>SJYV01002808.1:394408-441426 GCA_006410875.1 Neotragus pygmaeus | reverse complement strand
AAGGGCGTGAACTTGTGGGACAGCCTGTGAGATTCTCAGGGAGTTCATAGGGAGATGGGGTTTTAGGGACATTGGATATGAGCTGGGTGAGAAAGGAGGCTTGGGATGGGATGCTCAAAGAAGGGGCCGGAACTTGGGCCAAGGGTGGGAGTCCCCGGGCCATGGGTGGGCTGTGCCAGGCCACACCCTTCGTACCTCTTCCAAGTAGACGTCCTCATTCCAGTTGCCAATTCGGACTCGTGGACCGTACAGGTTCTGCGCCATCGTCCCCAGCTCTCCCACCGACAAGCTTGGGGCGCGGCGCCCGTGTTAGATTCCTCGTCGCCATGACGACCCAGCGCCCAGCGATTGGCCCAGGGCAGGGACCCTACTAGCCAATAAATGGCCACACGCGAGTCGCGCTGGGCTGATCGCTGCCGCACCCAGGGGCTGTCACCCACCCCCACCTCCAGCCTCATTCCCCCTCACTTCCATCCTTAGCTTTTTCTTGAGTTTAATGGCTAAGCAGGAGAGAGAGAGAACTCGAGCTTACAGACCCCGTTTTGTCCTAAATGCTCGCAAACTTTTTTTTTTTCTTTTAGAATCTAAAAGAAACTGCTTTTAAGGAGGGTATCGCTTGCTTCGGGATGGGGAGCAGCAAAGAGGAGCTTTGAAATGGGAGCCGAGCTTGCTTGCAGTCTGTTTTTATAATCAGCAAGCAGCCATTTCATCATAATCATAAAACAACACAGACTTGATGTAGAAATTTGGAAACCAAAATAACAATAGAAAAAAGGAGGAAGGGAAAATTACTCACAATTTTCACCTCTTCCAGAGTAAGAAATATATCATGTTAGCTTATTTGTGGATTTGTTTCTGCTGCTGCTGCTGCTAAGTCACTTCAGTCGTGTCCGACTCTGTGCGACCCCATAGACGGCAGCCCACCAGGCTCCCCCGTCCCTGGGATTCTCCAGGCAAGAACACTGGAGTGGGTTGCCATTTACCTCTCCAATGTGTGAAAGTTGTTCTTATTTTCACAGGCTTTAAAGCATTCCTCCTCCTTCTCCCAGATACCAAGTGCAAGAAGAAGCCGATGATTTGCAATAACTCTTGGTAAAACCGAAATATCCTAGAGCCAGTATTTTTACACAAAATATAATTTTTGTAAGTAGGAGGGGGAAACAATTGCTGCCAGACTCCCTGGGACCTGATGCTGATCGAATGCATTCAGTAATTCACCTTTATTTATTGTCTACTAAGCCAGGACAAAAGACACAGGGATCTTCCTTCTCTTCAGCAACCCCAGACTAAAAAAGAAAAGAATTCATGGGGGAAAAAATGACTTCTGAGGAACGGAATGAATGCAGTTAAAGATGTGCCAATGGTCAGAAAGAGAAAAACAAATATTGTATATTAATGCATATATGTGGAATCTAGAAAAATTATATAGATGAACCTATTTGCAGGGCAGAAATAGAGATGCAGACATAAAGAACAGACATGGACAAGGTGGGATGAGGGAAGGAATGGGTGGGGACAAATTGGGAGATTAGCTTTGACATATATACACACTGCTGCTACGTCACTTCAGTCGTGTCCGACTCTGTGCGACCCCATAGACGGCAACCCACTAGGCTCCCCCATCCCTGAGAGTCTCCAGGCAAGAACACTGGAGTGGGTTGCCATTTCCTTCTCCAAAGCATGACAGTGAAAAGTGAAAGTGAAGTCGCTCAGTCGTATCCAACTCAGCGACCCCATGGACTGCAGCCTACCAGGCTCCTCCGCCCATGGGATTTTTCCAGGCAAGAGTCTTGGAGTGGGGTGCCATTGACTTCTGCATATATACACACTACTGTATATAAAATAGCTAGTAGAAAGCTTCTGTACTGCAGAGAGTTCAACTCAGTACTCTGTGAAGGCCTAAAGGGGTGGGATGGGGATGGAAGGGAGGCCCAAGAGGGAGGGGATATATGTATACATAAAGCTGATTCACTTTGTTGTACAGCAGAAACTAACACAACATTGTGAAGCAATTATACTCCAATATATATTTTTAAAGATATAACATGGAGGGCCATAGTAGCCTAAAGAAAGATTTATTTCTGCCTTGGGAGATGGTGAGAATGAGAGTTAGGCTCTATGGGTGGTAACTGAAGGAAGAGGGACTTTGGAGATGAACTTAGATTTGAACTGGCAGGCTGCAGCCTGGGATACAAATGGGAATCCACAGGCTTTGTGAATACAGCGTCACATGCTAGGATCCTTTGAAAGGATAAATGGGACAAAGAAGGTAGGTCAGACATCATACCACTAACTGCACTTGATTAATCAAGGAACTGAGACTTGAAAATGCTATGGATCATCCAAGTTTAAACTGCTAACAGTTGCTCAAAGCAAGGACTTAACTCAGATTTTCTGAATCCAAGTCCATGTTTTCTCTTCGTCTACAAATTTCTTGTAAAATTGGGAGTATGATAAGGCTACTTAGTAAATCCATATGACTTATTAAGTTTCTGATGATTCAGTTATTTACTTAACTCAATACAGCTTTCACCTGTTTTCTTTGTGCTATTGATCAAATGCAGTACACTTCTCTATTTTACAGGCTTAGCAATACACTTACATACATGCTGCTTTATGCAATTGCTTCTTAAATCAGTCAGGATTTAAAATGTTCAATTATACTCTTTTGTAAATTACATACATAATTATCTTTGTGTATCTGACTCTTTGAGAGCCCATGGATTGTAGCCCACCAAGTTCCTCTGTCCATGGTATTTTCCAGGCAAGAATACTGGAGCAGGTTGCCATTTCCTCCTCCAGGGGATCTNTAATTATCTTTGTGTATCTGACTCTTTGAGAGCCCATGGATTGTAGCCCACCAAGTTCCTCTGTCCATGGAATTTTCCAGGCAAGAATACTGGAGCAGGTTGCCATTTCCTCCTCCAGGGGATCTTCCTGACCCAGGGATTGAACCCGTGTCTCTTGCATCTCCTCCTGTATTGACAGGCAGATTCTTTACCACTGTGCCACCTGGGAAGCCCATGATTATCTTTACTGGTGCTCTTTATTTTTTCAAGTGTATACCAATTACAGCCTGGTGTTACCTGATTTCAACCTGAAGAATTTCTGTTGGAATTTCTTATAAAGCAGAATTTATTTTCTCTAAGGCTGTGTTCACTTCTCTTCCTTCTTTTTTCTCTATGTTCTTCAAACTGCATAAAATTTCTATTGATTTATCTTCAAGTTTATTTTTGCCTGGAGAATTTCATGGACAGAGCCTGGCAGGCTACAGTCCATGGGGTTGCAAAGAGTGGACATCACTGAGAAACTAACACTTTCACTTTGGGCTTCCTTAGTGGCTCAGACAGTAAATAAAGGAGACCCAAGTTTGATCCCTGGGTTGGGAAGATCCCCTGGAGAAGAGAATGGCAACCCATGCCAGTAATCTTTCATGGAGAATTCCATGGACAGAGGAGCCTGGCGGGCTAGGCTCCATGGGGTCATAGAGAGTCAGACACAATTGAGTGACTAATACACACACACTTGCTTACGTCTTCTTCTGCCAGCTCAAATCTACTATTCCATCTCTGGTGAGTTTTTCATTTTGGTTATGATACTTAGCTCCAGAATCTCCTTCGGCTTCCCTAGTGGCTCAGTTGGTAAAGGATCTGTCTGCAATGCAGGAGATTTGGGTTCTATCCCTGGGTCAGGAAGATCCCCTGCAGGAGGAAACAGCAACCTACTCTAATACTCTTGCCTGGAGAATTCCCAGGACAGAGGAGCCAGGCAAGCTACAGTCCACAGGATCACAAAGAGTCGGACATGACTGTGTGACTTTCACTTTCATGATACTTAATCCAGAATCTCTACTTGGCTCTTTTTTTAATCATTTCTTTTTTGATATTCTATATCTGAGGAGGCATTGTCATCAGACTCTCTTTAAATTCTTTAACTTTGGTTTCTCCTAGTTCTTTGTGCATATTTATAACTGCTTTGAAGTCTTTGTTTATTAAGTCCAACGTTTGGGCCCTCTCAAAACCTGTTATTTTCCCTGTATCTGGGTCACATGTTCCTGCTTATTTGCAGGTCTCATAATTTGTTGTGAAATCTGAACATTTTAGGTAACATTATAGGAACTCTGTATTCTGGTTCCCCACCCCCAGTGCCTGTGGTTGCTGTTTGCTTATCCACTTGTGTATCTATTTAGTGACTCTGGCTAGACTAGTTAGTGAGGTCTATTCTGAATGGTGTGCAGCCCTCTGATGTCACTCTTTAGGGTACAGTCCTGAACATACGCAAGTTCCCTGATTCCCTAAATAAATCTTAAAATGATAAAGTAACATAAAGAAGCATCTCATAACTGAGGATTTAACAGGTGGATTTAAAAGTCAGGTGAAGGATGAATGGATAAGAAAGCTGTGGTACATATACACAATGGAGTATTACTCAGCCATTAAAAAGAATACATTTGAATCAGTTCTAATGAGATGGATGAAACTGAGCTTATTATACAGAGTGAAGTAAGCCAGAAAGAAAAACACCAATACAGTATACTGACACATATATATGGAATTTAGAAAGATAGTAATGATGACCCTATATGTGAGACAACAAAAGAGACACAGACATATAGAACGGACTTTTGGCCTCTGAGGGAGAGGGAGAGGGTGGGATGATTTGGGAGAATGGCATTGAAGCATGTATACTATCATGTAAGAAACGAGGCGCCGGTCTATGTTCGATGCAGGATGCAGGATGCTTGGGGCTGGTGCACNACGGACTTTTGGCCTCTGAGGGAGAGGGAGAGGGTGGGATGATTTGGGAGAATGGCATTGAAGCATGTATACTATCATGTAAGAAACGAGGCGCCGGTCTATGTTCGATGCAGGATGCAAGATGCTTGGGGCTGGTGCACGGGGATGATCCTGAGAGACGTTGTGGGATGGGAGGTGGGAGGGGGATTCAGGACTGGGAGCTCGTGTACACCTGTGGTGGATTCATGTCGATGTATGGCAAAGCCAATAGAGTATCGTAAAGTAAAATAAAGTAAATAAAAATTAAAGAAAAAATAAAAATAAAATGAAGTCTATCAGTTAAAAAAAAAAAAGTCAGGTGATGGGACTTCCCTAGCCCCAGTGGTAAAGAATCTGCCTTACAATCCAGGGGGTGCGGGTTCAGTCCCCCGTCGGGGAACTAGAATCCCACCTGACTTGGGGCAACTAAGCCCACACTCCACAACTAGAGAGTCTGTGTGCTGCATTAAAAAGATCCCACGTGGAGGCTTCCCTGGTGGTCCAGTGATAAAGAATTCACTTTTCAATGTAGGGGACACTAGTTTGATTCCTCTTCCCGGAAGATCCCACATGCCACAGAGTAACTAAGCCTGTGTGCCTCATCTACTGAAGCCCGAACGCCTAGAGTCCATGCTCTGCAACAATAGAAGCTCCGGCAATAAGAAGCCCACACACCGCAATGAACAGCAGCCCCTGCTCACTGTAACTCCGAAACTGGAGAAACCCTGGGTGCAGCAACGAAGACCCACCACAGCCAAAATATAAAATAAATAAATAAATCTTTAAAAAAATAAAAAGAGCTCACATGACACAATGCAGATCCCTTGTGCTACAACTAAGACCCAATGTAGTCAAATAAATAAATAAAATTTTCAAAAGAAATAAATAAAAGCCAGGTGACAGTAACAAAACTATAAACAAACATACAAGGAGTTTTGGAAAGAGCTCTTGACTAATTTTTACTTTTAATTTGGAAAATTTATAAAATCTTTATTTTATGGCAATTACATAGCACTTTAAATTTACATTCTTCAAAACCCCTCAGAGCTACAATGAGAACAGGATTGTGCACATACATTGCTAGTCTCTGAGTCATTTACTCAGTTCATTATGTAAGCCATAAGTATTTGTTTAAATTAGGCCACCATTCCCTCCCTTTCAGAAGTATTATAATTTTGACATAAACCAGGTATATATTGGAAAACTCATTTGCTTTTTTTTTTTAATGATTTGATGAGGCTCTTGGAAAAATTTAATTGGAGCCTTTTGTTACTTGCTTGTGAGACATCTGGCAGGATGAGAAAAGCCAAAGAAATCCTTGGATGGGATCGTTTTAGAAAGGAAAAGTAGGATAAAGTTCAGATACTGAGAAAGAGAAATGAGAGTTATCGTCTTAGAAACAAGTAACTTCCAGGCCGCTGAAAATAAGTTTTCAAGTCCTCATTGGACAAGACACATTGTAAGTCATCATAGTGTCCTAAATTTATAAATGGAGTTGATACTTCTTTCACTCAGTTTATGCAACTATTTTCATCTCTGGGCCTTAGCATCTTCATCAGTAAAAATGAGTTAAGGATAATTTTACAGATAATACTTTATGGAGAGGGAAAGAGTTTTCTTATAGATCAATTTGAGAAATGGTGGGTTAAACACGCACTTTGTTGCAGTCCTTGTCAGAGCCTTGAATGTAATGATGCTCATTATAAACCCATAAAAAGATGATATGTATGGCATTCCTCAAGCTAAGCTCACCATGGAATACATTTTTTAAAGAATCATTGTACTTCCCACTGGTTAAAAATCCTCCTGTGAATGTAGGGGACACAGGTTTCATCCCTGATGCAAGAAGATCCCATATCCTTCAGAGCAACTAAGCCTGGGCACCACAGCCACTGAGCCTGAGTGCCCTAGAGCCCGTGCTCTGAAACAAAAGAAGCTACCACAATGAGAAACCCACGCACCACAACTAGGGTGTAGCCCTCACTGGCCACAAGTACAGAAAGTCCGTGCTTAGCAACAAAGACCCAGCACAGCCAAAGATAAATAAACAATAGTTAAAAAAAAAATAAAATAAAAAGAATCATCTTGCAAGAATAATTTTTATGAGATTCTGTGTGGTTCAAACGACATAATACTGCGTAAAATGGGCAGGACTTGGACGTGTAGATAAAAGAATCAAGATAATCACTTGCCAGAGGAAGAAAATAGGATACAGTAGGGCAAAGAAACCAGGAAGGAGCAACAAGGTAACTAATGTGAGTGGGGAGAAGACAGAGGGGAGGGGAGACCTGAGGTACAAGGCAAGGGCTGTGCATCTCCTTCTTTAAGTTTAGGAGAGCCATGAAAGTTTCCAATGCAAGGATGGCGACAGATAGCAGAGTGGGGCTTCGGAAGTTTGCTGGGGCTATAGGTTGTGAATCGCAGGCAGCCGGGCCCAGCAGAGGGCAGGGAGCCCAGTTAGGAGACGCCCTGATGAGAGGGGATGGGTGCGCTTAAGTAGACAGGGAGAGGAATGATAATAACAGCTCAGGTCAGGAGTTCTTTGGAAACGACTGTGCAGTGGGGGAACACACCGTTCACCCATGCAAGAGCTACTGAGTGCCAAGCACTATGGAAACTGTGGGTCCTGCCTTTCTGCAGGGTCAAAAGGGAGACACAGTGCTGAACAAGTATGTACACACATGAAGCCTCATGCCAGAGGGTCAAGGTGGGAAAGTCTTCTCTGAAAGGATGTTGGCTAACAACCATCCTTTGACAAGTAGGCTGGCTTCCGGGCTTCCCTGGGAGCTCAGATGGTAAAGAAATCACCTACGATGCAGAAGACCTGGGAAGATCCCCTGGAGAAGGGAATGGCAACCTACTCCAGTATTCTTGCCTGGGAAATCCCGCGGATAGAGGAACCTGGAAGGCTACAGTTCATAGGGTCACAAAGAGTCAGATATGAGTGAGCGACTAACTTTCACTTTGATGAGTAGGCAGGCTAATGAAAGTCCTGATCCATCTACATCATCATTTTGGGCTCCAAAATCACTGCGGGTAGTGACTGCAGCCACAAAATTAAAAGATGCTTTCCCCTCAGAAGGAAAGCTATGACAAACCTAGACAGCGTATTAAAAAACAGAGACATCAATTTGCTGACAAAGATCCATATAGTCAAAGCTATGGTTTTTCCAGTAGTCGTGTACAGATGAGAGAGTGGGACCATAAAGAAGGCTGAGCACCAAAGAATTGATGCTTTCGAATTGTGGTGCTGAAAAAGACTCTTGAGAGTCCCTTGGACAGCAAGGAGNGCTATGGTTTTTCCAGTAGTCGTGTACAGATGAGAGAGTGGGACCATAAAGAAGGCTGAGCACCAAAGAATTGATGCTTTCGAATTGTGGTGCTGAAAAAGACTCTTGAGAGTCCCTTGGACAGCAAGGAGATCAAACTCGTCAATCCTAAAGGAAATCAACCCTGAATATTCATTGGAAGGACTTTTCTGAAGCTGAAGCTCCAACACTTTGGCCATCTGGTGAGAAGAGCTGACTCACTGGAAAAGACCTTGATGCTGGGAAAAATTAAAGGCAAAAGGAGAAGGGGGCGGCAGAGGATGAGATGGTTAGAAGGCATCACTGACTCAATGGACATTAGTGTGAGCAAACTCCGGGAGATAGTGAAGGACAGGGCAGCCTGGCACGCTGCAGTCCATGGGGTCACAAAGAGTCAGACATGACTGAGCAACTGAACAACAACAGCAAGGACCTACTGTGTAGCCCAGGGAACTCTGCTCAATGTTTCGTAGCAGCCTGGATGAGAGGGGAGTTTGGGGAAGAATGGATATGTATGGCTGAGTCACTTTGCTGTTCACCTGAAACTATCACAACATTGTTAATCTGCTAAACTCCAATATAAAATAAAAATTTTTTTAAACGAAGAAAAGAAAGTGCTGGCCTTTATTGCCCCAGAAAGATATAAATAGAAGCATTTTACACATTGAGGGCAAGATTTAGAATGCAACAAGAATAAATCCATTTGGGTCCATCTCTCCTATTCTTTCGCAGTATGAAAGTTGGTAATTACAAATGTGCTCTGAAAGCAAAGCAACCACGCGAACACTTATAGTGCACTAGAATATGATGGAGAAATGAACCAGTTCCAGGAACTCCTGGAGAGTGTCAGTGCAAAGACACATTTCCCCAAAACATCAGCATTTCCAGTTCCTTTAATCTGATGGGAAAAGAGAGAATGTCCCTTCAATTCACAAATGAGGAAATGGAAGCACAGAAAGGTTACGGGAAATACTCAGTTTAGCATAGGAGCCAGAACTGAAAGCCACCACGAGAATGCAGGAAGAGAGAAGGAAGAAAGAAAGGAGAGGATCCAGAGAAAAATAGGGCCTTGTATTATATTTTTATAGCATCCCCAGGTGTCACATCACTTTACACACATCATTTCACTTGAAAATTACCATTACAGGAGGTTGGAAGATAAACCTGTGCTCTGTAGCCAGCTCTATGAATTAAAAGACAAGCTCTGGAGCTGAACACTCCTAGTGCAAATCCCCAGAACTAACCACTGGCAGCCTGTGGAACCCTTGAGCAAGGTCATGACCTCTTTGTGACTCAGTTTCTCCGTCTGTAAAATGAGGAAATGATAATACCCACTTCCTATGGTTATTGAGAAGCATAAATGGGAGCCCACATGTAACACCCTTGGCACAGTGCACAGGACAGGTAAACACTCACTGGATATTGCTGCTCATTGAATTGCAAATATTGGCATCAGGCATGGCTTGATCAAGGAGTTCTCTGTTTGCAAGATTCACAAGTTTGAAGTTCAAGGGATATTTCATTTAATAAAAGGGAAAGCAAAGACCCAGCCAGGGGAAGAGAAGTGGCTAAGGACAGAGAACTAGTGATCCTAGGATTTCTACTAATTCCTTCTCTTCGACTCTAAGGTTCTGAGGATGAGACTGGGAGATGAAGCATTTTTTCTGTACATAATCCTAACGTAGACAGCAACGGTGGTAATGTTTAATATTCAGGCTCTGTGTGGTAGAAAAATTCCATATAGGGAGTTAATTACCTCTGAAGGTATCATTCTGCCTTCTCTTGGGGCGAGCTCTGTGGGCCAGTAGGTGGCCTGAATTGCCCAAAAGCACAGAGCCAATGCCCATGCATGGCCTGGGTAGAGCTCTGGCACCAGTGACTCAAAATTTAGCACTACCTGAATCATACAGCTCTCACGCCCTCCAAGAAATGGGGAGAGAAATTACACGCGCCACAGTGCTTGAGTGGTTGAATTTCTCCCTCAGTATCTTTAAGGAACTTTTGTGAGCTACACTAAACTATGGCTTCAACTAGTGTAGGGATATTGTTTACTCAAATTTGATAAATACCCTGAGAATATCCGAGAAGGTATCTGGGAGATGTTCAGAGTATAGTAAATTAAAATGAAACTATAAAAGAGTTTATAATGTAAGATGTCCATTTATGATTAAAATGTATATTTTTTTAAACGTATATTTTTACTTTTTTTTTTTTTAGCCATGCTGCAAGGCATGCAGGATCTCAGTTCTCCAATCAGGGACTGAACCTGTGTCCCTTACCTTGGAAGCATGGAGTCCTAACCACTAGACCTCCAGGGAATTCCCTAAAATGTGTATTTTTAAATGGACATTTTAAAATGTGTATTCATAGGAAAAATGACATAATTTATAAACGTGATGATCTATTCATAAATGTATATGTAACATATGCATATATGCTAAATATAATACAATATATAATACTGTATATAACCACGCATGTGTGTGTGCTAAGTCACATTAGTCGTGTCCGACTCTGCGACCCTATGGACCATAGCCCACCAGTCTCCTCAGTCCATGGGATTCTCCAGGCAAGAATACAGGGGTGGATTGCCATGCCCCTCTCTATGGGATCTTTCCAACCCAGGGACAGAACCTGCATCTCTTGTGTCTCCTGCATTTGCAGGTGGCTTCTTTACCACTAGCACCACCTGGGAGCCCATCATACATAATCATACACATGTCTAGCCTACATAATGATGAAGTCTTTTGGGCCTAGAAAAAAAAACAACAGTCTCAAAGGCCCTTGCTGAATCATCTAATTTCAGAGAAAACAAAACAGAACTTTAGGTCCACCCTGATGCTCCAGGCCGGTTGCATCTATCTGGGACTTACCATCCCCTGTCCAGAAACCTTCCACCCCCTACACCTGCCCGGAAGACTAATCACCCCTTGCCCAGCTACAAATGCCATCTCAACTAAAAAATACCCAAAACATCCCACCTGATTAACGTTTCCTTTATCGCTTCCACAAGCCTCCCTACAAATATGGAGCCTCCCTGATCCCTCTCTGTGCTCAGCCTAGTCGTTAGGCCGACTGTCACCTCTCCTTGTCTGAATAAGGGTAACCTACTTCTGTTGAGGTCGTCTTTCCCCTTTCTGCCTCGGCCAGAACTATACCTTACACTCTTGGTGCAGAAACCCGGGAAGGGGTGAGGCACTCGGCTCACTCTCCCCTACTCTCCCTCCCTCTCCCTCCCTCTCATTGTTTTCCCTTTTCCCGGAGTCTGGGAGCTCGAACATCCACCGAGCTCACTTTTCTGCCAGGGCTCAAGTTCCCCTTGGGGACGCGTAATGCCATCTAGCGGCTCGAGCCTTGTCCTAAGGCTTTATTGATGCTTTGCATACCCCCAGGCCTCGGCTCTACCCTCTTTCCCTCTCTCTCTCTCTCTCTGACCACCTCCGGAATAGGGAACTCTTGCCATTCGACTGCTCTACATGCAACACTCCACTCAAGCCGGCCCTAGATTAACGTAAGATCCTGACAGTGTTCTAGAGGCGGCCTAGAACTCGGTCCTGGACCCCCGGCCCAGGGCCACTCTGTAGGCGATGGTGGGTGACGCTCTACCTCCACACAGAGCTCTCTTCTCATAACTCCTATTGCGACTCCGGGTGACGACTCGAGCTCCCAATAGGAGCCTCTGCTTGCCTTTCAATTATGGGGTCTGGCCAATCTGTCCCAAAAGACTCCTTCACATAATCTATACATATATCAACTATACACATATTTAACCCACATATACACAGCTGTTATGGAGGGGGTATCAGGCTTTCCATAGGAAAATGCTTTTTTTTTTTTTTATAATGAGCAGGCAATTTTTTATAATAGCAAAAAAAAAGAAAAACTTCTGAAGGCATTCTGGCCCAGTGGTATTCCACACCTAAACTAAAACTCTGAATTGTGTCCCAACAGCAGGACTAGTGATAAAATATCTCAATGGTTCGAGAAGTTAGGATCAAGAATGGGAGTCAACTCTGTGCTCGCACTGTCCCAAGCACTTCACTCAGTAGATATCTGCAGCTTTTATATAATCACTTCGGATTGTTTCTCATGCTCATTGATCATCTGTCAACCAGAAAAGCTTGTGAGGACAAGGTCTTTTCTGATCTTTCTCTAGAGGCGAGTTTAATTCCATAACTAGGCAACTGCGCCCTCGTGTGGCACCTCCCACGTACAGTTCTTTGTCCATAAGGAGGAAATCACACAAGGACATGGACTCAGACAGGAGACCCCAATTTACAAGTGGGTCTCTGTTCCCAAAGGGATTTGGTGAGCTGGGTTTCTAAGCATTACAATGTATCTTCTTAGAAGTGATAAATATGGAAGTTAAGAACCAGAAAATGTCAAAAGCCAATTAAATCATTGTCTACTTTTAATAGTACCACCTCCTATAAATGACACTGTTTTACATTATGTTCTAAGAATATCAAAATAGTTGAGGTTTCCCAGAAGGATGCTTGTATTGCCCTTGATGTTTCCTCTATTTGAATCTCTTTACTCAAGACACTTACTTCCCCAAGTCATCTACTCATTCATCAAGACCATCCCCAAAGTCATCTTCCTCAACAACATCCAGAGACTGGACAGAGGAAGCCATTTGCCTCTCCCCTGGCTCTCAACTCACTTTGTATTTTCTCTGCAGATTGCTGTGATTAGAAGTTTTTATTGGACCTGAGCAATTTGAACCAGTGTAAGCTCCTTGAGGTCAAGGACGTTGTGTTTCATTAGTACATCCTTAGTGCTTAGCACACAGCCTCATATATAGGCGGTCAAAAGAACATGTTGATTGTATCTTCCCTGGTGGTCCAGAGGTTAAGACTTTGCCTTCCAATGCAGGAGGTTAGGGTTCGATCCCTGTTTGGAGAACTAATATCTAGCATGCCAGGTGGCCAAAAAATAAAAGAGATTGTAAAATAAAAATGTAAAAGAAAAAGGTGAGAGAGATAGCAAGATAAAAATGTAAAAAAGAAAGAAAGAGAGATGGCAAAATAATAAAAGCACATGCCCTTTGGATTACCAACCTGATTTACGGTACTTCTCTAAGAAAAATAATGACACAAGTATAAAATCTATGTACAAGGGTGTATTTCAAACAGATGCTGAAAACGGCCAAAACGAAAAATAAAATTACCTAGATGTCAATCCTTAGGAGATGGGTTTAAGTAAATAGCGATACATATCTCTGGTAAAATATTATGCTGTCCTCAAAAATAATAATGAGTGTCTGCTGTTGTTGTTCAGTCACTAAGTCATGTGTGACTCTTTGCAACCTCATGGACTGCAGCATGCTAGGCTCCTCTGTCCTCCAGTATCTTCCTGAGTTTGCTCAAATTCATGTCCATTGAGTTGGTGATGCCATCTAACCATCTCATCCTCTGCTGTCCCCTTCTACTTTTGCCTTCAGTCTTTCCTAGCATCAGGGTCTGAGTATCTACATTTATTTGTTTACATGAAGAGATGCCCATGTGTACCAGGTTGAATGACATTTCCTTACAATTCGGGTTTACCTGGTACCTATGAGCATGACATTATTTAGACATAGGGTCTACACAGATGTAATCAAGTTTAAAAGAGGTCACACTAGATTATGGAGGGTCCTAATCTAATGACTTCTGTTTTTTTGTTTATGGAGTTTTCTTTTTGAGGTCAAAAAGTGAGTTTATTGGGGTCCAGATGCAGGGACAACCCCTGGTCAGGGAACTAAGATCCCACATGCCATGCTGCATGGTGACAAAAAAATTTCTTTAGTAAATAAATAATAATTTTTTTTAATTGACGTCGCTAGCCCATGATGTGGGGGTTGTGGGGGTAGATGTGTATAAGAGACAGTTTCCCAGCTGTGCCAAGCTACAGTCATCTAGCCTGGTAACTGGTTTAGCAATACATCCATTTACTGTATGTTTCTCTGAATCTCTGGGGTAGGTGCATTGCTGTAGTGGGAGGCTTCAATGTGAACAGCACCTTCTCTCTTCTCTGAAACTTCTCTTTCTAGTTNATTTTTATGAGACAGAACTCTTTTAACTTTTCCACTTCCAGACTGGAAAAATATAAGACTTTGATGTAGGGCATTTGGACAGAATCCTTTTATATGATTCCTCAGTGTGTGAACTCTAAAAATAATTATTCTAGAACAGTCCATAGACGGTCAGAAGTGTGCTTTGCAACTCATGGGAGGGTATTCCTGTGGTCCAGAGTAAGGCCCCACAGAGAAGGGGAGGAAATCCCTTCTCTGGAGCTCCGTCACCCTGTGTGTGTCTCCTTCCAGCCCTTGAGACTTTCCACGGCTCAGGCTGGGGCTGTCTCAACCCATTTCCTCACCCTACTCGCAGGGCACAGAAGGGACCAGTTCCCATTGTCCTCAGCTCCTATCTGACCTCATACCCCAGCTGGCACACAAGCAGAGCTGGCAACAGAGCTGAACCCAGCTCCACAGCCTGTTGGCAACAACAGCGAGTCCGGCTTTCCCAGAGAAGTATGCGCAGCTGCGCCCACCAAGCCTGTATGCAACCTGCCCACTGTTTCTCTCACTCTCCCAACTTGTCCAGAAATTCTAGATTCACCAACGTGCCCCTTTCCTGTAAGTTCGTCTCAGGGAACACAGACCAATGACCTCCTACAGAANCTGCGCCCACCAAGCCTGTATGCAACCTGCCCACTGTTTCTCTCACTCTCCCAACTTGTCCAGAAATTCTAGATTCACCAACGTGCCCCTTTCCTGTAAGTTCGTCTCAGGGAACACAGACCAATGACCTCCTACAGAAGGAAGTAGCAATGATCTACAGTCCAGCTCTACCTGGCAAGTGTCTCCAGTTCTTTTGTTCTCGGGTCATTGCCCATGACTTTGCCAATCCCGGTGGGAAAGGCTTGGGTTTCCAGGGCGGCTGCCTTGTGGGAAGAATCTGGAGCACCTGGGCAGAGCTGGACCTACTGGGCTAGGATTCCAGCTGGCCAGAGTCCACGATCCGAAACTCCTTCCTAAAAGGCACAACTCGTCAACACCAAGGAGAGACTCTCTGAGAGCTTTCAGTCTGTCATCCCATGTCCATCGNGGAGCACCTGGGCAGAGCTGGACCTACTGGGCTAGGATTCCAGCTGGCCAGAGTCCACGATCCGAAACTCCTTCCTAAAAGGCACAACTCGTCAACACCAAGGAGAGACTCTCTGAGAGCTTTCAGTCTGTCATCCCATGTCCATCGCTGCCACGCTGGTGACAAAATATGGGTCTCCCTCATGTGGGTGACCTTGAACTTCATTTCAATCCTAGTTCCTCCACTAAAGGGATTCCGAACGCCCTGTCTTGAAAGTAGCTGCTGGACTTCCATGGTGGTCCAGTGGTTAGGAATCCATCTGCCAATGCAGGGGGCATGGGTTAGATCCCTGGTCTGGGAAGATCCCATATGCCTTGAGGCAACTAAGCTCATGTGCCACATCTACTGAGCCCAGGCTCTGGAGCCTGTGTTCTGCAACAGGAGTGGCCACCACAATGAGAAGCCCACACACCACACTAAAGAACAACCCCCGCTCATCACAACTCAAGAAAGCCTGAGCGCAGCAACGAAAACCCAGCGAAGCCAAAAATTTTGAAAAAGAAAAGGAGAAAAGTAGCTGCCAGCACTCCAGCTTGCCTCTGGTGAGTTGTCAGCAAGACTGGATTAAAGTCTCTGAAGCCATGTCCACTGCCCCGTGCCCTGTCACATCTTTCTGGACACTCAGATGCGTTGTGTTCTTGAGAGAACGAAAAATTGAGAGAGAAAGTTGGCTAAAACTCCTGTTTCTGGATGTCCCCTGGCAGTATTTGGTTGAGCCAACCCCTGGTTTTTCATGCTGATTTCTACTGCTATTTTCTCTGCTGTACAGAAAAATTCCTGATTTTTAGTACTTGACGAGGAGTCAGCTTGCCTATTTTTCACCAGGAGAAAAAAACTTGACAACCAACTTCATCACGTATTCAATCGGTGACTTTGAGCAAGTTTTTGCCCCTCTCTGTGCCTCTATTTTCTCACCTGTAAAATGGGGATAGCACACCACTGTCTGGGTTTCCCAGGCGGCACTAGTGGTAAAGAACCCACCTGCCAATGTAGGAAACATGAGACATGGGTTTGATCCCTGGGTCAGGAAGACCCCCTGGAGGAGGGCATGGCAACCCAGTCCAGTAGGGTTGCCTGGAGAATCCCATGGACCTAATGAGCTACAGTCCATAGGGTCACAAACAGTTGGATACAACTTAGTGACTAAACAAAAACAACAAAATTAATACCCAATTTAAGAACCCCAAACCAATGGCNAGTGACAAATAGATTCAAGGAACTATATCTGGTAGCCAGAGTGCCCGAAGAACTATGGATGGAAGTTAGCAACACTGTACAGAAGGCAGTGATCAAACCATCCCAAATAAAAATAAATGTACGAAGGCAATGATAGTCTGAGGAATCTTTCAAATAGCTGAGGAAAGAAGAGAACTGGAAAGTAAGGAAAACAGAAAGAAACACAATGGAGAGTTTCAGAGAGTAGCAAGAAAAATGAGAAGCTCGATTTAAATGAATAGACCAAAGAAATAGAGGGAAAAAAATAGAATGGGAAAGACTAGAGATCTCTTCAAGAAGATTGGCGAGATTAAGATAAAATTTCATGGAAGGTTGTGAGTAATAAAGGATAAAAATTTTAAGGATCTAATAGAAGCAGAAGAGATTAAGAAATGTTGGCAAGCATACATAGAGGAACTATACAAAAAAGTTCATAATGACTCAAGTACGATGGTTTAGTCACTCTCTTGGAGCCAGAAAACCTGGTGTGTAAAGTCAAGTGGGCCTTAGAAAGCATTACTATGAAAAAGGAAGTGGAGGTGNGCAGAAGAGATTAAGAAATGTTGGCAAGCATACATAGAGGAACTATACAAAAAAGTTCATAATGACTCAAGTACGATGGTTAATCACTCTCTTGGAGCCAGAAAACCTGGTGTGTAAAGTCAAGTGGGCCTTAGAAAGCGTTACTACGAAAAAGGAAGTGGAGGTAATATAATTAGATCTGAGCTACTTAAAATACTAAAAGATAATGCTGTGACAGTGCTTCACTCAATATGTCAGCAAATTTGGAAAACTCAGGAAGGGCCACAAGATGAGAAAGGGTCAGTTTTCACTCCAATCCCAAAGAAGGGCAATGCCAAAGAATGTTCAAACTACTGCACAATTGTGCTCAGTTCATATTTTAGAAAGGTTATGCTCAAAATCCTTCAAGCTAGGCTTCAACAGTGCATGAAATGGAAACTTCCAGAGGTAAAAGCAGGATTTAGAAAAGGTAGAGGAACCAGAGATCATTGCCAACATAGATTGGATCATGGACAAAGCAAGGGAATTCAAGAAAAATTTATACTTCTGTTTCATTGACTATGGGAAAGTCTTTGACTGTGTGGATCACAAAAAAACGAAAAATTATTAAGAAAAGTGAGTACCACCTACCTGTCTCCTGAGAAACCTATATACAGGGCAAGAAACAACAATTAGAAGTGGATATGGAACAACAGACTTGTTCAAAATTGGGAAAGGAGTACGGCAATGCTGTATATTCTCACTCTATTTAACTCATATGCAGAGTACATCAAGCAAAATGCCAGGTTTGATGAAGCTCAAGCTGGAATCAAAATTGCTAGGAGAAATATCAACATACTCAGATATGCAGATGATACCACTCTAATGGCAGAAAGAGAAGAGGAACTAAAGAGCCACTTGATGAAAGAGGAGAGTGAAAAAGCTGGCTTAAAACACAACATTCAAAAAACAAAGATCATGTCATCCAGTTCCATCTCTTCATGGCAAATAGAAGGTGAAACAGTGACAGATTTTGCTTTCTTGGGCTCCAAAGTCTTTGAAGAAGACTATGAAATTAAAAGATGCTACCTCCTGGAAGGAAAACTATAATAAACCTAGACAGCATATTAAAAAGCAGAGACATCACTTTGCCAACAAAGTTCTGTTAAGTCAAAGCTATAGCTTTTCCGGTATTCATGTATGGATGTGAGAGTTGGACTATAAAGAAGGCTGAGCACCAAAAGCTGATATTTTTGAACTGTGGTGCTGGAGAAGACTCTTGAGAGTCCCTTGGACAGCAAGCAGATCAAACCAGTCAATCTTAAAGGAAATCAACCTTGAATATTTATTGAAAGGACTGATGCTGACACCAAAGCTCCAATACTTTTGCCATCTATGGGAAAAGACAACTCATTGGAAATGATCCTGATGCTGGGAAAGATTAAAGGCAAAAGGAACAGGGGGCAGCAGAGGATGAGGTGGTTAGAGAGCATCATGACTCAATTGACATGAATTTGAGCAAATTTTAGTAGATAGTGATGGACATAGAAGGCTGGCAATCTGCAATCTGTAGGGTCACAAAGAGTGAAACAGGACTTAGCGGCTCACACACAGCAATCTTCATTTATAACTTTGTATGTTTTACTTGTGCAGCATTATTTTTTTTTAATTAGTTTATTTATTTTTTTAAATTTTACTTTATAATACTCTATTGGCTTTGACTTTCTACATTATAGTGTGTTGATGTTGTTGTTCAGTTGCTCAACTCTTTGCACCAGTTTGAAAGCATATATTCTTGGGCACTAAACCTCCTTTATTGTCAAGCTCTCACATCTATACATGAATACTGGCGAAACTATAACTTTGACTATACAGATCTTTGTCGGCAAAGTGATGTTTCTGCTTTTTAACATGCTGTCTGTGTTTGTCATAGCTTTTCTTCCCAAAAGCAAGCGTCTTTTGATTTCATGGCTGCAGTCACTATTCACTGTGATTTTAGAGCCCAAGTAAACAAAATCTATCACTGTTTCCATTTTTCTCCATCGATTTGCCATGGCCTAATAGGACCAGATGCCATGATCTTCATTTTTTGAGTGCTGAATTATAAGCCAGATTTTTCAGTCTCTTCTTCCACCTTCATCTAGAGGCTCTTTAGTTCCTCTTTCCTTTCTGTCATTAGAGTGGTGTCATCTGCATATCTGAGGTTATTCATATTTCTCCTGGCATCTTGATTCCAACTTGAGCTTCATTCAGCTTGGCATTTTGCATGATGCACTCTACATATAAGTTAAATAAGCAGGGCGACAGTATTCAGCCTTGATGTTTCCCTTTCCCAATTTGTGTTAGTTGTTTCATGGCCGGTTCTAACTTTTGCTCCTTTATCTGCATGCAGGTTTCTCAGAAGGCAGGTAAGATGCTCTGGTATTTCCATATCTTCAAGAATTTTCCATAGTTTGTTGTAATGTATATAGTCAAATGATTTAGCATAGTCAATGAAGCAGAAGTAGATGTTTTTCTGGAATTCCTTCATTTTTCTATGATCAACAGATTTTCACAATTTGATCTCTGGTTCCTCTTCCTTTTCTAGATCCAGTTTGTACATCTGGAAGTTCTTATTACACATACTGTTGAAGCCTAGTTTGGAGGATTTTAAGCATTTCTTTGCTAGCATACAAAATAAGAGCAACTGTGCAGTAGTTTTTACATTCTTTGGTATTGCCCTACTTTGGACTGGAAAGAAAACTGAACTTTTCCAGTCCTGTGACCACTGCTGAGTTTTCCAAATTTGCTGGCATATTGAGTGCAGCACTTTAACAGCATCATCTTTTAAGATTTCAAATAGCTCAGTTGGAATTCCATCACTTCCACTAGCTTTGTTCATAATAATGCTTCCTAAACCACACTTGACTTCACATTCCAGAATGTCTGGCTCTAGATAAATAATTACACCATGCTTTTGTTAGATCCATATCATTTCTGCCCTTTATTATGGCCATTTTTACATGAAATATTCCATTGGTATCTCTCTTTAATTTTTTTGAAGAGACTTTCAGTCTTTCACATTCTATTGTTTTTCTCTATTTGCATTGTTCACTTAAGAAGGCTTTCTTATCTCTCCTTGCGATACCATTCTCCTGCACTATAGTGTGCTCACCACCAAAAATTCCAATCAGAAAATCAACAAGCTTTTATTGTAAATGTAGACAAATTTATTTTTTAAATTTTGTGGAAATTCCTTAAGACTGATTTTTTTTTTTTTAAAAAGAAGACAGTAAAAGAAAATAAAGTGAGAAGAAACATTCTTCTAAACATGAAGTCTTATTCTATGTCTAGAGGAATCAAAGCAGTGTGGTTCTGCTGAAGAGAAAGATTTAGATCAGTGTACCAGCCTCTTGAGAAATCTTTATGCAGGTCAGGAAGCAGCAGTTAGAACTGGACATGGAACAACAGACTGGTTCCAAATAGGAAAAGGAGTATGTCAAGGCTGTATATTGTCACCCTGCTTATTTAACTTATATTCAGAGTACATCATGAGAAATGTTGGACTGGAAGAAACACAAGCTGGAATCAAGATTGCTGGGAGAATATCAATAACCTCAGATATACAGATNAATTTACTTCTATAAAAATTTACAGACATAAATGTTAGTTATTTCTACTAACTTTTGGTTTCTACACTTTAATGTTAGTATAATTATCTCCCCTGGCTTTTAGGATTGTTATGAGAATTACTTGGGATAACATAGCCAATGGATATTCAGCACATGCTTGTTAATTTCCCTTCTACCAAAAGAAGGCCTGTTTTCAGCAGAAGCCAAGGATAGCCAGGAGAGGCTGACCCTTCAAGTCTGACTTTCGATTTCCCCAGTCTAATTTGGAAAGTGTCAGTGCCAAGATAACAGAAGAATTGTATTTGAAGCCATGGTCTGTTAAAGGATGTGTAAGAGAGTTGAACAGTCATCAGTGAATGCAATTCTGTCTTGTGTTCCTTTTATCATCAAAATTACTTTTCCCAAAGATCTTTGCAGTCATGAGTCCATCATAACTTGTCAGATTTTGTCCAGGTGGAGCTGAACTTTAAAAAAAGATCTAGCAAAATAAACTGCCCTGGGCTACCATCCATGTGACTCATTTGAACGGAAATGTGAAATTATTTGAAGGCATAAGGAAAACTTTATATTAAGTGATCTAAATAAAATGAATTAAGTGTTGAGAGATGAGTCAGTTCTTTTCTCTCAAAGTACTAGCATTCCTGCTGATTTCAGTTAGAATCACTAATCTTCCTGTAATTATTCCACCTTTTCCTTCACCTTGTATTGACCTCTCTGGTCTATGTTTAAATCACATAGACTCTCTTCAACTTGTAAAAGCCGCATACTAGTATTTAAATTTTGACATTAAGGTTGATAAATTTGCTTTTGATGGAAAGTATCTGAGTTTTTCAATAAACTTTCAATTCTGTAATACTTTCTTTTCCTGAACAGCTGATATAATGCATCAGAAGGATGCATTTATGTCAATGGTTCTGAGAAACTGATAATTTAAGAAAGCACCAAACTGTGTCATGGATTATACAGAAGTATTTACAGGCCAAAGTTGAATTAACACAATGTTTTGTTTTATCCATGTAAGAAGTGCAAGCAGTAAATAGATTTCCTTCCCAGATGGTGGTTTGTATAGATGGTGACATCTGTGTTGAAATGATCACACAAGCTTGCACGCAATTCATGCCCAGGCTTTTTCCATCAAGGAAAAATGACTAAGAAGGACCACACCAGCTTACAGGCCGAGAATTGCAGGACAGTCTCCTTGCCTGCCCAGGCCCAACCTGGCACAGGTTAAGGGATAGAAACCCTTTCTGATCATCCTCATTCCCAGTTATAAGCGGGAAAAATTGAACAGAGTAGTCCTTTAAACTGGATATTACTTTGCTATCACAGATGATTAGTGACAATAGACAGTGACAAAAATGTACTTTCCCCGCAATTAGATTTAATTTTTTGTTATTCCCTAACTCTGTGTTTCTCAACCCTGGCTGTAATGCAGGAAAATTTAAGAGATCTAAAAAAAAAATTTTTAACTCTTCATTTATTTGGCTGTGCTCGGTCTTCACTGCTGTGCATGGGCTTCTGTTACCGCAGTGGCTTCTCTTGTCTTGGAGTTCAGGCTCTAGGGCATATGGAATCAGTAGATGTGGTGCAAGGGCTTAGTTGTCCCAGGCCATGTGGGGTCTTCCCGGACCGGGGATCGAACCTGTGTCCCTGCATTGGCAGGAAGATTCTTAACCTCTGGACCACCAGGGAAGTCCCAAGAGATTGAAAAAAAATATATCTATGCCTAGGTCCTACTCCAGAAAAATCAATCAGAATCTCGTGGTTTTAAGGCTTGATTCTTAGAAGCTGTTTATGTGCCGCTACAAAGAGTCGGACCCAACTAAGCGACTGAACTGAACTGAATGCTTGCTTATGTGCAGGTATTATTAAAAATAATGGTTTTAACAAATGGAATCAGTCAGCAGAGGACCTGTGGAGAGTCAGACTTAATTGATCCAGGTTTTGCCTGAGAATTTCAAACGTGATTCTAATAAGCAACCAGGCTAAGGTGATGATGTTATAAACTGCTTGTATTCTGTTTAGACATGTGTAGAAATCCATGACAAACAACTCTTCTAATGCAGTGATCCCAACACTGGTTCTTTTCAGAGACAACAGAGCCATTAATAACTATGATAATTTTTCACATTTATTTAGCATGCACTACATTTCAGAGTATTTTCCAAAGCATTAGATCATATTAAATGGGTATGGAAATATTTTGAAAATAACTTAAAAATACAAAATTAATACCTGTCTAATATTGTCGATTATTTTCTAATGTTGTTTTAACTCATACTTCAGTTCAGTTCAGTTCAGTCATTCAGTTGTGTCCGACTCTTCGTGACCCCATGGACCACAGCACACCAGGTCTCCCTGTCCCTCACCAGCTCCCAGAGTTTACTCAAACTCACATCCATTGAGTCGGTGATGCCATCCAACCATTTCATCCTCTGTCGTCCCTTCTCCTGCTGCCTTCAATCTTTCCCAGCATCAGGGTCTTTTCAAATGAGTCAGCTCTTCACATCAGATGGCCAAAGTATTGGAGTTTCAGCTTCAACATCAGTCCTTCCAATGAACACTCCTTTAGGATGGACTGCTTGGATCTCCTTGCAGTCCAAGGGACTCTTTAGAGTTTTCTTCAGCACCACAGTTCAAAAGCATCAATTCTTCGCCACTCAGCTTTCTTTACAATCCAACTCTCACATCCATACATGATTGCTGGAAAAACCATAGCTTCGACTAGAGAGACCTTTGCTGACAAAGTAATGTCTTTGCTTTTTAATATGCTGTCTAGGTTGGTCATAACNTGTAAGAAGATGCTTTACTGTCTGAGCCACCTAGGGCCACCTGGGAAACCCCATATTGAAAAGTACACATCCCCGTATGATGATCCCTCCCTCCCACTCTCTCCTTCGTGGGTCTTACCTACCAACTGAACTAGAGTCCTCATGGTTTTGCCAATATGGCAGGAGAAGACAGTCTATCTTTTTGCGATACCAGTCTTTATTCAAACTGTTCCTTTGATCAGAAATGTCCTTCCTTCTCTATCTCTTTTTTTGAAATCCTTTTCATCATTCCCAGCTCAGTTGCTATGTCCTGCCTCCAAAAGCCTTCCCCCATCTTGCTGTCTTTTTCCCAGAGTCACGTGGCATGCTCTCTCTTTCAGAACTCCTCCAACCTTTTCTTTGTCCCTTAATGTCAGTGCTGACCCTGCGCTGCCTTGAATATACTTCTTTGTCCATCTGCTTATCTTCCCAACAGACCAACTGTAAGCAATCCACAGGCAGAGCCATGTCATCATTGTACTCCCAGGGCCTGGCATGGAGCCTGGACGGGGGCCATGGCAGTGGTGATGCTGAGAAAGGGCCAGGGGTGAGAAGGGGGTTAACTGGGACACGTATATATATGTGCATGCATGGTGTTTATCTAGGGGACATTTACTCCCCACTCTTTCCTAAAAGACTCTTAGAAACTTTAGAAACCGAACACAAGTCCAAGAAAAAGGCAGAGTAGAAGAGAACAATGTGCTTCAAAGCACCTGGGAAGAGTTGTTTACTACAGTAGATGGCCGGATTTATCTCTCAGTTTCCTGGATGAAAGGGGGAAACGCGCTGGCTTGTGTATTTTGCATTGTACAAAAAAAACCTCTGGAATCAGATTGGAAAGAGAAATTTTTCCTGGCACCGAGTTCAAGGAGAAATTTATCAAGCAAGTGCTTATATAACAGACATGAGGTAACCCAAGGAGCAGCATCTCCAACTGGCTTTCTACAAAAGGACACAGATGTCCTCAGAAGAGCAATTCTCCTGCTCAGTGCAGCTCGGAGACAGAAGGGATCTCTGCAAGAAAACGAGACAGGTGGTCCGCATCCAGGGCCTTCCCTATGTCTGTAGATTTTCTGAGAACCCAGAAAGAAGGAAAAGTCGGTATGAGTCCATTTAATATAAGATCTCAAAGACCCCATCTAGATGGATCTGAAAGATCTTGGTGGCTTGGGCTTCCCTGGTGGTCCTGTGGTTGGGAATCCACTGTCAATGCAGGAGACATGGGTTTGATCCCTGATCCGGGAAGCTTTCATGTGCCGAAGGCAACTAAGCCCATGCGCCACAACTACTGAAGGCCACACGCCCTGGGGTGAGTGCTCCACAGCAGAAGCCACAGCAATGAGAAGTCCAAGTAACGCAACTAGAGAGTAGCCCCCACTCGCCGCAACTCGTGCAGCCATGAAGGCCTAGAGCAGCTAAAGGAAAAAAAAAACTTGGTGGCCAGATTGTACAAAGTGCAATCTGGCTCAAAGTGGGCAGAAGCAGAGAGTGAGCCAGAAGTTTAGGTAAGAAACTGCCCCTTCTCAAGGGACACACTCCAGAGGGGCTGGTGTACACTGAGTGGGCAGGACTCTGTGCTCATGGAGACAGTGTGTGTCCCTCCACAGATGAAGTCAAGGGCCCCATCATTCACCGGGAGGGCAAGCCTCAAAGGAGATTTGAGAGAAATATGAGAGCCGCACAGATGTCCTGAAAGGCACCAAGACACTTGGGCAAAGATACGGTTCAGGACAGTAACACCAGGCCCCAGGCAAGACCACCGACATGGCAGACAAGGATGCCTCTATCCTGTGTCAGGTGGGGCCAGGAGCACTGAGGCGCCCATCTGAGAGTGTCACAAGCCGGAAAGAGAGGTGACAGTTGGTCATTTTAACCAACCTCCTTACTTTGTATGGGAGGAACTGTTGTTCAGCCATTAAGTTGTGTCCAGCTCTCTGCAACCCTATGACTGTGTAGCACACCAGGATCTTCTGTCCGTCACCATCTTCAGGAGTTAGCTCAACTCCTGTCCATTGAGTCAGTGATGTCATCCAACCATCTCATCCTCTGTCACCCCCTTCTCTTCCTGCCCCCAGTCTTTCCCAGCATCAGGGTCTTTTCCAATGAGTCAGCTCTTCACATAAGGTAGCCATAGTATTGGAGCTTCAGCATCCGTCCTTCAAATGAATATTCAGTGTTGGTTTCCTTTAGGAAACCAGGTTTGGTCTCCTTCCTGCCCAAGGGACCCTCAAGAGTCTTCTCCAGTGCCACAATTTGAAAGCATCAATTCTTCAGCTCTCAGCCTTCTCTAGGGTCCAATTCTCACATCTGTACATGACTACTGGAAAAACCATAGCTTTGACAGAGAAACAAAAGCCTAAGTGCTCCCATCTCTGGCCACCACAAAGAAACCTCTGACCATCTTCAATCCTTAGCTGGCTGCTTTCTCTCCACGTAGAGATGGGAGGGTTTGCTTTATGGGGCATCCCATGCACCTGAGGAACATTGGCTTCTCACCACAAGCCCACGGCTGAGATGTCTCTGGGGCTTTCAGCTTGAGATCTCTGTGTCTGGAAGGAACTCATTCTACAGCTAGAGCACCTCCTGAAAGGCTTATTCCCTCTTACTCATGTGACTCCAAAAGCCTGAACCCTTCTCTCTGAAGGCATTTCTGGATGAGAAGAAGGGCTGGTCTCTCAGTATATCTGCCTCCAATGAAACCTCAGAATTGAGATCCCATCATCACCTCAGGCCACCCACTGACATCATGGGAAAGACAGGCTTCCTGTTGTCCTTATTCGTAGATGCCATGGAAGAGGAGAGTTCAGAGTTGGAACCTCAAAAGGCCCAAGGAGGGGACCACCAGGATACCCAGAAGGAAAGGTACTCCCGTGTTCCCTTTCCTGGCAGGTGCTTTGGCTTTTTCCTGGGCAGCCCCAATGTGGCATTTTGCAGCTACGCCAGGGCAGTTCTTCCTCTGCATTTACTCAACAGTGTCCAGCTGATAGGGGCTTCCCAGGTAGCACTAGTGGTAAAGAACCTGCCTGCCAATGCAGATGACAAAAGAGACTTGGGTTCGATCCCTGGGTCAGGAAGATTCCCTGGAGGAGAGCACGGCAACCCACTCCAGTGTTCCTGAAAAATCCTATGGACAGAGGAGCCTGGGGGGCTAAAGTCAATGGGGTCACACAGAATCGGACACGACTGAAGCAATTTAGCATGCATGTGTGTCCAGTTGATATGACTGAAGATAGACTTCCACTTAGGCCTGAAGTTTGGGCATCAAAACCAGTGTGCTGGTGAGGGTCACCAGGTGGCTGGCACAGTGAGGATGCAAGTCCTGGCCTGCTCCATGGGAAGCTGACACTAGAACCTGATGCAGACCTCAACCTCTCATTCTTCTCATTGCCACTGTCATTACCACTGCTAATGGCAGCATGGTAAGAGTGGTGTTATAGGTCAGAACAGCTAGGCAGTCAAGAACAAAACTGCAACAAGGACTTCCCTGACAATCCAGTGGTTAAGACCGCTCTGCAGGGGATGTGGGTTCGATCCCTGGTCTGGGAATTTCTACCTGCATTGTGGTATGACCAAAAAAAGGTGAAACACTGGGCTTACCTGGTGGTTCAGTGGCTAAGACTCCACACTCCCCATGTAGGGGGCCCAGGTTCAACCCCTGGTGGGAGAACAAGATTCCACACGGCAACTAAAAGTTCACACGTTGCCACTGAAAGATCCCACTTGATGCAACTAAGATCTGATACAACCAAGTAAATAAATGAATAAAATATTTTTTAAGATGACAACACATGTTTTCCCAAAAGAAATTAGATTATGCTTTCATTCAGCTGAACACTCAGAGCATCAAATAAATGAACTGATTAAATGTTTTCTTTAAAAAAAATCCTTAATAACTCATCCTATTAAATGACTAACATCTTAAGCATCATCTCTGTGTCCATCACTCTCTTAGGCACTTTCCATGGAGACTGCATCTGATCTCCATGACAACTCTGCAGGCAGATCTACCCACTCTCATTACAGAGGAAACAGCACTGAGAGCTTGGGTACCATGGGGCCAAGGGAAGTTAGGCAGCTCTTAAAAAGCTACTTAGGGGCTTCCCCAGTGGCTCAGCAGTAAAGAATCTGCCTGCAATGCAGGAGACTTACAGGAGATGCAGATTCAACCCCTGGGTCAGGAAGATCCTCTGGAAAAGGAAACAGCAACCCATCCCAGTATTCTTGCCTGGGAAGTCCCATGAACAGAGAAGCCTGGTGGGCTGCACTCCATGGGGTCACAGGAGTTGGACACAACTGAGTAACTGAACAACAACAACAAAGAAACTACTTATCAGGACTGCTCTGGTGGTCCAGTGGTTAAGACTCCGAACTTCCATGTAGGAGGTGCTGGTTCGATCCCTGGTCTGGGAATTAAGATCCCATATAACCCTTGGCCAAAAACTGAAATTCAAAAAGAAGCTACCTGTTACCACTCATGGTCAGAGTACCCTCAGAACTGCTCTCTGCATGCAAACCTAGAACGGGACTGGGAAAATATGGAATAAAGAAATAACCCTCAGAGCAGCTTCCAATGTAGTAAGATCTCCTGAGGCTGAATCCAAGACCAGCCAGACCAGAAAATCACCCATAAATGTTTCCAACTAGACCTGGGTTCATTCTGTCTACCCGCGCACCTCTTGGGTACCCTTGTATACTTCACTTCGTTCCCTATCCCCGAATAACCTTTGAGTTGAGTTTCTCTGTTTTGCTTGTAATGAAACAGAGGTCCAGCCAATTAGGGAAGTTGCTCAAGATCCTGGTTCATCTGCAACAAAGCTGGGACTCAAATCTAGTCTGCTCACAGATAAAGGCCAGCTACTGAAATCCCTGATCAGGAAAGATCATAATTTCATTTTTTCTGAGAGTTTTTTCGAGTGTTTTCTTTATCTTTCGGGAAGCCCATGGGTACACACTGCATAGCAGCAAAGAGTTAAGTATGGTTTTTGTCTTCTTTCCCTCCTTTTTTGTTGTCTTTCTACCTACTCCTCACCTTGTCTAAAAGGGACAGGGTTAGGAGTTCCCTGGCAGTCCAGTGGTTAAGATTCCCCACTTTCAATGCAGGGGCATGGGTTCAATCCCTGGTGGGGGAACTTAGAACACGTATGCCTTGAGTGTGTGGCAAAAAAAAAAAAAAAGGTTAAGAAACTAAAAATAACAAGGAGAGGGTCTCTGTCTCTTTGCAGGGCTAGAGCTCCTTTACTGCTTGCTGTCTCCCGGGCACAAGGTCATCTGGCACCCACGTGACGGCTGCTATAATTATGAGCGCATTTGTGTGGCTCAGGGTGGAGAGAGAAGCGTGAGCTCACCGAGGGGCTGGGAAAGGAATGGCCTTGATCTGAGCTGCAGCCTGGTTCTAATTTTAGCAACAACGGAGCCCAGGACTTCCTGGACAGATCACATTGCCCCGTGCTCTCTGCTCCCTGCGCTGGGCTGACACCAGACATGTGGAAAAGATTCAGATCACAAGAACCACGAAATCGGGTCACACCCATGGCTCATCCGGCCCAGCCGCTGTCTCAGAAAGTGGGGACGCGATGTCTCAGATGGCCAGAGCTTAGCCACCTCCTTGTAAAATCCCCTTACTTTATCAACAAGGACAGAGGTAAACAGCTATCCACAATGAACAGCCAGCACAGCCGGATCTCCAATCCCCAGTCTCCAGGATCTGGGCTTGTATGTTACCTGTCTAGTCACCCTCTCAAGGTTGGGGTTGCAGTCTGAGGTTTGTCTTTCTTTTGAAGAATGAGCCATGAGGCATATTTTTAAATAATTTTCCCTGCTAATGCTACATATCTTGAATAAGGTAAAGTTTACATACAGTGAAATGCCCATCTCTTGTGTATATGATGGGATGAATTTGAAAAACATGTATGTCTCCCTGGAGACAAAGAACACAACCAGGGGACTTCCCTGGTGGTCCAGTGGCTAAATCTCTGTCCTCCCAATGCAGGGAGCCCAGGTTTGATCCCTGGTTAGAGAACTAGACCCCACAGGACGCAACTAAGACCCAGCACAGCCAAATAAATAAAAACAAATATGTTTAAAAAGAAATAGTCTATCAGCCCCCCAGAATTCCATCATGTCCCCTTTCCAATCAATTCATAAGTCCAGGGACTTCCCTGATGTCCCAGTGGTTAAGACTTCACCTTCCAACGCTGGGGGTGCAGGTTTAATCTGTGGTTGGGGAGCTAAGAGCCCACATGCATCATGGTCCAAAAAAACAAAACATAAAACAGAAACAATATTGTACAAATTCAATAAAGATTTCAAAAATTGTCCATATAGGAAAAAAAAATCTTAAAAAAAAACATTCCTTGAGTCCTCAACAAAGGTGGGCTTCCCTGGTGGCTCAGATGATAAAGAATCTGCCTGCAATGCGGGAGATCTGGGTTCAGTCCCTGGGTTGGGAAGATCCCCTGGAGAAGGAAATGGCAATCCACTCCAGTATTCTTCCCTGGAGAATTCCATGGAAAGAGGAGCCTGGCAGGCTACAGTCCATGGGGTCACAAAGAGTGGGACATGACTGAGCAACTAACACTTTCACTTTCAACAAAGGCAATTGCAGTTCTGATACCTACTGTCATAATTAGCTTTCTGGTTCTTCACTTTAAACAGAGGGCATCTTGGTGTCTGGGAGACAGAGAAGATTCTAACCAACCCTCAGCTTCTTGCAGGTCCCTCACTGGGTGATTTCCACTGCATGGCTCTTATCCAAGCCTCTTCTTCTGGGGCTCAGCAGAAAAGACCCTTAACTCTTGAGTCTCCACCCCCTGAGGCCCCAGTGAGGAAAAGGAATTCAAACAAGGCCCTGTGATCCCTGTTATATAGTCAAGTGAGAAGTCATTCGTCTAGTTTCCAGCCACAAGAGAGGCTGGTCCCTCCTCTTTGCTCCCTCCTTCCAGACCTCCTGGAACAAAGTCTGCAAACCTTCTCATTACTTAAGAATGAGTGTTCATCCCACAATTAACCTGAATGTTTTTCTCATTAGAACACAAGCCCATCTCTTCATGCTCTCTCTCCCCAGGAAAGCTGTTGAACATTTGGTCAATAGAACAAGTAACTCAATGTGAAAGCTCCTTATATTTAATTTCATGATCTCATTGGGCAGAGATTTTCTACATCCACTCTGAAAATAATTTAGCATTGAAATGTTGTGTGTCATAACTGCTGCATCCTCACTTGAGTTTGAATTTTAATTCTACCAGTGACTGGTCCTGTTCTTGAGTCGTCATGTGTGTGTCCCGGGCAAGTCTGCTGTTGCCAGGGGAAAGCACGCGTGCATCAGCAAGTGCTACCTCCCTGGGGACATTATGCACTTGGGCTCACCTATGCTGTCTCTCCTCTCAGTAACAATGAGTCTTGTCTCGTCTTCTTGTATGTATATTACCTCAAAGAACTCTCAAAGTGTTCCCAAGAGCTTCTGAAAGGACACTTCATTTCTATATTCCCAGCGTTCAGAATAAGGAAGGCCTGGCTCAATAAAAGCTAATCAATCAATCAATTAATCAGTGAATTACATGGTGAGAGTTGGACCATAAAGAAGGCTGATCACTGAAGAATTGATGCTTTTGAACTGTGATGTTAGAGAAGTCTCTTGAGAGTCCCCTGGACTGTAAGGAGATCAAACCAACCAATTCTAAAGGAAATCAATCCTGAATATTCATTTGAATGACAGATGCTGAAGCTCCCTGTGGCCACCTGATATGAAGAGCTGACTCGCTGGAAAATATCCTGATGCTGGGAAAGATTGTGGGCAGGAGAAGAAGGAGGGGACAGAGGATGAGATGGTTGGATGGCATCACCGACTCAACGGACATGAACTTGAGCAAGCTCTGGGAGATAGTGGAGGACAGAGGTGCCTGGTGTGCTGCAGTCCATGGGGTCACAAAGAGTAGGACATGACTGAATGACTGAACAACAAATAAACTACGTTGACTCCATCTGGGGAAGAAAGAGAGATAGGTTCTCCTAAGCATTGTCTCCTCCCTTCCCATGAACTGGAGTATTGAGGTTGTCCAATGTCACTGAATTATTGGCCATCCCAGACTCCCCCTCAACTCTCCCCATCACCTGGGTGCCCATCTCTCAGGAAATCACAAATGTGCCCCTCTCACCACGTTTTCCTTTGTCTCTGTCAGAGGCTTATCTTGGGTACCCAGTTCAATGGACTGTACCAATCACAAAATAAGGAGTAACCAGTTCCTTAAAGAAAGTCTTCCAGGGGCTTCCCTGGTGGTCCAGTAGTTGAGCATCTGCCTTTCAGTGCAGGGGATACAGGTTTGATCCCTAACCAGGGAACTAAGATCTCACATGCCTCAGAACAAGAGAGCCCTTGAGCCACAACTACTGAGCTACCACACTACAACTACAACAGAGTCCATGCACCACAGCGAAAGATCCTGCATGAGGCAACTAAGACTGGAAACAGCCAAATTAATTAACCTTTTTTAAAGACTTCTCTTTTCTTAATGTCATTTCCAGAACCATAATCCCATCAGAAAAGGGTACCATTTCATCAATGGTGAGTTCCACTGAGCCCTCACCTTTCCCAGTATCCCTAACAGTATCCTGTCCAGTTCAGTCAGTTCAGTCGCTCAATCGTGTCCAACNCCTGAAGCTTAAACAAATTAAGGAGCCATCTTTAAGAGGAAGAACATGAAATCACCAAAACAAAACTAGGTATGAGAATGACCTTTTCAAAAATGGTGGGGGGGTGGGGTGGGTAGGTGTGTGCTAAGTCGCATCTGACTCTTTGCAACCCCTTGGCCTCTTCGCAACCCGTCAGGCTCCTCTGTCAATGGGATCTCAGGCAAGAATTCTGGAGTGGCTTGCCATTTCCTTCTGCAGTGAATCTTCCCAACCCAGGGAATGAGGAACCTGTGTCTCTTGTGTCTGCTGCATTGGCAGGCAGATTTTTTTACCACTTCACCACCTGGAAAGCGTTGGGAGCAAGGAGTGGGAATCAAAACAAATTACCATTGTTTAAAGAGCCAAAAATGCAACAAATTCACAAAATTTTTTAAAAAAACACACAAATTCACAAAATTGAAAAACAAAACAAAACAAAACAATTTTCACAAAAAAACCTGCTTGCCTGACACCCTGCTGTAACACTTCCTCCCCCCCTCCCCCACATCTTTCAGTTCAGTTCAGTTCATTTGCTCAGTCATGACCGACTCTTTGCGACCCCATGAATCGCAGCATGCCAGGCCTCCCTGTTCATCACCATCTCTCGGAGTTCACTCAGACTCACGTCTATCAAGTCAGTGATGCCATCCAGCCATCTCATCCTCTGTTGTTCCCTTCTCCTCCTGCCCCCAATCTCTCCCAGCATCAGAGTCTTTTCCAATGAGTCAACTCTTTGCATGAGGTGCTGCATGCTTTTTGGTATCTTTTCCATATGATGACAATTTTCAGTATCCTTTTCTGTAGCAAGAATAGAAAACAAATTCAGTCTTCTCTCTGGCATGGCTGATCAAAATTGTTTATTACTATCATTGTTATTCAGTCACTAAGTTGTGTCCAACTCTTTGTGACCCCATGGACTGCAGCACGCCAAGCTTCCCTGTCCTTCACCGTCTCCTGGANTTCTCCTCCTGCCCCCAATCTCTCCCAGCATCAGAGTCTTTTCCAATGAGTCAACTCTTTGCATGAGGTGCTGCATGCTTTTTGGTATCTTTTCCATATGATGACAATTTTCAGTATCCTTTTCTGTAGCAAGAATAGAAAACAAATTCAGTCTTCTCTCTGGCATGGCTGATCAAAATTGTTTATTACTATCATTGTTATTCAGTCACTAAGTTGTGTCCAACTCTTTGTGACCCCATGGACTGCAGCACGCCAAGCTTCCCTGTCCTTCACCGTCTCCTGGAGTTTGCTCAAACTCATGTCCACTGAGTCAATGATGCCATTCAACCATCTCATCCTCTATTGCCCTCTTCTCCTCCTGCCCTCAATCTTCCCAGAATCAGGGTCTTTTCGATTGAGCCGGCTATTCATATCAGGTGGCCAAAGTACTGGAGCCTCAGCTTCAGCATCAGTCCTTTCAATGAATATTCAGGACTTATTTCCTTTAGGATTGAGATGGGTTATAAAAGTTTTTTTCAGCATCACAACTCATTATTAGCAATATCACATACAGTTTTAGAATGGTAAAACTGAGGAAAACCTGTTGGTCAAGTTTTTTCATATATGAGAGAAATTTATCTCCATTCATTGATCATAAGTTTAAACCAGAATTTGTTTTCCTGATTTGGGCAGATCTCTTGGAATTGACTTTATGTTACAGTTGCATGTGGAAAATAAGCTCAGCCAAGTTTGAGTCTATTTCAAACTTTGGTTCTCGCCCAGTGTCCACGTACATCCTGTGCTGGTGGCTGCAGGGCATGTTCACATGGGGTACAACGCCTGTCCCTACACTTGGTGACAACATGGTCCTGACGAATCAGAGTGTTCCTGAAAACCATTCCTAGATGGAGGATGGGGAGCGAGGATGTCACTCTACTTGCAAAGGACTGTGCATCACAAAAAGGTATCCCACCAAACCTAAGCTAGATGCATCGCCAAGTCCATTTCAGAACCCAAATAGACCTGAGTCACTCCAATGCCAAGTGACACAAAGGGAAATGAATAGATAGGAAGTCAGAGTGGGAAGAGATAGCAATCCTAACCAGAGGTGGTTAAAAATATCATGTCTGTTCAGATTGTGCAAACACAAACAGCCATGTACACACATTCCTAGGGCTCCTCCTAGGGCCCTGGAAGGGGTTCATACAAGGCTGAAAATGACTTTGCTTCACCTGTGCATTACTCTGAATTAATTCATCCATGTGTTTGATATACCAGGAATGTTTCATTACCTTCATTGTACTAGAGTGTTCTGTGATTTTTTTTTTTAACTGCAGTTGAGAAATTCTGCTGAGGGAAAACACAGTTTGCATCTCAGGTGGTGTTAGTGGTAAAGAACCTGCTTGCCAGTGCAGGAGACATAAGAGATGCCAGGTGGGAAGATCAATCACTGTGTTGAGAAGATCCCCTGGAAGAGGGCATGGCAACCCACTTCACTATTCTTGCCTGGAGAATCCCATGGACAGAGGAGCCTGGCAGACTACAGTCCGTAGGGTCACAAAAAGAGAGACATGACTGAGGAGCTAAGCACAGCACAAACCCTCCCCCCTGCAGAGATGACTGCGAGGAAACTGAGTTCCATGCTCCTCCTCCTCCCCCAACTCTATCTATTTAGCAGACAGTCATAGGGGACTGGGAAGGAAACTGGAAAACTGGTTGGAATCAGAAGGATCTGAACTATTTAGAAAGTTTAGGGAAGAGGGAGGGTTTACAGCCCCAAAGCCAAATGATGGGTGGTCTAAACTGTTGTTCTCGTTGTTGTTTAGTTGCTAAGTCATGTCCGACTTTTTAGGACCTCATGGACTGTAGGCCACCAGGCTCCTCTGTCCATGGCATTCTCCAGGCCAGAATACTGGAGTGGGTTGCCATTTCCTTCTCTGGGGGATCTTCCTGACCAGAGCACCATGCATAGTGCTTGAGGGGCTTGACATAAGAGGAAATCAACATCTTCTTCCAGTTGAAGTGTTGCTTAGTCACAGTTGGGCTGAAGTGCTTCCATGCCTTCCTTTGGAATGGGAGGGGAAGAGAAGTGGAGAGGAATGGTAGGTGGAAGGAGGGGTGGCAAGTGGCCATTTGAATTTCCACAATTTGCAGAATAAAGAATACATGAATTTCCTGGACCTAGAGACTACTATACAGAGTTAAGGGAGTCAAAGAGAAAACAAATACCGAATACTCATCCATATATGTGGAATCTAGAAAAATGGTATAGATGACTTTATGCAAAACAGGCACAGGCACAGGCGTAGAGAACAAACTTATGGATACCAAGGTGGGAAGGGTAATGGGAAGAATTGGGAGACTGGGACTGACATATATATACACTACCGATACTATGTAAAAAATAGATAAGTAATGAAAGCCTCCTGTATAGCACAGGGAACTCTGCTCCGTGCTCTGTAATAGCCTAAATGGGAAGGATATCCGTAAAAGAGGAGATATATGTATACGTATAGCTCAGCTGGTAAAGAATCCACCTGCAATGCAGGAAACCCCAGTTCAATTCCTGGATCAGGAAGATCCCCTGAAAAAGGGATAGATGACCCACTCCAGCATTCTTGGGCTTCCCTGGTGGCTCAGCTGGTACAGAAATCTGCCTGCAATGCGGGAGACCTGGGTTCAAGATCTGGATTCAATCCCTGTGTTGGCAGGATCCCCTGGAGAAGGGAATGGCTACCCCTCCAGTATTCTGGCCTGAATAATTCCATGGACTGTATAGTCCATTGGGTCACAAAGAGTTGGACACAACTGAGCAACTTTCAATTTCACTTTCATAGCTGACTCACTGTGCTGTACAGCAGAAAATAACACAACATTGTAAAGCAACTATACTCCAATAAAAATTAATTAATAAAAAAGAAATTTAAAAAAAAGGATACATGGATTTCTCTTAGAATGGCAGGGACAACAGAAACAGCCAAGACTGTCTTCTTGCTGGTATCTCATTCAAAAGGGATGGTCAGCAGATTGAAAAAAACTCACTAGTGGGAACCTCTAGAAAGGTCATCAAGGTGGGAGCTTAGGGGAATCAAAAGAGGTCAGGCCAGGTCAGAATGAATCTCTTATACAGGGGGCTGTGAAGGTCAGTTGCTGTTGAGTCACTCAGCCATGTCTGACTCGTTGAACTCCATGGACTGCAGCATGTCAGGCTTCCCTGTCCTTCATTATCTCCTGGAGTTTGCTCAAACTCATGTCCATTGAGGTGGTGATGATATTTAACCATCTCATTCTCTGTCACTGCCTTCTCCTCCTGCCCTCAATCTTTCCCAGCATCAGGATTTTTTCCAATGAATTGGCTCTTTGCATCAGGTGGCCAAAGTATTGGAGCCTCAGCTTCAGAAACAGCCTTCTAATGAATATTCTGGGTTGATTTCCTTTAGGATTGACTGGTTTGATCTCCTTGTAATTCAAGGGGCTCTCAACAGTCTTCTCCAGCATCATGCTTTGAAAGCATCAGTTCTTCAGCACTCAGCCTTCTTTATGGTCCAACTCTCACATCCCTGCATGACTAATGGAAAAACCATAGCTTTGACTTCTAAAAGGACCTTCCACTAGATTCACACATGGGGCCCTCAAGGGCAGTTATCTGAGCACGTGCTACCCAGACAGCCATGACGGGAAAGCAGCAACACCCACGGAGACAGGCTCCTAGAAGCATCAATCCCTAGTGCACTGCACAAAAAGGTGACTCCACAGAGGGAGAGGAGGGCTATGTATAAGAGAAGCCCAATTCCATCCACTCCAGGCTCCTCATGCTGAAGCCAAGCTGGGCAAGGAGAGAAGCAGGAATTCAATTCAATGTGCTCGTGACCTTTTATACCAAAACTTCAGATCTGCCTGATCCACCACTAAGGAAAATGAATGAGCAATCTTTCATAGAACAATTAAAGGCAAAGAGCTGAGGGTAGTTTTTTAAGAACTGTCTTTGCCACAAGTTCAGACTGTTCAATGAATTATTCATAAACATGAAGAATTAGGGAAAATGGATTAGGAAATCTGCTGTGGGACAAGAATCATCTTTCAAACAGGTTTCTCTGTTCTCTTCCACATCCCACAGAAGTGCTGGCACAAAGTTGTCACTGTCAGCTTTGGCCTAATGAGCACCCCAGTTTAGCAGAAGAAACATTCTATAACACATCTCTGGTTTCTTCATCAGAGTGATAAGGCATGAAAAAATAATGGTTAAGAAAAATGGGTGCTTTTATTCATATGTTTTATCATACATAAGTCTTCCACACATAGTGGGAAGTTCAGATATGCAATGACCTTTTTCTCCTTTGGGATTTCTCATGACCATCAAAGCAGTGTGAGGCCACAGGGATAAAAGGGATGGTCCCTGGTACACCTGGATTCCAGGTCCTACTCTGTCAGCTGTCAAGGGGAAATATTTTCCTCTCTGGCAGAGACTTTCCCCTGTCTCAAAGGAGGTGTATGACTTCTCTGGGGTTTCCAGATTGCCAAGGAGCAAACCTACATCTCAGAACTGGGTCTCCTGACTCCAGAGAATCTGCATGTACCTCTGTTTTAGTGGTCATTCCTATATGGCCTGTGTCCATTCCATATGCTCTGAAGGATGGTGATGACATCCTTCCATAATCATATCCAGAAGCTGTCAATATCCCTGGTGTCAAATGGGAACTCACAAAATGTTAAAAAATTGACTGTAAAAGCCTTGCAACCGTGTGCAAACAGAAACCGCGCATCAGCATTCACTTAAGTAGCTCCCATGATAAACAATGATGAGCCCACCCTTAACCTTCAAAGTAAAAAAAAAAAAGGAATTATTAAAAAGCAGAAAGTGAAGGATGACATCTTTCATGATGTGGTGGACCAGGGATTTCAACAGTATCATTGATAAAATATACCCATCACCCAGCAACATGCCACTTGTATCAGCGAAGGCAAAATTTGCCTTCAAAGCTGGCTGTGGGGGCTTCCCTGGTGGTCTAGTGGTTAAGACTCGGCGCTCCCAATGCCAGGGGTCTAGGTTTGATCCTTGGTCAGGGAACCAGAGGCCACATGCTACAACTAACACCCAGTACAGCCAAATAAATAAAACAAATATTTTAAAGAAATTTGGTGGAATGTAAGTGTGTGAATGTTTCCATAAGAGTGCCTTTTCAGTGCCACGATACATATCTCGTTTCACCTGCAAACAACCTTAAGTATTCTTTCTTGTGTGAAACATCTGTTCCTCTTCCTAAAAAAAAAAAAAAAAAATTCATTAGAGGAAGCCAAATGGAGTCCATGATATTTTTATTCGTGACAGTTTGATGACTGGCCAGAAGGTCTGGAGAATAAGAATCTCCCAGCTTGTCTGTATCTGTTCCCTGAGCACTTGATCTTAAGAGTCTCTGGAGGGACTTCTCTGGCGGTGCAGTGGTTAAGACTCTGTGTTTCCATTGCAGGGGGTGCAGGTTTGATCCCTAGTTGGGGAACTACATCCCGGGTGGTAACCAGAAAAAGAAAGTCTCTGGAGGCTCCTCCATGGTCATTTCTGTCGATACAAACAGTGGTCCCCACAGGAAGGCTAGACATGGTGGGGGGGCAAGGAAAATTGCTTGGCTGCCCCATGCATGAGAAGCTCCCACAAAAGGACCCTGCTGGGACTTCCCTGGTGGTCGAGTGGCTAAGACTACACGCCCCCAATGCAGGGGGCCTATATTTGATTCCTGGTCGGGGAATTAGATCTCACATACCACAATTAAAGGCCCTGAGTGCTGCAACTAAGACCTGGTGCAGTCAAATAAATAAACAAAAGTAATTAAAAAAAATTTTTTTTAACAGGACCCTGTTGCCATCTTGTTCCAGCTTCTCTGATCTTCTAACCCATTATTCTCTACGCGTCCCTCAGGCTACCTAAGGGTATGGGAAGAGGTGCTGAAATGCACTGGTGGTTGGATGTACAGTGGATCTGAACAGTGGCCAGTGCCTGACTGGGTGCTCCCACCGGACCGCTGGGCCATCCTGTCATCTGAACGCATCTACCATGGGGTTTCACCTGGCAGTGTCCCAACTTTCTCTGGCTTCCAGTTCAGAATTCCTCACTCTCTGGGTGTTCTCCCCAACCTTCCCACCTACCTCAAAGAAGAGTCCCCCTTTTCCAGCATCCACCCTTCAATTGCCCCCTTTTCTGAACTTTGTCTCTTTTCTCTCAGGCTAAATCAAAACCGCTCTCTCCCTCCTCTTCAGCTCTGCCCATTGTCCACCAGCTCTCACACCAAGACCTCAGGGCCCAGAGAGTTTCCACGTGGCATCACTTCCTTCCTGAGCCTGTTGGAGCTCTGTCCTCAGCCACACAGCCAGCTCGTGCATCAGGAAATTCTGAGCCCTGAATCAGTACCAGTCCAAGTGTCTGCCACCTCTGCTCCTTCACCCAGCAAGAACCCAGCCAGGGGCAAACAAGAGAATCGCAATCTGCATCTTTACTTTCTATTCCTTGCAGCTTCAAGGCCATGACTTCCTAATCACAACCAATTTCACTCCTCTCATTTTTTATCCACCCTAGTGAATGTCCTTTTTGAGAAACATGTTGGTTCCTTTCTCCTGGGAGGACATGTCCCTGAGATCTTGCTGAATCACTTACCAGGCATGAAAATAACACCTATTATTCACTAACAGCCACTGAGACTGAGACTATTAGTGAGAGAAATGAACCATAACCAGGGGTGGGTGTGGATTTATATTTCATGCCAAGAGTCCCCTTGAAATAGATCATTGGGCAATCCATGTCCACTTGACTTTATTGATGCTTTACTCCCTTCTAAAACATTCAGTTCTCTTGGAGAACAAAGGCCTTGACAAGTAGTTTGGTAAATAGTCACTTTGGAACCTACTGCATGATTCCATTTCCTTTTGCACTTCAATAAAGTGAGACTATGGCCCCAAAAGCAGTGGTTAGATCTTCTATTGTTCATGCTGTTCTCATGACAGGACTGAGTGACTGAATTGAACTGAACTGAGACCTTCTACATCATTAGTAGGAATATAAACTGGTGCGGTCACTGTGGAAAACAATATAGAGGGTCCTCAAAAAACTGAAAGTAGAGTTGCCATGTGCTTAGTTGCTCAGTCATGTCTGACTCTTTGAAACCCTGTGGACTACAGCCCACCAGGCTCCTCTGTCCATAGGATTCTCCAGGCAAGAATACTGCAGTGGGTTGCTATGTCCTCCTCCAGGGGATCTTCCCAATCCAGGGAAGATCCAGGGAAGATCGAACCTAGGTCTCCCGCATTGCAGGCAGATTCTTTACAACCTGAGCCACTAGGGAAGCCCAGGAATACTGGAGTGGGTAGCCTTTCCTCTCTCCAGGGGATCTTCCCCACCCAGGAATTGAATAGGGGTCTCCTGCATTGCAGGTGGATTCTTTACCAGCTGAGCTACCAGGGAAACCTTGCCATAAGACCCAGAAATTCGACTCCTGGACATACATCTCAACAAAACTATCATTCAAAAAGATACACACACCCCAATGTACATAACAACACTATTTATAATAGCCAAGACATAGAAGCAACCTAAATGTCCATTGACAGATAAGTTGATAAAGAAGATGTGGTGTATATATATATATATATATGCCATAGAAAAGAATGAAATAATGCCATTTGCAGCTACAAGGATGGACCTAGAGATTATCATACTAAGTGAGGTAAGTCAGAAAAAGAAAGACAAATACATAATATCATTTACTTGTGGAATCTAAAATACAACACAAATGAACATATCTAGGAAAACAGAAACAGATAAACAAACATAGAGAACAGAATTGTGGTGGCCAAGGGGGATGAATGGTGGAGGAGAGATGGATTGGGAGTTTGGGATTAGCAGATATAAACTATTATATGTAGGATGAATAAACAACACAGTCCTACTCTATAACATAGGAAAATATATTCCATATCTATAATAAACCATGCTCCTGTTCAGTCACTAAGTTGTGTCTGACTGTGACCCCATGGACTATAGCCTGCCAGGCTCCTCTGTCCATGGGATTTCCCAGGCAAGGATACTGGAGTGGGTTGCTATTTCCTTCTCCAAGGGATCTTCCCAATCCAGGGATTGAAATCGCATCTCCTGCATTAGTAGATGGATTCTTTGCCACTGAGCTACCTGGGCAGCCCTGTAATAAACCATAAAATAAAAGAAAAAAAGAAATAGTTAGAGCCTAGGAATGGACAGACAAAAGGACAGACAAAATGTTACAAAAGTAACAGATAATCAAGGTAAAACTCAGAGCAGGATGATTTGGGTCAAGCCCTAATGCTCCTGCTCAGATTTCATAATAACTTGAGGCAGATCATTTAACTTCTCTGAGCTTAGCTTTTTTAACTATAAAATGAATGTAAGCCAAAGGTTTCCAGTTCCAACCTTTTCCAACTTTTCTGGATCCCTCATTCCTCTGATGTTCAAGTTGAATGGCTTGAGCTCCTAGACCCTAAATTATGAGAAATCAAACAGGATTCTCCCCCAAGAGTTCCTCACATTCCCCTTGCTTTCCATTGAGCTGGTAAACATTTATTGAGCATGTACTATGTGCCAAGTTCATTCGAGCAGAGAACAAGATGAAGGAAACCTGCAGGCATATGTAAGTCCTCCTGGTCTTCTCTCATTCTGAGGATACCTTGGGAAACCCCAATTCTCCCACATGATCAGGCAGAGCAAATTAGTGCTTCCTTCAACTCCTCTCTGGCACCTAGGCTGTGCTCAGGGGGTTTTGTCTTTCTCAACCTCATCAAGGTGTTTCTTCAAAAGAAATCATTATTTCGTATGAAACATATGAATCATTATTTCGTATGAAATATACGAAACCACTCACGCTCCAAGAAGGCAAAAGTGAATGCAGATTATGATTGTCGTAAATAGAAACCAGTATTTCCTAATGTTAGGTAGGTAGAATAGGGAAAAGGAGTCCAAAATGGCAGTGGTGAAAAGACAAAGAAGGGAAAAGCCTACGAAAATAGAACAAAAGAAGGTCCAAGGACCTGAGTGAGGACCTCAGGTATAACAAACAACACTCCTGGCTGGCCCAATTTCCACAGGACAGGCCCAGGGAGAGATAAACATATAAAAAGAGGAGCCGAAGCCAGCTCTCTCTCTCTCTCTCTCTCTCCTGCGCGCTAGGGCGCACTTCTCCTCATGTCTTTGGATCGATGTGCGTCATGCCTCAAAGACAGATTTTCCTGCTGTCTTCTAAATAAAATAGAGCTGTAACACTGAGCTGTAACACTGATTTGTCTAAGAGCTATAACACGGTCCATTCGAGACCTGAGAGCTGTAACACAGTCTATCCAAGACCTGAGAGCTGTGACACGCCGAGGGGGCTTTAATGTCCATCACTCCAAGTCTTTGTTGTGACAAGACAAAAAACTGAAGAACATACACTCGCATAACACTAATCTACTTGGGATTTGAGCAGCTCAAGAAGAGCACTGGTGAGCTTTACAAAAATATAAACTAACTGATGTGTATACAGAGGCTTTCGTTTCACTTTCTCAATGTCTAAGGTTATCATTTCCCCATGTTCTAATGCTCTGTCCTTCCCCTTTCTTAACCCGCGAGGGAACAATGGAGTTTGACCAGACAGAATACATTGAACCTTATGGGAACACTTCTTTAGGAAGAAGAAATCTTGTAGGAGTGGTGATTTGGAGAAACGTGACTCCTGGCTCCAGACATATGATGAGTTAGGCTAATTATGGCTTCCAAACATGAGACCAACTCTTCCAAATACTTCAGGGGCTGATGTTCACATCTGACAAGACCCAGAGGAGACCCTGACTCCTATATGACAGAACCTAATCAACATCCTAAAGAAACACAGTGGCTCCTTTCTGTTCTCTGTTTCTCTCTACACAGAATAATAGTTTTGAGCATAATTTGAAAAGGCAGAGACCAAAGGGGATTCCAGGGATCGTTTTGGCTTTGAACCTCATTAAACAGCTCTAATTTCTTTCTCCTTTGTTTAAGTAGATAACAATATTGCCAAAAAATACAGTCCAGTGAATCCTCTGCCAAAAACTGAATCAGACAGCATTTTAACAAAGTAAAAAATGATCAGGAATAGGAAATTTTACATTCCACAGACAATGAGAGTCCAGAGAGTCCAGGGAAACTGGCCTTTGGCCATAAGAGATGTGAAGACAAGGACAACAGTTATTGAGCACAGGTAATTCAACATTCAAAAAACTAAGATCACAGCATCTGGCACCATCACTTCAAGGCAAATAGAAGGGGAAAAAATGGAAGCAGTGACAGATTTTATTTTCTTGGGCTCCCAAATCACTGCAGATGGTGACTGCAACCATGAAATCAAAAGACGCTTGCTCCTTGGAAGGAAAGCTATGACAAACCTAGACAGCATATTAAAAAGCAGAGGCATCTCTTTGCTGACAAAGATTCATATAGTCAAAGCCATGGTTTTTCCAGTAGTCATGTACAGATGTGAAAGCTGTACCATAAAGAAGGCTGAGTGCTAGAGAACTGATGCTTTCAAATTGTGCTGGAGAACATTCTTGAGAGTCCCTTGGACTGCAAGGAGATCAAATCAAGCAATCCTAAAGGAAATAAACCCTGAATATTCATTGGAAGGACTGATGCTGAAGCTCCGATACTTTGGCTACCTGATGCGAAGAGCAGACTCATTGGAAAAACCCTGATGCTAGAAAGATTGAAGACAAGAGGAGAAGAGGGAGACAGAAGATAAGGTGGTTAAATAGCATCATTGACTCAATGAACATGAGTTTGAGCAAACCCTGGGAGACAGTGAAAGATAGAGGAGCCTGGCTTTCTGCAGTCCATGGCGTCAAAAAGAGTCAGACACAACTTACCGACTGAACAACAACAAAGTTCTTAGCAGAAGAAAATGGCCACGCCATGAACAAGCATAACCAGAAGGATGAAGGAATGGCAGAGTTTGTCAACATTCCAAATGGAAAGGCAGGCATTGCTGTGGAATGGACAGCCTTGAAACTGGTATGTAGAATCCTTAGAAGGGTCTGAAGAAAAGAAGAAAAGCCTAATACATTGACCTCCTTCTTCAATATAAATAATTCAATCCATTTCAATCTTACTTAACCATTCCAATCAATACCAAGATTTGATTGTGGTTGCCAAGGGAAGGCAGGTGGGAGAAGGACAGATTGGGAGTTTGGGGTTAGCAGATGCAAACTATTATATATAGGATGGATAAACAACAAGGTCTTACTTAGAGCACAAGGAACTACATTCAATATCCTGTGATAAGCCATAATGGAAAAGGATATGAAAAAGAATATATATATACACATATATATGTATGTATACATATATACACACATATTATATGTACGTCATACATAACATAAATAACAAAATATGTATAACATACATACAAAATCTGTACAACAAAAATAACATTGTAAATCTACTATGCATCTGTGCTAAGTCCCTTCAGTAATGTCCATCTCTTTTGGACCTTTGGACTGTAGCCCACCAGGTTTATCTGTCCATGGATTCTCCAGGCAAGGATGCTGGAATGGGTTGCCATGCCCTACTCCAGGGGATCTTTCCAACCCAGGGAACGAACTTGCAATTCTTATAAGAATTGGCAGATGAGTTCTTTACCACTAGCGCCACCTGGGAAATAAACTATACTTCAAAAAAAAGAAAGACCAAGATTTGAATTTATGTATTTAATCTTCCTATTCCCCCAAATTTCAATGAAATGACCAAAAAAAATTGCTTTAACCTGGGAAACACCATATGGGCAGTAGCACCTTGGGAAAGGGGTGCTCTTAGCAGCAGTCCATCCAATGAGTCAAGCCTCTGCATGCTGGAGAGCCGTAGGACTCAGCCTGACCCCTTCCCCACCAATACCCACCCTCCAGCAGAAGCCGTGAAGTGTGGGGCTCTCTGTGTGATGCACTTATTGTCCTAGGTGGGTCTCATGTCTTTCTGGACTGTCATTCTTGCTTCCATTCTGGTCCCATTCCTTCCCCCTCTTCACGTAGCTGCTAGAGTGCTCCTTCTAAAATCCAAGTTAGGGGACTTCCCTAGCGGTCTAGTGGTTAAGACTTCAAGCTTCCACTGCAAGAGGATCCCTGGTCGCTAAACTATTCATACGATCCCACATGCCTCCCAGCTGGCGCTAGTGGTAAAGAACCCACCTGCCAATGCAGGAGACATAAGAGATGTGGGTTCAGTCCCTGGGTTGGGAAGATCCCCTGGAGGAGGAAATAGCAACCCACTCCAGTATTCTTGCCTGGAGAACCCCAAGGACAGAGGAGCCTGGCAGGCTACAGTCAAGGGTCACGAAGAGTCAGTCATGACTGAAGTGACTTAGCACGCAAGCATGCACATGCTGTGAGGTGCAGCCAAAAAAAAATGAGCACAAAATAAAATAAAAAATTTAAAGGATGATTTTAAAAAAATAATAGAAACAAAACCCAAGTCAGATCATCTCAGTGTCTCCTCAAACTCAGCCATGGCTCACATCCTGCTCAAAGGAAAAGACAAAACTTAATAGAATCTGCGGGGCCCCAGCTGATCTGACCCTGGTTAACTCTGTGCCCTGACCCCCAGTGTCTCCCTCCCTCGCTCCCCACTCCATTCCAGCCACACTGATCTCTCTCTAGTTCCTTGAACAGGCCAAGCTCTCAGGACCTTTGCCCCTGCCGTGTCCTCTACCTAGAACACACGTGTCCCAGAGGCTCATATTTATTTTGCCTCCTTTTCCTTCTGGTCTCTGCTCAAATGTTATCTTGTCAGAAAAGCCTTTCAAGGTCTCTGTTTAAAATTATATTCCTGGGACTTCCCTGGTGGTCCAGTGGCTAACACTCCATGCTCCAAATGCAGGGGGGGCCTGGACTTGATTCCTGGTCAGGGAACTAGATACCACATGCTGCAAGTAAAAGTTGTCATGCTACAACTAAGACCTGGCACAACCAATAAATAAATATAAAATCTTAAGAAATAAAGTAAGAGTCCCTTACTTCCTTCATTCTCTATCTCTTTAACCTAATTCTACTTTTTTTCCCACTTAACGTAGCATTATCTACCACTATATTATATATTCGTGTGTTATTTTGCTGTTACCTTCCCTTTTGTTGTTGTTTAGTTGCTAAGTCGTGTCCAACTCTTACGACCCCATGCACTGTAGCCCACCAGGCTCCTTTGTCCATGGAATTGTCCAGGTGACAACACTGGAATGGGTTGCCATTTCCTTCTCCAGGGCATTTTCCCAACCCAGGGATTGAACCCACCTGCATTTGTAAGCAGGTTCTTTACCACTTACCACTGGGAAACATACGTTTTGAATACTGTGTCTCCAAGTCTTGGAACCATGCCTGGGCACACTGTAGATGCTCAATAAATATTTATGAATGAACAAATGAAATAAGTCAATTAACTGACATGCTATATATCTTCTTTTTTTGGTTCGTTTTTCCAGCATGGAAGAGGGTTGAATCTGCAGCAGACTTACAAACACCTAAAACCTGGTCAGGAAGAAAAGAGGGTCAGAGTGCCACAACTTCACTTGGAAATGCTGGATTCTCCAGGCAGTGAAATAAAAAGACAACTAGCAAGTAAATAACAAGATAAGCAGTGAACACTGATATGGGTAGCACAGATGCCTTCTCAGGACAGACGGCCAGTGTCCCCCAGTGGCTGGATTTGCTGCCAGTGGTCAGCCCTCTTCTGAGAGAGGCTGGACTGATGAGAGCTGTCTTATCCAAGGCCATACTCCCTTCTTTGGGCTTCTCACACCCTATGACTGTTAAATGCACAGGTATGTTACTGAACCCAACTCACAGCTCCAGAGGGTCCTCCTAGTGTTACAGGCTTCTTAAGACTGACTCGATGGACGTGAGTTTTAGTGAACTTCGGGAGATGGTGATGGACAGGGAGGCCTGGTGTGCTGCGATTCATGGGGTGGCAAAGAGTTGGACACGACTGAGAGACTGAACTGAATTGAACTGAAGACTGACTCAGCCCAGTTCTTCCCTCTGCCCATCCTGCCAAGAC
>SJYV01002808.1:316775-393908 GCA_006410875.1 Neotragus pygmaeus | reverse complement strand
CTATTCGGTTACACAGATAATTAGGGTATTCTTTTAGGGATGGAGAGTCTAGGTACTAGTCCCGGGGCTCTTCCTTCCGGGGGCCTGGTTTTTCAGTTGGTATGTCATTTCCATAGATACTGGGCATATAGCTCAAAGTCCACAGTCAGGCACAAGATGGAGTCCTGCTTTCAAGACAGAGTCTGTTCTGTCTGTTTCCTCCTTCATTTAGAAGGAAAATTTTCAACTAATAGATAAACAAGTCCCGGAGATCTAATGCAAAACATAGAATTTACAGCCAGCAAAACTGTATTATAAATTTCAAAGTCGCTAAGAGACTAGATCTTCATAGTTCTTACCACAAAAATGAAACGCTAATTATATGAAGCAATGGAGGGGATGAAGAGAAACAGACTAGTCTCTCACGGCCCCTGCTAGTCACAGCATCCTGACACCACCAGCACTTCCTACATGTTGAGATCCTCTCTCCAAGGGAACTCTGAATGAATCCTTTCTTTATCTGCTCCTTTGTTCTCTCAAGCATCCACCTTAATTACCATTTTAAAAAATTCAGACACCAAAAATAAAAACCATGCTCACTAAAGCAAGAAAAGTCACACTGAAATTCTAACTCAGAGAAGCTGCTCTAAAATCTTCCATGACCGAGCAATGACTTAAATCCTTGAGGAATCAGAGGTGCAGAGCCAATGCAAAATCTGTGATTACATGCAACCTCTCCTAACTGTCCCTGAGGAGTAGTAGCCCATTAGTCAGGACTCTTCAGACTCTCCAAACCTGATTCAAATGAGCTTAGCAAAGTTGGAACCTATCAACCCAACTGTCAAATCATGGGAAAAACTGGGTGGAGCCGGCTACAGAAATTAGTGGAACCCTGAACTCTTTTTTTTTTTCTCTCTCTCATGGCTCCTTCTGCTGGTCTCATTCCCCTATGATTCACTTTTCACATTGACCACAGGACTCTGACGTTAAGAAAATCGAGCTTCTTTCTTCCAGATCCCATTTGAAAAATCCCATAAGAGGACTTGCTTTCCTGGCTTGGATCATACATCCATCATTTTGGCCAGGAGGTCAAGCTCTGTTACCATATGACAAAGAAAAGGGCTGAGCAGACAAAAGCAGGAGATGTCCACTCCAATTTACCGCAGTTGCAGCCCATGTTTATACAGACACTGGTCCCTGAAAATCTGGTTTCAGAACTGTATTTTCTGGCTATCGTGGCCACAGAAACATAAGATCTGGATCCAGTCCTTGTAAATATCCAAAATTCCTTCATCTCTGCTCCATCCTCAGAGCCTCATGAGTCCTTTCTTAAGCAGGCAGGACTCTATACCATTGAGTTATTTCTTACAAAAGACTTTGTCTAGAATGTTGAAAGTTTAAGCAGATTTTTTCAGGTTGGTTATAGCAGGATAACAGTCATTGTTACAGATTCCGAGTCAACTTTCCTTCACGGATTCCAGACCAATGCAAGGAGCATCTCTACCATGAAACGCATTTATGATCATTTGTTGCTTTTTACACTGACTTCCACAAATTTGGGTTTCCTTAACTTTGGAAACCACAAACTTCCAGAAATGCTGACAAAGGGGGAAAAATGGAAGACGCTAGAGTAGTGAAGCATAAATCCCAGCTTCTCTCCTCTGCCTTCCACACTGGTCGGAAAGAGGGAAAGCTGGGTGGGCTGGAGAGAAGCTTGGGAACTGTCGCTACTATCCTCCAACTTGGAGTGATGTTGACCTAAGCCAGCGATCACATAGCCGGGGAAAATGTGCAAAACCCTTGCCAGTAGGAGGCCTGACTTGCCACCTGGGCAGCCAGTGGAGCTGGAAAGACATCCAAGGGCTGCCAAAACAGTCTTCAGACACAGAGCTGAGTTGGGAAAATGATATGAAGGTCAAAGATAGGTTTCCCACCGCCAGGAAACAGATGCACACCCTCCTGCTTGTGGAGTGAGCCTTGGAAGGGTCCAGAAAACATTTCAGATCAAAGTTGAGTGCAGGCCTTGGGGCCAGGCTGCCCACAAACTGACATCTCCCCGCCCTCAGGCCACAGGAAGGCGGACACAGTGAGCTATTCTCAGACTGTAGCTACGACGGGAAGGCAAGCAGGCTCCAACAATTTGGGAAGGGGAAAAACTTCTGGAAAAAAAAATAAAAGAGACCTAATAATAAGTACCAAGGCCCAATATCTGCATAGGTAAATTCTTTCACCCTTCCAAAAAACAGAGCATTCCATTCTTGAGCTCAGAATACCTGAAAAGGACTGAACAGAAAAGAAAACAAAGGAGTCACAAATTCAAATGACTTCACAGACCAGATAAGAGACACAAATGCGTGACTCTGACTAACTGAAAATATGGGCTGCGCACTTGTGAGTGCTGGGTCCTGGGGGGATTGGAGAGCCTGTCCAATTTAAAGGTGGGCCACCTGAGGTGAAGAGCTGACTCATTGGAAAAGACCCTTGTGCTTGGAAAGATTCAGGGCAGGAAGAGAAGAAGGTGGCAGAGGATGAGATGGTTAGATAGCATTACGGACTCAATGGACATGAATTTGAGCAAACTCTGGGAGACAGTGGAGGACAGAGGAGCCTGGTGTGCTGCAGTCCATGGAGTTGAAAAGAGTCAGAAATGACTGANCATATTGCTGAAGCCTGACTTGGAGAATTTTGAGCATTACTTTACTAGCATGTGAGATGAGTGCGATTGTGTGGTAGTTTGAGCTTTCTTTGGTATTGCCCTTCTTTGGGATTGGAATGAAAACTAACCTTTTCCATTCCTGTGACCACTGCTGAGTTTTCCAAATTTACTGGCATATTGAGTGCAGCACTTTCACAGCATCATCTTTCAGGATTTGAAATCACTCAACTGGAATTCCATCACCTCCACTAGCTTTGTTCATAGTGAAGCTTTCTAAGGCCCACATGACTTCACATTCCAGGATGTCTGCCTCTAGGTGAGTGATCACAGCATCGTGATTAACTGGATGGTGAATATCTTTTAGTACAGTTCTTCTGTGTATTCTTGCCACCTCTTCTTAATATCTTCTGCTTCTTTTAGGTCCATGCCATTTCTGTCCTTTATCGAGCCCATCTTTGCATGAATTGCTTAAGACTAATTTAATAGGCTTCTTTTTTGGTGGCATAGTAGAGCAAGAAAGAAAAAAATTTTTTTAAAAGGTAATCATGGATTGCCACAATTGTTCTAATTTTTTTCTCCACAGTGCACTAGAAAAATAGTTATCATAATCCACATTTCTGTACCAATAGTTCTCAATCCACTCTTCTACATTCATATAACCACATCAAAATACTAGAGACTTAAAGAATATAGAAACAACCCTGAGCTGACTCAACTCATTTTTTTAATAAATCATTTATATCTATTGTTTGCTTTTTTTGTGTCAACCATTATTGGTAATAAACCACTTGTAACAAATCTCAGAAGGGATGGAGACAGGCAAATGTCATCATATCCAGAATGTCTAAACTGTAATTTTACCAGGGCATTCTAACTGAAACAGTCAAGATTTTAGCAACTACTATCTTCAGCATTTGATTCATGGCTTAACTCAGGGGTCCCCAATCGCTGAGATTCAATGCCTGATGATCTGAGGTGGGGCTAGTGGTTAAGAACCCACCTGCCAATGCAGGAGATGTAAGAGACACAGGTTTAGTCCTTGGGTTGGGAAAATCCCGTGGAGTAGGGCATGGCAAACCACTCCATTATTCTTGCCTGGAGAATCCCACATACAGAGGAGCCAGGTGGGCTATAGTCTATGGGATCACAAAGAGTCAGACATGACTTAGCAGTACACCATCCACTGTCACAGGCCAGGTTGATTCCCACAGCATTCAGTGTACTGTTATTTGTGTGTGGTAATTTGTGATCTGAGGTGGAGCTGATGTAATAATAATAGAAGTAATGTATACAATAAATGTAATACATTTGAACCATTCCAAAACTATCTCCCTACCCTCATTCCCCACCCCTGGTCTCTAAAAAAACTGTCTTCCAGGAAACCAGTCCCCGGTGCCATAAAGATTGGGGACCACCGGACTAGCAGAGTTACACCAACGGGTGTTTGTTTAATCAGGTAAGGCAACTCTAGGAGAAGTGTGTCTTGGTCTCAGCCTCAAGTATATGGTTTTGTGAATATAGCTGAGTGTTAAAAAAAACATGTTAGGGGAACCAACCCCCAACAGTCAGAAATCTGAGTACACCTTTACATCACCTCCCCATACTTGTACTTTCATTCAATCAAAACTGGATCATGCAGGACTGTAATACACCTTTTGTAAATCATCCATTGAAAAAAATTCATTGTAAAGTTGGACCTGCACAGTTCAAACCCACGTTGTTCAAGGTCAGCTGTCATTAGCTTGTGAATCTAGAGTGAAAAAAAGGGACAGAATTGGACAAGTCTTTCATACAAAGGAACTTGGCTTTTACATTGTTTTATATGTCTTGTTACTTGCTTTTTATTTGTTCATGGGAAAGAGACTGTGTTATGGCATGATTAAAGAAATATCAGGGAAATCAAAAGAAGCCACACAAAAATACAAGCCTACATTTCCTAGGCATTATGCTTGTTTTACACTGGAATAGAGAAAACAGTATTGTTCAGATAAAACTTATCATCTTTGTTTACCATTAGGCTGCATTTCTCATTTTGAATTTTGAAGATTACCTCTAATCTAACTGCAAATACTAATCTGTCCCATGACTTAGAATAAATGTTGTTACTGTACATGTAGAATGCTTCTGCCTGCACACTGCTACCTTTGCATCTTATTGATTGCCTTGCTGGTTTCTATGGCAACAGTAGTGGAGAAGTTAATTAAGATCAGGAGGTTAGAATTGAAGAAAAATAGAATTTTCAACACAGTTCATTTATCATGTACATTTAAATTAGTTTCCTTAATAAAATATCTACTGGAGTAGAATGGTGATGGCTGAGTCACTTTAATAAAAACAAATGATACATGTTAAAAATTTAACATCACTTATTTGTACTCAATTCATCCCATTAGGAAGCACTTTGACTTTGGTAATCAAATTAACAAAAGTCATTAATATAGGTTTCTGTATCTCAATACTGTTACTCTAAGATTTTAGTCTTGAACAATGCATCTTATACATTATTCCTACTATTTACACAGAATAAGCTTGTGGTTATTTACTGCCTTTTTGTTCTAAACCCACCCTTTTCATGATGCTCTGACTGGGGCAATGCAAGCTACCTTTCTCAGTTGCCAGTAGCTTCCTAGGTTCTGTAGCAGGGGGCAACAAAAAAGGGTTAGTAGGTAAGAGGATGGGACAGCAGATTTCTTCCTTTCTATTGACTTTCAGTTCTAGTCAAGATCAGTTCAGCAGTACTTCCCCCAGGAAAGGCACTTGATACTAGCCTCTAACATCCAAAACCTGTAACCAATCCATCATGTAAAGTCCTGTGAAATGACTAGTGCATTTCTGCTTTGCTTGCTGAAATAAAGTCCATGATTGTTTTTATATGGAAAAATTATAATGGCAGTTTAAAAGAGAATAAATTATATTTTTTCGATTATAAAAATTTTCAGAAATGTATAAACATAGAAAAAAAAGATTATTCAGTCCAACACACACATAGAATTTATGCTAACATTTTGCTTCTTCTTCTCAGTAATATTGTTTTGCAAATAGGTACATGCTTTTCCAATGGAGAAGGAAATGGCAACCCTCCAGTATTCTTGCCTGGAAGATTCCATGGACAGAGGAACTTGGAGGGCTGCAGTCCATGGGGTTGCAAAGAGTCGGACACAACTGAGCAACTACTACACACACATGCTTTTCCAAAAACATACCTATTCTATCTCTTCTTTTGTCTCCTGTGTTTTATTTTAAATAAACACTGTGTTTCTGGTTTATTAAAAATTCTTCATAAACATTATTTGAACAACTATGTAACATTCCATGGCCTATTACACCCTTATTCAATATTTAGACATTTGGGTTGCTTTCAAAAGCTTTATAATTACAAATAATGCTGCATCAATACCTCTGTGCTTCAAGGTTTTTCTTCCACAATTGGTTTATTTCCTTAGAATTAAAACCTTTGTTTTTATAATCACTGCCAGTCCCTTAATTCAGAACCAGAGCCCTCTTCAAAGTCTGCACACCAGAAATATTTCTGGAATTTCTCAAAGACTGTCTTTCATCGACTCACAAAGCATTCTTCTGTGCTTCTTTGTATGTGTGTGTATGTGTATCACACAGTGTATATTTTCCTTACTCGCTGTTCCTATGGCAATATTATAGCTGAGGATACATACAAAAAATTTTTTAGACTAATCATACCAATGTTGCCTTGCTAAGATAACATTCATATTTTATGTACACTGAGCATTTAATTTTTAATATATTTTCCTTAAATTGGTGCTAATGCTCCCATAATAAGAAATATTGCTCTCTTGTTCAGAAGGAGAAACAAAAAAGTAATCATGCTCTGTTTTGAGTCATTAATTACAGGCTATTTTGATATAAACTAAAATGATAATATATAACTTGCAAATATGAACCGATCAGACATTCAATATAAACCAGAAAAAATCATGCATACCTTCATTTTTCTCACATGTATATTGGTATATGCATACAACACTACTTACTTCAGGAGATGTTAGGAAAGTCATATTGTATATCTATGCCCATACCCATATTCCTACCTATATGTAAGTACACTATTGTAAGCAACTGAAAATGTAAGACAGTCATCACTGCTTTCCTAAATAAAATAAAATCAAAACCTATAACTCTGTGTTTAAGAAAAACAGAACATTAATTCTATATGCTCAAAGAAGTTTCGGATTTCTTTAATCATCTCACATGCTATGAAATTCTCAACTCAAGGGCCAAAGCTGTCTTTTGTGCCCTTTTCTTCTATTTCTTCTCTCAATTTCTTGGCTTGGCACTGTCGAAGTGGACCCTTCTGATTAAAAGATGCTAGCCAGTTATCATTTGATGAATTAGCATATGATCAATAGAAATACTCTTGGTTGTAGTGTGGTTTTCTGGAGACCACCACATATTGTTCAAGTGTAATAATAAAAACAGCAGGAGAGAAAACCTTAAAAAAGAGAGAGAGAATTTTCCTTTTGAAAGGACTTTCCAAAGTCATATCTGTAGGTTGACATTCTTCATGACTAAATTCAATTTTCTCCCCTTAAAACAACAAAACTTTACTGAACACTGTGCAAGATGCAAGGTGCTGTTTTGAGCTATGTGTGATCTCATTAGCACCTCAGAACAACCATGGAATGTATTCATTATTTACCTTGTTTTATATAACATAAAGTCGGGCTCAGAAATGTTAAGTAGCATTTCCATGTTTGTGCGCAGTGACAGAATCTGCATTTGAACATCAGCTGGCCTGGCCCAATGCTCATTTTCTTTCATTGAAATAGTTATCATATTTTTAATAGCTGTCAATAAGGATAAAGGCTTTTTTATGTACCTGTCATTGCCCAGGCACAGAGTTCTACCATAGTAGTTCTTATACAAGGTATTTTAGAAATTTTCTTAATATATAATTAAGATAGCATATTCAAAAGCAGAGACATTACTTTGCCGACTAAAGTCTGTCTAGTCAAGGCTATGGTTTTNGGAAGGCAATATTTAAAAATATATATATATCTAATGTGATCATTATATATATATGTGTATATATATATATATATTTTATGACCAACCTAGATAGTATACTCAAAAGCAAAAGCAGAGGCATTACTTTGCCGACTAAAGTCCGTCTAGTCAAGGCTATGGTTTTTCCTGTGGTCATGTATGGATGTGAGAGTTGGACTGTGAAGAAGGCTGAGCACCGAAGAATTGATGCTTTTGAACTGTGGTGTTGGAGAAGACTCCTGAGAGTCCCTTGGACTGCAAGGAGATCCAACCAGTCCATTCTGAAGGAGATCAGCCCTGGGATTTCTTTGGAAGGAATGATGCTAAAGCTGAAACTCCAGTCCTTTGGCCACCTCATGCGAAGAGTTGACTCATTGGAAAAGACTCTGATGCTGGGAGGGATTGGGGCAGGATGAGAAGGGGACGACTGAGGATGAGACTGCTGGATGGCATCACGGACTTGATGGACGTGAGTCTGAGTGAACTCCGGGAGTTGGTGATGGACAGGGAGGCCTGGCGTGCTGCGATTCATGGGGTCGCAAAGAGTTGGACACGACTGAGTGATTGAACTGAACTGAATGTGACCATTAAGGAGGACTAGAGTCTTCCTTTTTAGGTGTCTTAAACTATACAATATCACCTGTCCCAGGTGCTCTGTCCCCTGTCCTGAGACAGAGAAACAAACAAAGCTCATTTCTACTCAACATGGTCACTTTCCCCCACAGACCGAAGAGTAAGGGAGCTACCAAGAATCAGTTCCATTGACTTTTCATGGTCCCTGACATCTGTGAACTCCTGGCTGCCAAATTGGGTCTTGACTTTTAGAGAAAGCTATGCCTTTCTTGACACAAGGAGTTTTTACTCCCAAAGCTGCCTGTGTATTCAGACAGCAGTACAAATTAGTCACAGTGACTCTGTTCTGCATGAATGTTGGAAAACTGTCCCAAGTGACTCTGCTACACAGGATGCTGGACCTAGTGGGCCATCCTCCCAGCACAGAAGGCATTGCATCACTGCAGGGCTAGCAAGTGAGGCTCTGCAGGACAGGGGTGGGCGAACTTGCCTCCTCTCACAGGAAATGGGTGAAGCCCAGCTCGAAATTATTACTCAGACGTTTTTGTGCTGTGAAGGAAATGTCTTCTGATAGCACAAAGCAATTGGTTTCCTGTTGTGAACTGTGACTTTCTGGCCAGCCCAAGAATGGACAGGAAAGGAAAGGGTGGTTGCCCCTGGGAAGCCCTTATTTAATGAAAATGCCAGCTCTAGGCTTCCCAGGACACTCCGAAAGGCCAGAAGGAAGGCTGGAGGTTGGGGATAGGTCACAGTAGGAGAGGCAGTGTGAAGGGGAAGAGTGTGAACAAGTTAGCTGTGGGACAGTTCAGTTCCACTGATGTTTGTTGAACAATTAATTCTGTGTGCCTTACACTGTGCTGTGTGTGTTGAGTATACCAGATGGCTCAGCCAGACCTCTCCCTCCACATGAGGTCTTACTAGTGGAAACTGATACAAAAATAACTTTTGAATAATATGATAAACACTAATACAGAGCTATCCAAGGAACTTCCCTGGTGGTCCAGTGGCTAAGATTTCATGGTCCAAATGCAGAGGGCCCAAGTTCCACATCCCTGGTAAGGAAACTAGATCCCAAATGCAGCAACTAAGACCCACTACAGACAAATAAAATAAAAACTAAAATCTTAAAAAAAAAATACAGGGCTATCCCATAGTACTATGGCAATATATTTTCGTACCTTTACACCTTTCTCTTTACACCATTTTCATTCAGTTTCCTCTTATCTGTAATGAGGGTAGGAGTAGGAATACAACTTTTAGGATATTTCTAAGACAGCAGTTTTAACTATTGAGCACAAAATATATTCTAAGTGTTTCTTGTGCACTCTCTCATCGAATCCTCACAATAAGCCTATACTGAGGTTGGGTGAGGTTTAGAAAGGATGACAATGTACTGCAGGTCACAATTAATAAGTGGCACAGCTGAATTCCAGCATCTTCATTTCCACCTCTACTCTCCATTCTAGAGACTTCCTTCTGCAGTATACTTTGGGATGATAGGACTTGCCGTAAGTCCCAAGTCTGGTCCTGAGTCATCGTTTTGACAGGGTGGACCATTCTGCTTCTATTGGCCATCATTATCTTCATGGTTGGTCCAGCCCCACAAGTTTAGGAATATCCACGTTCAAGCACTGTTACTAGGGAATCCTTGGTGACTCAATGGTAAAAAATGCACCTGTCAATGCAAGAGACTTGGGGTCAATCCTGCACTGGTTTCTGAAGGGTGATGTGGGAACCACAATCTTCACTTAGAGATTCTCCCAGAGGCCCCTAAAACAACACCTCACAGGACTGTATACGTGAGGTTTATTTTACTGAAGAGCCTGGATAACTAAAGGGAAATAAAATGTAGGGAAATAAATTTCCAATGAAATGTTCTACCATCTTAAAAAAAAAACCCTCTCACCCAGGAAGTTAAAAAACCACCAGGGGGTGATGCCAGTTCCTAGGCTTGCTTCCTGTCTCTGAGCTTACCCTTCTCTTTTCTCCTCACTGGATACCCCCAAAGTGTTGCTGGCTTTGCCCTAGAACCTGCCATCCATTTTNAATGAAATGTTCTACCATCTTAAAAAAAAAACCCTCTCACCCAGGAAGTTAAAAAACCACCAGGGGGTGATGCCAGTTCCTAGGCTTGCTTCCTGTCTCTGAGCTTACCCTTCTCTTTTCTCCTCACTGGATACCCCCAAAGTGTTGCTGGCTTTGCCCTAGAACCTGCCATCCATTTTTCTCCCGCTAGTAAGACACTAATAACCTGTAGAGAAGGGCAGAGAATGGACCTGAGCTTTCATGCCTTGACTGCTGCTGGTTCTCACCCTTACAGCACAAATCCTTGCTTCTTTGTGCTTCTATACCTGTGTGTTGCCTTAGATGGCTGGAGAAGAAACAACCTTCTTTGTCTGATCAAAAAAAAAATGACAACTCTTATTCATGACAACCTGTTCATGCTGAGTGAACAGAAACAGACTCACAGACTTAGAGAATGAACTTATGGTTGCCTGTACACACTGCTATATTTAAAATGATAACCAACTGGTGGCTCAGTGGTAAAGAATCTGCCTGCCAAGGCAGGAGAAATGGGAGTACTCCCTGGGATGTGAAGATCCCCTGGAGAAGGAAATGGCAACCTACTTCAGTATTCTTCGCTGGGAATATCTATGGGCAGAGGAGTCTAGCAGGCTACAGTCCATGGAGTTCCAAAAAAATCAGACATGACTTGGTGACTAAACAACATCAAACCAACACAGACGTCCTGTATAGCACATGGAACTCTGCTCAGTGTTATGTGGCAACCTGGATGGGAGGAGAGTTTGGGGGAGAATGGATACATGTATATGTATGGCTGAGTTTGGGGGAGAAGCAGTTCAGTTCAGTTCAGTCACTCAGTCATGTCCCACTCTTTGTGACCCCATGGACTGCAGCATGCCAGGCCTCCCTGTCCATCACCAACTCCCGGAGTTTACCCAAACTCATGTCCTTTAAGTCAGTGATGCCATCCAATCACCTCATCCTCTGTCATCCCTTTTCCTCCTGCCTTCAATCTTTCCCAGCATCAGGGTCTTTTCAAATGAGTCAGTTCTTCGCATCGGGTGGCCAACGTATTGGAGTTTCAGCTTTAGCATCAGTCCTTCCAATGAATATGCAGGACTGACTTCCTTTAGGATGGACTAGTTGGATCTCCTCGCAGTCCCAAGGACTCTCAAGTCTTCTCCAATACCACAGTTCAAAAGCATCAATTCTTTGGCGCTCAGCTTTCTTTATAGTCTAACTCTCACATCCATACATGACAATTGGAAAAACCATAGCTTTGACTAGACTGACCTTTGTTGGCAAAGTAATGTCTCTGCTTTTTAATATGCTGTCTAGGTTGGTCATAACTTTCGTTCCAAGGAGCAAGCGTCTTTTAGTTTCATGGCTGCAGTCACCATCTGCAGTGATTTTGGAGCCCCCAAAAATAAAGTCTCTCACTGTTTCCACTGTCTCTCCATCTATTTGCCATGAAGTGATGGGACCAGATGCCATGTTCTTAGTTTTTGAATGTTGAGCCTCAAGCCAACTTTTTCCCTCTCCTCTTTCCCTTTCATCAAGAGCCTCTTTAGTTCCTCTTCGCTTTCTGCCATAAGGGTGGTGTCATCTACATATCTGAGGTTATTGATATTTCTCCGGGCAATCTGGATTCCAGCTTGTGCTTCATCCAGCCCAGTGTTTTTCATGATGTATTCTGCATATAAGTTAAATAAGCAGGGTGACAATGTATAGCCTTGACATACTCCTTTCCTGATTTGGAATCAGTCTGTTGTTCCATGTCCAGTTCTAACTGTTGCTTCCTGACCTGCATACAGATTTGTCAAGAGGCAGGTCAAGTGGTCTGGTACTCCCATCTCTTTAAGAATTTTCCATAGTTTGTTGTGGTCCACACAGTCAAAAGCTTTGGCATAGTCAATAAAGCAGAAGCAGATGCTTTTCTGGAACTTTCTTTCTTTTTCGATGATCCAGCAGATGTTGACAATTTGATCTCTGGTTCCTCTCCTTTTTCTAAATCCAGCTTGAACATCTGGAAGTTCATGGCTCATGTACTGTTGAAGCCTGGCTTGGAGAATTTTGAGCATTACTTTCCTCGCATGTGAGATAAGTGCAATTGTGCAGTAATTTGAGCATTCTTTGGCATTGCCTTTCTTTGGGATTGAGATGAAAACTGACCTTTTCCAGTCCTGCGGCCACTGCTGAGTTTTCCAGATTTGCTAGTGCAGCACTTTCACAGCATCATCTTTTAGGATTTGAAATAGCTCAACTGGAATTCCATCACCTCCACTAGCTTTGTTTGTAGTGACACTTCCTAAGGCCCACTTGACTTTGCATTCCAGAATGTCTGGCTCTAGGTTGGTGATCACACCATCGTGATTATCTGGGTCGTGAAGATCTTTTATGANAGGATTTGAAATAGCTCAACTGGAATTCCATCACCTCCACTAGCTTTGTTTGTAGTGACACTTCCTAAGGCCCACTTGACTTTGCATTCCAGAATGTCTGGCTCTAGGTTGGTGATCACACCATCGTGATTATCTGGGTCGTGAAGATCTTTTATGATCAGTTACGTAGAGGTGAAGAGAAGTCAAGCTGGTCTCCACAAAGCTAAATGCCAAGCACACCATGGAGTGGTGCTTACACAATTCTGAGGATGAATCAAAGTTCAGATCTAAAGGAAAGACATAGTTTGAAAGAACTAAGAGAGAAGTTTGAAATAACTAAATGTGAGCAATGAAATCATTTAAACATGGAGTTGTCTTCCGAGATAGTCTGCGATTTACTTTTTTTTTTTTATGTTTTTTATTTGACTGCCCCAGGTCTTATTTGCAGCATGTGGAATCCAGTTCCCTGACCAAGGATTGAACCTGGGTCCTCTGCATTGGGAGCACAGAGTCTTAGCCAGTGGACCATCAGGGAAGTCCTCAATTTACTCTTAAAACATTTTGCAAGGGTAAAGAGATAATTCATTAATGATGATGCATGTTGTAAAAATAATCATTATTTATATACATACATACATAAATGTTGGATTACTTTTTCTATTGCTCTTCTAACTCCTGGGCCAGCGTAGGCTCCCTTGGGCTGGTGGTCTTTGCATTCCTTTTTCAGCAATGAACTTCTCTTTGCTCTAAAAGCAGGTCCGAGGTCACCCTGACTGAGAAGCCTGTGCCTTTGTTGTTCAGTTGCTAAGTCATGTCCAACTCTTTGTGACCCCATGAACTGCAGTGCGCCAGGCTTCCCTGTTCATCATCTCCCAGGGTTTGCCTCAGATTCATTCAGGACCCAAGTAAGCCCTCCTTTCTGCTTTGTCTGGCAACTTTGCTGGTTTAATCAGTAGACACGCTGGCCCTCTGGAACTGAATCTTCTGCTAACCTCACCCCCACATCCTCTTAGTTGTTCTGACTCTCTTTCTGATCTTCCATCACCTCTGACCCTCCACATGGAATGAGGTTCCCTTCAACAAATTGGGAGAAGTGACTTATCCCATTCCGGGATTTCAGATTGCAAGGAAGCCATTTCAGGACAGTTCCCCCTAACTGCATTTTATAAAGTCCGAGTATCCCATGAGATATTAATAGGTGACCTAAAAAAAGCTCCACTGCTAAACTGGAGAAGGCAGAGTTAAACTGAGTTCTTATCATTGCAAATCATCTCAGGGTTTTTCTTAGGTTAATATTTATTGTAAATATTATACTCCGAACTAATTTGAGGCTGTGTCTTTGTGGAAATCCTAGTTTCATGACTCTGAATTCTAGACATGTATAGGAGAGTTTGGGGAGAAATACTGCTCGGGGTGAGCAGTCCCCGAGGAGTCACAGATTTCCTTCTATTTCCCTTCGTTTCCCTGCTGTATTCCCAAAGCCTGGCTGGCGAAGGAAAGATGGCTGCGTTCCAGGATTAAGAGTCAAGCTCCTTCTGCGAAAAAAAGGAGAAGGAAGCCACACAGTCCTTTGAACAGTTGGCAGTGAGACTGTGAACTTGCAGGGGGTAAGCAGAGGAGGTGGAAAAGGGTGTGGTCTCCCTTTTGTTTTACTGTGATAGAAAACCCTCTGCTTAGAGATGCCTCTAGTCTCCCAGGTTGCTAATGTCTCAGAGTCAAGAACAAAGTAGGTGGGAAGTTGAGAAAACTGGAAATGGGGCAGGAGAGGAGCACAGGGATAAATATAGTGATCCCATTCTAGATGCTCTTCTATTTCAGTCTCTCTTCCCTTCCTCTCTCCCTCCCTTGCTCTTTCTGTCCCAGTCTCCCAGTCTCCCACTCTCCCTCTCTCTCTGCCAATTACCCTAATGCTATTTGATTCTATTTCCCCAGTTGATGCTGTCTTCTTAAGCCCAACAAAACTGTGCTTGTCTAGGGAGGGTGGGATGAACTGGGAGAGTAGCACTGACATATGTATACTGGGCACATGTTAAGTCACTTCAGTCGTGTCTGACTGCAACCACATGGTTCCTCTGTCCAAGGGGTTCTCCAGGCAAGAATACTGGAGTGGATAGCCTTTCTCTTCTCTGGGGGAATCTTCTTGAGCCAGGGATATATACACTCCCATGTGCAAAACTGAGAGCTAGTGGGAAGCTGCTGAATAATGCAGGGAGTGCATCTCAGTGCTCTGTGATGACTTAGAGGGATGGTATGGAATGGGCAGGAGGGAGATCCAAGAGGAGGGGTCATATGTATACAGATGGCTGATTCACTTCTTTGTGCAGCAGAAACACAACATTATAAAGCAATTACACTCCAATTAAAAAAACAAAAACAAAACAACTTCACTTATCTCACATTTAGGATTCACTTTGAACACTTTAGCAAAAAACAAACAAAAAAGGAAAAGTGATCATGGAGATAAAAGTTGGGTGAGAAGGCTTCATTGTATTTTTGTATTTTTAAAAGTTTCCATGATAAACAAAACCAAAAGTACCTTTGCCTCACTATGGGACTAGGCTTACCTAGTACTCAGAGCTCTTATAAGAGGTTACAAAAGAACCCAACATTTGTAAAACAAAAAGCCCAGAGAAACAAAAAGCCCAAATATGTTTGAGACTTTGGCATTAATTATACAGTTTTAAAGTCAAAGTCCTGGTGGTCATTGATAAGCAACTCATAGCAACTAGCCCTGCAGCTGCCTCCAGACACAGGTTGCACCATAACTTCAGGACCAAAGCTGAGAAACCACCTTTTGACACAGTGTTCCCAAAACTTTAGTGTACTGTTAAGCTTTTGTCACATTAGAAGTGTAAACTCTTTGCAACCTGGACTGTAGCCCACCAGGCTTCTCTGTCCATGGGATTCACCAGGAAAGAAAACTGGAGTGGGTAGTCATTCCCTTCTCCAGGGTATCTTCCTGACCCAGAGATCGAACCCCGGTCTCCCGCATTGAAGGCAGATTCTTAACGTCTGAGTCCAGAGTGAAGTCCTTAAACCTTTTTAGTTTTGTGAACTGGGAACAACACATTTAAACTTTTTTGTTTCAGTCAATGCTTACCATCTGCGGGAGGGACCAATCTTTTTTTGTCCCCCTAATTTCTAACTTTAAAATTATTGTTCAAAATTCACAAATCCCTTTTGAGGAAACGAAACTTAAAACATTACATCTTTAAAAGACCTCTTCGATATGTCTGTTGAATTTATATTTTTGAAGTTACGAAAGCGTAAAACTACTTCTGGAACAGTTACCATATATCTTACATATGCATGTGTGCTAAATCACTCAGTCATGTCCCGATTCTTTGTGACCCCTTAGATCTAGACCTCTAGGCTCCTCTGCCCATGGAATTCTCCAGGCAAGAATACTGGAGTGGGTTGCCATGCCCTCCTCCATGGGATCTTCCCAACCCAGGGATCGAACCCACATCTTTTATGTCTCCTGCATTGGCAGGTGAATTCTTTCAACACTAGCGCCACCTGGGAAGCCCATCTTACCTATGCTGCTGCTGCTAAGTCACTTCAGTCGTGTCCGACTCTGTGCGACCCCATAGACAACAGCCCACCAGGCTCCCCCGTCCCTGGGATTCTCCAGGCAAGAAAACTGGAGTGGGTTGCATTGCCTTCTCCAATGCATGAAAGTGAAAAGTGAAAGTGAAGTCATTCAGTCGTGTCCGACTCTTTGTGACCCCATGGACTGCAGCCCACCAGGCTCCTCCATCCATGGGATTTTCCAGGCAAGAGTACTGGAGTGGGGTACCATTGCCTTCTCTGCATCTTACCTATGACTGGATGTTAATATGTCACTAACTTTGGGGAACTGGGGCCAGGTCTTAAATGGGCTGAGATTTTCCCAGGTCATAGCCTGGGAAGACGGAATCAGCTCTGGGATCCTCTCAAACCCATGTCTGTTCTACCGTCCCCTCTCTATCATCCCATTCAAGGATTAGATTCTGGTTGTATTATTGAATGGGAAGGCAGGTTGGGGCATGGGGAGGATGCTTATATTTCACCTTTTCACCCATTTTTCTCTCCTCTGAGCACCAAAGGGCTTTTAGATTCCATTTCTGTGTGTGCTTAGGCATTCAGTCACATCTGACTCCTTGCAACCTCACGGACTGTAGTATAACTCACCAGGCTCCTCTGACCATGGGATTTCCCAGGAAAGAATACTGGATTGGGGTAGCCATTTCCTTTCACAATGGTCAACATTGGGGGAAAAAAAAAAAAACTGAAATAAAGAAAACAGGCTGACAAAGGCTTATTGTCCTGTTCTGCAGGACTGGGCAACGTGGCCTTCTCGTTAACGAAGCAGGGGAGGAGAAGGTTTCAGGGTCTCACGCCAGCAGGTAAATGCAGCAGCAGAGTATGGTGCACGAAATCACTTCCATTCACATGTGGCCAGAACTTGCCACATGTCTCCATGGAACTAGCTAGGGACTGGGAGGTGGGGAACCGTGTTCCAAGAAGAGAGCAGTTACGGGTGAGCGCAAGAAGTGCATACCAGCGCAGGCTGAGTCACAATGACACGATTAGAATTTCACTGTTCGGGCCCTCCCAGCCCTCAAGCAGTTGGGTCACTTGAGATCCCCTGACCTCAGGACCACACTGGCTGTCAGATCCCCTGACCCCAGGACCACACCTACGTCTTGCTGACTCTCCTTTCCTACAAGCTGTGTTCTATGTCCAGTTTCCCCCCCCCCCCAGTTTTTCTCTTCTCACCTCGACCTCCGAGAAACTCCAGTTGTGACTTCATTCCTGAACATCCTTTTGGGAAATCTGAGTGAAATTTGATTTGAGCAAGATGGCCCTGTTGGGGACAATTTAGAAGACAAGAAGGTAGGGTCTAGCAAAAAAAGTGAAGCAGATGGCCAAGAAGCAGAGGCTTGAAGGATGGTGGTGACAGAAAGCAGACTAAGGAGAGGAAAGTGTCATGCTGGGGCCTTGCTGAAATGTTCCAAGGGTGGTCCTCGCACCAGCTTTGCCTGCATTACCGGGATCTCAGCCACACCCCATTCCACTGCTGAGTCAGAATCTGCATTTTCAACAAAATCTTCCAGGAGCTTCATGTGCACAGAACAGTTTGAGAAGCCTGCATCAGAATCAGAACACTTCAGAACAGGTGCTGGGAGGGAAGACCTGGGAAAAATCTTTTTATTTTTCCTTTCTGGCCCTGCCATCGGCTTGCAAGAACTGAATTCCCCAACCAGGGATTGAACCCATGCCCTCCATAGTGAAAGAACAAAGTCCTGACTGCTGGACCATCAGGGTATTCCCTGGAAAAGATCTTTGTTTTGGGGTGGTTTAAAAAAAAAATAATTTTATTTATTTTTGGCTATGTTGGGTCTTTGTTGTGCAGGCTTTGGTTCAGTTGCAGTGCCCGGAGCTTCTCATTGCAGAGGTTTCTCTTGTTGCAGAGCACAGGCTCTAAAGCACAGGTTCAACAGTCATGGTGCATGGTCTTAGTCGCTCAGTGACATGTGGGATCCTCCCAGATCAAGGGTAGAACTTGGGTCTCCTGCACTGGGAGGTGGACTCCTCACCACTGAACCATCAGGGAAGTCCCTGAAAAAGATCTTTGAAACTCACTGTGAACTGGCAGACAGAATTCAGCCACCCCATATCTCAAAAACAAAGAAGCTTTAAACAGTCAGAGGGTATGGAGACTGCCAGTGGTGGTGGCATCATATACATATTTTCAGTAGCAGAACACAATAATATTACCAGCATCCTGTTAAATCCAAGAAGGAAAGAAACTCTGAAAAGTTTTTACCAAGAGTTAGTCGCTCAGTCATATCGGACTCTTTGCAACCCCATGGACTGCAGCATGTCAGGCTCCTCTGTTCATGGGACTTTCCAGGCAAGAATACTGGAGTGGGTTGCCATTTCCTTCTCCAGGATGCCATTTCCTTCTCCACTTTTACCAAGTATGTAAAGATGAACTGGGATTATGTATGTAACACTTACCATCGCTGATTATGACATGCATCTCATTTTACTGACATCCTCCTAATTTAGCACCGTGTTAGAGTAAAAGTGCAGAGGATGAGATGGTTGGATGACATCACCGACTCAATGGACATGAGTTTGAGCAGACTCGAAGAGATGCTGAAGCACAGAGAAGCCTGGTGTGCTACAGTCCATGGGATTGTAAAGAGGTGGACACGACTGAGCAACCGAACAGCAAGCACAAGAGTGCAAGTGTGGTCATGACTTCCCAAGGTCCACTTGCATCTTTAGCCCTTATGTTGTCCTCTTTTTCATTAAGTATAAGTTCCCTTTGGACGTGCCAGGGTCAAATTATTCCTCCAGCCCCCACCGATCAAAGAAGAAGTTATAGCATTCGGTTTTGTCCCTTTCAAACCCCCCACTTTCTTTTTGCCAACTCCCCAGGTTTCCTTTCTCCAGACTGCAAGCACAGGTGGCCCTTGACTCTATACCATTATCCTTCTCCATTTTAAGAGATCACAACCCCAAACTGACAAAATAGTCTTCACTTTTTCATTTGGTTGGTTACTTTCTAACGGCATGGAGAGATGTCTAAGCTGTGGGCAACTTGAGAACAGCCCACATGAGCAGATAAAAGGCAAACCGATCTCTCAAAGGCTGCTCTCTGCACTCCTAATTGCCAGGCTCATTTCAGTCTCTGGTTTGACGAATCACTTTACATTGTTATAGTGATATAAATATAGATGTAGATGTAGATATTTATTTATTCATACGTGGATATATGAATGGGGAAGATTCATATATGGGAAAGATTGAGGGCAGGAGGAGAAGGGGACGACAAAGGATGAGATGGTTGGGTGGCATCACCAACTCAATGGGCATGAGTTGGAGCAAGCACTGGGAGACAGCAAAGGACGGGGAAGCCTGGCATGCTGCAGTCCATGGGGTCGCAAAATGTCAGATACAACTGAGCAACTGAACAACAACGTGGATACAGGACATGTTTCTCACCATGTGGGAAAATCCAGGGCTCAGTGAAAATGACACCAGGACTTCCCTGGAGGTCCAGTGGTTAGAACTTCACACTCTCACTGCTGTGGCCTTAGGTTCAATCACGGTTGGGGAACTGAGATCCTGCAAGCCATGTGATGTGGCCAAAAAATAAAAATGAAAAAACACCAATGCACCTAAAGATGCAGAGCAGAACAGTGGAGAGAAAATTCCTTCAGCATTCAAGGGTCCAAGACTGGAGCATTCCTGAGGCCTAGTCACCACATCTGGTTTGGGACTCAGCCTTTCTTAGAGACCATGGGCCAATCCTGTTTTGTACGAACTCATGGATGCTTGGTTTCGATTGCCTGGAACCAAGAGACCAAGCCATTCTCTGAGGCCCCACTTCTCCCTTCTCTCTGGATAGGATCCCAGCCTGTATAACATGTGATGTCACTGGAGCATTTTTATTTTTTTAATTATTTGGCTGGGCCAGGACTTAGCTGCAGCACGGGGATCTTTTATCTTTGTTGTGGCACGAAGGATCTTCAGTTGTGGCATGTGGGATCTAGCTCCCTGACCAGGGATTGAACATGGGCCCCCTGCATTGGGAGGGTGGAGTCTTTGCCACTGGACCATGAGGGAAGTCCCTGGAAGATTTTAAACACAGTGGAAATAGAAGTATGACAACTTGTATTCATATTCTGATGCTAGTCTTGGAATTAACCTATACATAGATTAAGGAAAGAAAAGCTTTGTCCCTCCACCAATCTTACAGACCAAAACAAGCTAGCCGGTGGGAGTTGGAGGGGTGGGGGCTGGAACATGTGAGCAGCTCTACTTGTCTTTCACCATCTGCAGAACAACTCAGATACATGCCCTGCTAAAGTCAGGCAAGAGGGCATCGCTGGGTCACACTCCAAAACATTTCCACTGGAAGCCTTGTGATGTGGGAGAGGGAGGCATGCCTTTGCTTCTGGGGCTGGATGAGTCTGGGAAGTGGAGAGAATGTTTCTGGAGGATCACCATGTGCCAGCCTTTGTGCATTGTCTCAACTGGCAATCTGGTGGCTTGCATACACCGTGGTGTTGAGGGTGGAATCACTGTGTTCCTTCTTTTCCTTCAGGAGGAAATGCAAACTCGGTGACATGGTCAAGGTCACCTAGCAGTAAATGGCAGAGGTAGCATTTGAACCCAGATCTGTTAAGACTCCCGGGCTTCCCAGGTGGTGCTAGTGGTAAAGAAGTCTCCAATGCAGGAGACTTAAGAGATACAGATATAAATTCGATCCCTGGGTTGGGAAGATTTCCTGGAGGAGGGCATGGCAACCCACTCCAGTGTTCTTGCCTGGANTTAAGACTCCCGGGCTTCCCAGGTGGTGCTAGTGGTAAAGAAGTCTCCAATGCAGGAGACTTAAGAGATACAGATATAAATTCGATCCCTGGGTTGGGAAGATTTCCTGGAGGAGGGCATGGCAACCCACTCCAGTGTTCTTGCCTGGAGAATCTCATGGACAGAGGAGCCTGGCAGGCTGTGGTCCCTGGGGTCACAAAGAATAGGACATGATGGAGCGACTGAGCTGTACATCCATGTGCAGTGAGACTCCAGGGCCCCTTCTGTTCCCATATAGCAGTGCTTCTCAAACTGTACCCTGCACTCAGAGCACCTGGGGGCCTTGTGCAAACGTCCCTTCTGCTCCAGCAGATCGAAGCCTTAGGGCTGGGACTGAGTCCACATTTCTTTTCTTTTCTTAAAAAGGTATTTTACTATTTGTTTTCATTGGAGGATGAGTCTACATTTCCAACAAGCCGTCTGGGGATGTTGATGCTGCCCGTCTCCAGACCCACCTTGGATGACAAAACTTTAAAGGACAACCTGGCCCTGAGAACTGCAGGTCCCCTAGCATTAGGAGCAATCCTAGGGAGGGACTTTGACTTTTGTGGATCATGAAATCCGTTGGTAGAGGTTGGAGCTGATTTTGCAGAGCTCTTGTGGGGTAGGGAGGCCTCCAGCTAACATCTGGGCTACATAAGTATTTAGTTGTACAGAACACAACTCTTTTTTTTTTTTTTAATTTCCTAAGATGCAAAGGAGTTTGAAAATTCCTTTTTTTTTTTTTGGCTACAAGCCAGAGTTTCCCTGGAAGAGAGAAGACATCTCCTGCCTGACCCTGTGTCTTCTGGAGCTTGTTTGGACTCCCCGGCTCTCNTTTTTTTTTTTTTAATTTCCTAAGATGCAAAGGAGTTTGAAAATTCCTTTTTTTTTTTTTTGGCTACAAGCCAGAGTTTCCCTGGAAGAGAGAAGACATCTCCTGCCTGACCCTGTGTCTTCTGGAGCTTGTTTGGACTCCCCGGCTCTCCGTGGTCTGTGGGCACCCGGCTAGCAGCTAGCTGTAGCAGAAACTGTCTAATCTCATCACATCCCTCCCCCACAGCACGATTTTTGAAATGTTAAAAATTACAGCAGTTATGCAAATGGAGAGGTGGAATTGTGAGGGATGGATTAGTACAATGGGGCACATATCATAAACCCAGGGAATAGTCCAACTTTTCAGAAAAAAAAATTTTTTTTTTAATTGGAGGGAGACACATATTCCAGAAGGGGGAAGGTGGGGGGTAGGCAAAGAAATTTGACCCGGGGATACCCCTAGCTTAGAGTCTAGGAACCTAAAAAGACTGTTGGCAGCTCTTTGCTGTGATGGGTGTGGTCCCTCTCCTGACAGCTCCAATTCGCTGCTCAAGGACAAAAGTGGCTTTGAGTTGCATCTTAAAAAATGCCATGTTTCTATGGCTTTCCTTCATGACACGAAATGTAAACTCATCTCTCATCTACAGTTTTAACCCCAGCTCCCAACTTGATTCATAGCTGCCACTTAAAATTCAACCTGTCAGAAAACAAGCACATGTTTGGCAGCATCTGTGTAAACTGAACGCACACACGCCCCATGACCCAGCGAGTCCACTGCTCGTCATGTGCTCGTGTGCACGAAAAGACACAAACGAGGCTGCTCCTAGAAGCCACAGTCCTGATGGCTCCGAATGAGGAGTGACTCAAATGTCTACATGGCAACAGCAGATGAACTAAATGGATTATGCTAATTTTTTTTTCACAGCAGGTCATGAACATCTTTCTATATCCATTTATTTCTACATCTAAAATTTCTTTTAGTTGGAGGATAATTGTTTCTACAATGTTGTGTTAGTTTCTGCTGTACTACTTTGTGAATCAACTATACGTGTATATATATAATATATCCCCTCCCTTATGGACCTCCCTCCACCACTCCCCCCATCCTACCCCTCTGGGTCATCACAGAGCACCCAGCTGACTTCCGTGTGCTATACAGAACCTTCCCACTAGCTGCTAAATTTATAGAGTGGAATTTTGGGACTGAGTGAACTGTAATTATATGCAACCCTATAAATGGATTTCACAACCATGGAGTGATAGGCAAATGTAATTGAAGGTTTGGGAAGTCAGAATGGTGGTCTCCTCAGCAGACAAAGAGAGGGAAAGGCTAAGGGCAAAGAGGAAAGGGTGCTGGGGTGCTGGCCATGGTCAGTGACCTGTTCTGGATGCTGGTTGCACAAGTGTGTTCGCTGTGTGGATTCATTCAGGTGCAGACTCTGGAGGTGTGTACTTTTCATGCAGAGATGTTATATTTGCATCGAAAAGTTTACTTTAGAAAAGAAAAAGCTGCACACACCCCTCTAAATCAAAACCTCCTTTCCTTGAATGATCACAAAGCGGCCCCTAGAAGGTATCTGAGTCCAGCTTCCCCTGCCCAGCCTACAGACCAGCTCTGCAGACTCTTCCATGGGACTGGCCTCTGTCTCCTCCTCTTCCTGCCTCCCAGCCACTTCCCTGGTGGGGGCCTCAGCTCCTCGAACTTGTTATGAATGAAATCACTGGCCTCCCTGCTTCCTGTCTCTCCCTCCTGCAACTTCCAAAGTGATTGTTCTACATCCCTGCTTTCATCACAACCCTTCCTTTGCAAATCTGCAATGCCCACACCCCCACCATCATGGCCATCAAGTCCAGGATAAAACCCAGTCCCTCTGTAAGGCGCTCAAGTATCCTTCTTTATACAATCAGGTCACAAGGTCCCTTCCAACTGCACCCACCCCATGCTCCCTAATGAGCCAGTTCACCAGCCAAACAATTTCCTGGTTGTCACTGTGCCTGCCGTGTTTGCTGCCTACATTCCAAGCAAGCTAGAGAGCCCAGGTCCCCTCAGTCTTGTTCATTCTTCCCAGAAGCACCAAGTCAGATCTATCTCTTTAACCTTTCTGATGTGAACTTGACCTTAGCCTCATCCTGTCCCTCTCGCCCCTGAGCATCAGTCATCTGTACTTACTTGCCCAAACCATTCAGGGGGGAACTTCTGGAAAAGGGCTGGAGAGGAAAAAAAAAACACTTTTGACTTTCTTTTCACCTAGACACCCAATCGGATTCTGAAACTTCAAAATACACAAAGTAAACTCAGCAGGGAGAAAACTGCCCACTGACGACTGAAGATGACACAGCACGAGCGTTTCCTCCAGCTACACAATGGAGAAGCTGAGTAACATTCAGAATTCACTAAATGACAGAGACTAAGATCACAGGGCTTTAAGGTCAGCTGAAGCTCGGTTGCCATATTTTTCCTTCCTCTTGGGTAAAGCCTCTCTTAGAAAACCCCCTTGCTTTTTCAGAGAACCGAAGCTGGAATCACTGCCCTGGGAAGTTCCTGGCCTGCCAGGCCGGGCTGAGCACTTCTCACCCCTTCTTCTGGGGTCAGGAGGCAGCAGTACTTGAGACAGAATGAGGCAATGCTGGCAGAGTAGCAGCCAAGGAAGCTGAAGGAAAACCGGAAAACCGTCCCACTTGCCGTCACAGCCCTGAGCTCGAAAGGAAGCTAGTTACGCCTTAATTTGCATGCAAACAATCGGGGGCTGAATGGAATTTCAGATCCTGCCTGGATGCTCCTCCACAGAATGTAATTAACATTCACAAACCAGAAAAAGGCACTTTTTTTCTGGACCAGAAAAGGGGTCTTTATTTAGGTAAACACTGGAGTCTGGATAATTCTGCCTCTCCTATTTGTTTGCTGTGTGATCTTGGACAAGTTGCCTCAAGCCTCTGATTGCTCTTCTGAAATATGGTGATGACAATGTGCCCATTTCATAGAGGTGTTGTATAAAATGAGAATGTATGTAAAGAGCCTTGTATAAGGCAAGAACTCGTATAATACAAAACCTCTCTCATACTTTAGCTTCCTTTATCCTGCATCCTTGCAAACCATGAAGCCTTTGAGAAAATTTGGGAGGTGAAAGTGAACAGGGTAGCACAAGCAAGACTCTTTCAGCAGAGCTGGCCCTAAGGGGCAGACTCCTAGATGGAACTGACCGTGAGAATGTTAGTCACTCAGTCGCCTTCGACTCTTTTCAACCCCATGGGATTTCCCAGGCAAGAATACTGGAGTGGGTTGCCATTTCCTCCTTCTGGGGATCTTCCTGACCCAGGGATGGTAACTGGGTCTCCTGCATTGCAGGTAGGAAAGCCCTAAAATGGATTAGTCTATTCCTAAATCTCTCTCCCTTTACATTGTCACATTATCTGAAAATCTGCCCATTTATTGGGTATCCTTTTACATTTTTTTATTATTTGTCTGCTCTGTGTCTTAGTTTTGGCACTCGGTGCTCTGTGACGACCTAGAGGGGTGGGTTGGGGGTGAGAGATGGGAGGGAAACTCAGTAGGGAGGGGACATGAGTATACCCTACAGAGGATTCATGTTGACGTCTGTCAGAAATCAAAACATTATAAAACAACTATCCTCCAATTAAAAATCAATTTAACAACAAAAAGAATGGTGGGCTGCCCAGGGATCCTGAGCAGTAGTTTGTCTACATTTTCCACAGGCAAAACGCACTTGAAACTGCAGAATTTTTTCAAGGATTTTGTGGTCAAGACCTTATGTGGCTCATCCTGGAGTATCCCCATAAAAACATAAAATTGCAGGAGGGGAAAGATAAACACTTGTGACAGAAAAAAAAAAAAAGTAGTGGAGGGACTTCCCTGGTGGTCCAGAGGTTAAGACTCCGCCTTCCAATGCAGGGAGTGCAGGGTCCATCCCTTGTTGGGAGCTAAGATCCCACATGCGATGATGCCAAAAAATCAGAATATGAACAACAGAAATACTTAACAAATTCAAGAAAGACTTTAAAAATGGTAAATATTTTTAAAAAAATCTTTAAAAAAAATGGGAGTTAAGAGAAGGTTGCAGGGTGGAAGGGTGTGGTGGAGGGAAGTAGTTACTTTATAAACACAACACCTAAGGGTAAACTCTTCGAAACACAGAGATCATTCTGTCTTTTTTGAGATTGCATCCAAGTACTGCATTTCAAACTCTTTTGTTGATTATGATGGCTACTCCATTTCTTCAAAGGGATTATTGCCCACAGTAATAGATATAATGGTCATCTGAGTTAAATTCACCTATTCCAGTCCATTTTAGTTCGCTGATTCCTAAAATATCAATGTTCACTCTTGCCAACTCCTGTTTGACTACTTCCAATTTACCTTGATTCATGGACCTAACATTCCAGGTTCCTATGCAATATTGTTCTTTATAGCATCGGACTTTACTTCCATCACCAATCACATCCACAACTGGTGTTGTTTTTGCTTTGCCTCCCTCTCTTCATTCTTTCTGGAGTTATTTCTCCACTGATCTCCAGTAGCATATTGGGCACTTACCGACCTGGGGAGTTCATCTTTCAGTGAGTGTCCTATTTTTTTCATTCCAATCTCAAAGAAAGGCAATGCCAAAGAATGTTCAAACTACGCACAATTGCACTCATTTCACATGCTAGGGAAGTAATGCTCAAAATTCTCCAAGCCAGGCTGCAACAGTATGTGAACCATGAACTTCCAGATGTTCAAGATGGATTTAGAAAAGGCAGAGGAACCAGAGATCAGCCAACATCCGTTGGATCATTGAAAAAGCACAAGAGTACCAGAAAACATCTACTTCTGCATTATTGACTATGCCAAAGCCTTTGACTGTGGGGACCACAACAAACTATAGAAAATTCTTAAAGAGATGGGAATATCAGACCACCTGACCTGCCTCTTGAGAAATCTGTATGCAGGTCAAGAAGCAACAGTTAGAACTGGACATGGAACAACAGACTGGTTCCAAATCGGAAAAGGAGTACATCAAGGTTGTATATTGTCACCCTGCTTATTTAACTTATATGGAGAGTACATCATGCAAAATGCCAGGCTGGATGAAGCACAAGCTGGAATCAAGATTGCGGGGAGAAATATCAATAACATCTATGCAGATGATACCACCCTTATGACAGAAAGCAAAGAACTAAAGAGGCTCTTGATGAAAGTGAAAAAGGAGAGTGAAAAAGTTGGCTTAAAACTCAGCATTCAGAAAACTAAGATCATGGCATCTGATCCCATCACTTCATGGCAAATAGATGGGGAAATAAAGGAAACAGTGAGAGCCTTTATTTTTTTTGGAGGAGGGGGGCCTCCAACATCACTGCAGATGGTGAATGCAGCCATGAAATTAAAAGATGCTTGCTCCTTGGAAGAAAAGCTATGACCAACCTAGACAGCATATTAAAAAGGAGAGACATTACTTTGCCAACAAAGGTCCATCTAGTCAAAGCTATGGTTTTTCCAGTTGTCATGTACAGATGTGAGACTTGGACCATAAAGAAAGCTGAGTGCGAAAAAATTTATGCTCCAACTGTGGTGTTGGAAAAGACTCTTGAGAGTCCCTTGGACTGCAAGGAGATCCAAACGGTCAATCCTAGAGGAAATCAGTCCTGAATATTCATTGGAAGGAGTGATGCTGAAGCTGAAATTCCAATACTTTGGCCAACTGATGTGAAGAACTGACTCATTTGAAAAGACCCTGATGCTAGGAAAGGTTGAAGGCAAGAGGAGGAGGGGACGACAGAGGATGAGATGGTTGGATGGCATCACCAACTCAATGGGCATGAGTCTGAGCAAGATCCGGGAGCTGGTGACGGACAGGGAAGCCTGGTGTGCTGCAGTCCATGGGGCTGCAAAGAGTTGGACATGACTGAGTGACTGAACTGAACTGAAGGTTAAAGTTCTCATTCTCACAATTATCCTTCTAAAAAAAATCTCATAAAATCCCCTTATTAGAACTTGACCTAAGCCTTCAGACTCAAAAAAACAAAATTAGCTTTTTTTGCTTTTCTTTGCATTTGACCATGACGTCACTTTTTCTTGGGCAACACCCTAAAGCAGTTCATGTCTCCTCTTTGAGCTTCAAGTTCCTTATCTATAAAATAGGGATTAAAAACACTGACCTCCCAGAGCTTTCAGTTCAGTTCAGTTCAGTTCAGTCACTCAGTCATGTCCGACTCTTTGCGACCCCATGAATCGCAGCACACCAGGCCTCCCTGTCCATCACCAACTCCCAGAGTTCACTCAGACTCATGTCCATCGAGTCAGTGATGCCATCCNTCTTTAGGCCTGAGTTCCTTCCTTTACAAAATGAAGATGTTTCACCCAGAAGTCTCAAGTCCCCTGGGTAGCTCTAGACTTAAATGCTTTGGAAATTATCCAGCTTTTTCTTAACTCTTTCCGAGGACGAGAATGCTTTTTCAGTACACTCCTTTGCACTGTTTTTGACGAGACTTAATACTGGAATTAGAGCATCTTGTTGGTGAATTACAGCTAGTCACTGGGTTTGTAAGTCGCAAACACTGGCACATAAAGCTGAGGCTGTGTGGTTCTCACGATATATGGCCATTGCAAGAGCTGGTGATGTTTTTTTGTTGCACATATGCCCAACATTGGTAACTTCAAATCTTGCTTTTAATGACATATTTATGTTCTTTTGGTAGCCAGAAGTGCAACTTGCTGAAGGCTTCGATGTGTTTATGCCTAAATCTCAGCTGGACTCTATATTGTCAAACTACACTCGCTCAGGAAGCCTTCTGTTTAGAAAACTGGTGTGTGCATTTTTTGATGACAAGACTTTGGCTAACTCCTTACCCAATGGGAAGAGGAAAAGAGGACTCAATGACAACCGGAAAGGACTAGACCAAAATATTGTGGGTGCAATAAAAGGTTGGTCTGCCTCATTTCATTTTAACGGGGTCTTTGTTAAGCTTTGCCTTCATTCCATAAAAATGCAGCTGAAACTGTAGTCAGTGAACTAGAGGTGAACTTAACTTGCCGTTGGACATCTGCCCACCGGCATGGCTTTTGGGTATGAGCTCCTTAACCCTCCGCCCTAAATACCACTAGAACTTGCTGTTTCAAGGTGATGTTAACCTGTTAAAATCAGAATTTAAAAGCCAGTCTGATCTGCTGCAGAACCAAAATGAAGTCGTTCCTTAATTAACTTTGAAAATGAAAGTACGTTTTCCTCTCAGTCATTTCACACTAAGAACTTCCTCAACATAGGATTTCTACTTAGATTTTTAGTTGTCAGAGGAATACAGCTGTGATGCTCTTTTGAAAGAAGGTAAAACAGTTCTCTGCAAAGTTGAGAAGTTGCTTTACCAGGACACTGCTTCTAAAGACACCCTAGGTGGAAGTGAACCCACTGTGAAGCCAGACCCTACTCTGCTCCCTGGGGTTTTGTAACGTGAGTCATGCCAGTTACATGTTGACAAGACCCTGTGTCTCCCCATTCACACCTGTGAAGCTGTGTCTGAATCTCACTGCATTAGTATAGCCAGGTGCATGCATACGTGGATCTTCATTTAATTCCAGTTCCACATCCTAGATGTATTTTTTAATTTAATTTTCCTATTCCTTAATGTTAACATGTCTTTATTTAGGATTCCGATAAATGTAATTTTAGGTAATAGAAGTATTTCAGTGTGACTTTCAGGAAGAATGTCAATGAATTGGCAAATATAAAACATAGCCACCATGAACATGAAATTTGGGGTCAAGCCTTAGTCCTTCTAGCATCACTGACTAGAACGTTCCTTCCTGGCTGTGGACTGGGACTGGCACCCAGAAAGCACCCCCAGCCCTCTACCTCTTGGTCCCTGCAAAATGAGTCAATGAACATAATAGCACTTAGGGTATACTTGGAAACCCATGACTGACTTTTGAAAATAATGCAATTTTTAAATGGAGCTAGCAAGTACCAGGCAGCCTTTGTTCATGGCCAGAAGCACATGAGCCTTCATTAGCAGAAAATTTCTTATTCTCCAACAGAGTTTTTCACTTAAAGTGACAGTTGAGTTGTAGTAAATAAGCTACAAAGATATCACAATTGGTGCCACTTCTGAAAAGAATGATTCAGCCTGAAGCGACACTGAAAACAAGATTACAGAATTTGAAAAATAGTCAGTGATGTAACTAGGGCTTGCTGAAGTGAAAAAGGGTCCCATTTTGGATTTAATATTGCTGGGGCTTGTGGAAACATGAAGGTCAAGGCTGATGATGCTTTTCATGCTGAAGCTCTTAAACATGCTGCAATGTAGCCAAGAATTGTTTTAATTTTCCTTTTTTTTCCAGGGCAGTATATTAACAGTATGAAAGTGTTTGGAAATTAGGGAGTCATAAAAGACCACGTTTCATTTTAATGACAGTAGAAAAGTTACCCTAATCATAGATGATAATGAAATATTACATATATCAAACCGATATGGGTTTTATTCTACCATTTTCCATTTATACTGGACATGATACCATAGCCTGAGAAAGTATATTACAATCAGAAGTAGAAAACACAGCTGAATCTTCTTCACATCTCTCCTTTTTAGCTAGAAATAAACATGGCAATGAGCCCTCTTCAAACCCTAGTTCATCGTAGAGCATATTATTCAAACCAAAGAACTTTAATTTTTCATACTCTTTTTTGTTGAATTAAACCTGGCATTAAAAATTCTTTTAGGACAACAGACAAACACAATAAATTTAAGACAGACGGAAATCCACCCATAAGGCACCAACAGCCTAAGTCAACAGATATCACATATTCACTTGTTTGCTTCCAGTGTTGATTCATAGAAACATTTTTATTTTGATTTCTTTTCCTTCTTACAAAAATAACACATGCTTGTTAAAAAAAAGAAATCCAAACCATGAAAAGACACAGAAAGCTGAAAGGCTTCCATCATCCTACTCTTCAGAGTATCTGTGTGCATTCCTGTAATCGTTCAAACTATGAATGAGGTGTCAGCTTTGTCTCTCTGATGAGAACATTCTGTTCATACTAATCAGCCAGCATTTTCACCTGATTTTTTGACAATTTCTTACAAGCACCTTAAGGACAAGCTTTGTCATCCTGTTTTTTTTTTTTTTATTACCTGTTGCACTTCACTGAGAGCTCTACCCCCAGTCGGGTTTCCATAAATACATGCGGGGTGAATGGACCTAAACTTTTGTTTCTCATGCTGACTTTTCCTTAATCTGTTGTCATAGTGGGCCTAGTACTAAGCATCCATTCTCAGGGCTTCTCACACCTAATTTGGAACAGCTGACATCAGATGTTGCGATAAATTGTTACTTGTTAATAAAGTGCCAATGAAACCAAAAATATGGAAACAAAAATTGAATGTAAATTTGAATACACTTCTCTTAATGCCCTAATTTTCTTCTTTTCATATCATACTTTGACTCACTAAAAATTTATTGACGTACATACTACAATATAAAGTGATTTTTGGAAGTAGTTATTACTGAAGTTCTTTTTTTGTTTTGTCTTGTTTTGGTTATCACTGCGCTGTGTGACTTGAAGCATCTTAGTTCCCTGACCAGGGATTAAACCCTGATCCCTGGCACTGTAAGCATAGTCCTAACCACTGGACCACCAGGGGATTCCCAAAGTTCTTTAAAAAAAAGAGAGAAAGAGAGAGAAAGAGAAAATAACAAAATAACATGCATAAACGAAAGAGACCCAAGAAATCTAAGCAACTTTTAATTTAAGGTCTTACAGAATAATTTTACCCAGTTTTTCTTGCTATTATTAGAGCTAAAATGAAATTGATTTCCCCAACCAAGTCTTTTGAATCTCAGTAATCTGGCAAAATAATAAAATGGTTTCTTTCTTTATAATTATGGCAAGACTACTCATGTACCCGCTGCTGTCTACCACATACTTTGAAAAGATTTTGCAAATGTTAAGTGTTCTATCTTTCTTCCTCTGTCCTTTATGGGACAGTTCACCAATACTATATTAATTTGCAAAGTTTTACAACTTAGGGATATACAAAGACCAGTCAATTTTATAAAACCTTCAAAGTAAAAACAATAGTGGGGCTGGATTTTGTTTCGAAGTGATAATGTTGGTTAAGAATGAGAACAAAGATGAAGGAAAACCTGTAAAATGCTTATAGATAGGAACAGAAATGTGAAATGTGCTGAAAAAACTGTTTATTGTATGATTGTTAACATAGCTCTTTGTAGTGATAATTAATATTCCCCATATAGTACCTAGAAAATAAAATATAAACCTCTTTATAGAGAGGTTCATGCTTTCAACATAGTCTCATCTGTCTTATGGTAGCTTACACTTATTGGTAATTCATTAAAAATTCATTTATAGGTTATGACCCGAGGTGTTGATGATGGAAGGATCCTTAATTAGAAACATCCACCTGAGCACTTTGAATTTAACTCTGGGAAGAAGCAACTTAGGATCTTATTAAGTGGAGTCTTGGGTTTTGGTGCTGAGGAGAGTTTAGTATCCTAGATTTAATTTGGAAATGATCTTACAGCCAGGATGCAGCATTGAGGTCAGGACCTAGGCAGGCCTTCCTCCCTTCATGCTTTACCTGCCAGAGACCACCTAGTTCTAGATGTCTTACGCCAAGAGACCATGCAGGGTGACCTAGTGAGAGTTTTGTTAGATATTGACATAATCATTCATGTGTGAAGACTCTTCAGAAAGTACTGTTGCAGTAAAGCTGTTTTTAGAGCCTGGGTTATGATTTTTAATTCAGCTTCATGGTAATTAGTTGAGAGAGTTTTATTATTGAGTTGGCCCAAAAGTTCATTAGGGTTTTCCATGATCTTAAGTAAAAACCTGAATGAACTTTTGGGCCAACCCAGTACTATCCAACAAACAAGGTTCTTGAATCCTCTTGCATTCAAAGCAAATTATGTCTGCTTGTCAATTGCAAGAACCACTCTCCTGCCCTTCGCTCACTCCATGCAATACACGATGCAGCACAAACTTTGATGCTGCTCTTGGGGGCATCTAGGCTGCTGACCTGCTGGGATGGTCCACAGGGATCAGCGCATCCCCAGGAGGGCACTCTCCTTGGGTGGTGGTGTTTCTGACACTTCATGAGACCCACCCTTTCATAGGCTCTGCTGAACCGACCACCAAAACCTCTCCTTTTATTCCAGCAACTCAAGAGACATCCAAGGTCTGTATTTGTCATTTTATTTTTTTGAACTTTTTTGGCTGTGCCTCTTGGCAAGTGGGATCTTAGTTCCCCAACCAGGGATCGAACCTGCACCCCCTGCAGTGGAAGCGCAGAGTCTTAACCACCGGACTGCCAGGGAAGTCCCTGCCATTTCACTTTTTTTAATCATCACTCATTTCCTTGGATTTATTCCCCAAAAGTGAATAGCTGTTTTCTATCTGGTCTCTAATAGACTTTAATATGTTTGGGGGTGGAATCCACATCTGGCTTCTTATTCATTTCTTTATTTATTTTTGGCTGTGCTGGGTCTTTGTTACTGCAAGGACTTTCTCAAGTTGCTGCCAGCGGGGGATACTCTTAATCGAAGTGCACGGCCTTCTTGTGATGGCTTCTCTTGTTGCTGAGCGCTGGTTCTAGGGCGCATGGGCTCAGCAGTTGCAGCTCTTGGGCTGCAGAGCACAGGCTCAGTTGTGGTGCATGGGCTTAGTTGCTCCACGGCATGTGGGATCTTCCTGGAACAGGGATCAAACCTGTGTCTCCTGCATTGGCAGGCAGATTCCTCACCACTGAGCCACCAGGGAAGCCCTTACTTATTTCTTGTTAGTAACTTCTTTGTGTTCTGAGAGGTCTCTTTAAGAACAAGGCTGAGACATCAGCTTGCATTCAGATACCCCTGTGATGCTGATGATTTTTGTTCCATTTATGGGAAAGGAAGCTGAGGCTGTGAGAAGTTAAGTAAACTTAAAGGAAACAGCTAGTAAGTGGGAAAACCCAGGCCTCTCCCCAAACCCATTACCTTGTTTCTTCTATGAGGACTATTGAAAAGAAAGAAACTTTATCTCAACTTTAAATTTTTATCTTAAATTTTAGTATTTTGGATTCTTTATAAATTCCACTGGAAAGGTAGCCGTACTAATGATTTGAAATGACTGGTCAGTTGTGTGGTATTCAGAACGAATTTCTAGATAAGCTTAGCTCTCCTTCGGTTTATTTCCTAGTTTCAAGGGCAGGTCTTCCTTTGAAGACAGTGAGAATCAGTCCCATTGACAGTAGGGAGGAAAACAGAAGCATGATCCTTTCCCTAGGGAAAGAGACACTTTCAGAACAGAGAACCACAGAGAAAGAGCATGCAAGTCCCACTGCATGTGCGACTTCCAGCGCTGTATGTAAATGCAGTTCTGGGTGAAGTGTTTGCCCACTGGAGCCAATCAATGAGTGCTTTCATTCAAGAATCCTTTTAGTTTCCATGTTACAGCGTTGGAAGTCACAGTGCAACTTGCATGCTCTTTCTCTGTGGTTCTTGTGGTTCTATATACTGGAAGTGTTCATGTTAATGTTTGGCAGAATCCAACATAATTCTGTAAAGGATAAACATAATTTATCCTTCAATTAAAAAGTAAATTACTCTAAAAAAGAATCCTTTTAGAAGATGACTAACCATTGTGGACAGGGAAGCCTGGCATGCTACAGTCCATGGGGTTGCAAAGAGTCGGACATGACTGAGTGACTGAACTGAACTGAACCATTTGTGAATTTATCTGTTCACCAGTATCAGATCAGCTTAGAACAGGACAGGACTGCATACTATTTGACGACAAACTCTAAGAGATTATTTAATGACGTCACATCCATAACTTGTCTGTGACCACTACCTAGTTGTTGTTATTGGCATTCTCCCTCTTTTTATGGAGGCCCAGCAACACGCGGGTGATGTTGAACCTTGATCATTCTGCACCTGGAACCCTCTATGTTCAACTCCTGCCATAGCTGTCTCATATTTCAAGGTGCATCAGAATTACTGCAGGTATTGGTTCAAAATTCCGATTTCTGGGTCCCCTCCTGGAGATTGATTCAGTAGGTATAGGGTAGTCCAAGAATCGGGATTTTGAACAAGCAGCTGCCGATGACTGATGGCAGCTGTTTCCAGACCACCTCCTTGGCAGGGCTTCCCTGATGACTCAGACAGAAAAGCGTCTACTTGCAATGTAGGAGACCTGGGTTCCATCCCAGGGTTGGGAAGATCCCTTGAAGAATAAAATGGCAACCCAATCCAGTATTCTTGCCTGGAAAATCCAGTGGACNCTCCTTGGCAGGGCTTCCCTGATGACCCAGACAGAAAAGCGTCTACTTGCAATGTAGGAGACCTGGGTTCCATCCTAGGGTTGGGAAGATCCCTTGAAGAATAAAATGGCAACCCAATCCAGTATTCTTGCTTGGAAAATCCAGTGGATAGAGGAGCCTGGGGTTGCAGAGAGTTGGACACAACTGAGTTACTAACACACACACGTTTGGCAGAGCAGCGCCATCACAGCTCAGGTTGTAATGACTGGTTCCAATGAGACACCATCTGTCTGGGCTGCCTGGCCCTCTTGCACATATCCATCCCCCTCTGTTGCTAAGAGTGCCTCTTTTCTGAAGCCTTCCCTGCGTCTCTTCTGGAGCAAATGACAAGATAACCTATGTCCACAGACTGTGTGAGGCTTAACCTGATTTTTTCCTATCGTCTGACACAAGGGTTCTGGTTTCAGACACACCCTCAGTAGCTCCCCAAGACTCGAGGGATGAACTGCCTCATTTCCCAAAGTGGAAAAAGGGCATAGCCAGACTCAGCTGGAGACTAGTGTGTGGATCAATAAACACATGTGTAGATGCTGGGAGGCTCTTTTGTCACTACACATAAAGTCACCTCTGTTCTTAGCAAGCATTTGCCCAGACTCCTCCTCAGTGGCATATCTGGAGCACTTTGCCACCAATTTCCACACCAAACAGTGTCACACAGAAGACGTGGTCTTTGCCACTTTTCTGATTCCAGTTAAGTCACAAGAACACCCAAACATTTGCAGTGTTTTCATTGACCTCACAAACTTAGAAATCATCAGCAGGCAAGACACTTCTAGTAACAACACTCAGGCTTATTACCGAACAATTGAGAGCTGGCAAAAGGTGCCCTGACCTTCAGGGTGTGCAGTCCCACAGAGCAACAGACCTGTAAACGGTGAGCCGAACCAGCACTCTCTCCAAGACAGGACAGGATGAACGTCAGGTGCCCATTACTGATGGAGTGATTGCAAATCCTGGTTCAGAGAAGGGCTCACGGAACAGGTGACGTTGGAACTCAACCCTGTAGGATGAGCAGTGTCCTAGATGCAAAGAGAATGGAAAAGGTTAACTTACAGAGTAAGATTAATGAAGCTTCAACAGAGTAAGACATTGGCGCCTTTCGCCTCCAGAACAGTTTAAAGTGTTCTAAGCATAGGGCCTTGAGTCCTCGCCAAGCTGTTTACCTTCGAGTGTTTAACTTCATGAATATAAATGCCAATTGCCATGGATGCAAACACAGTTCACCCTCAGGGGTTTTCNATGTTAAAGAAAAATATAAGCCAAATCTTTTGAACTAGATTATTACACAATTCTTTCATTTTGAAAAGATTTTTCTTTTTCTCATATTATGAGATTTGTGGAGAGGGGGCCTTGTTTGTAAGAGAGTTTTCTTTTTCATAAAAATTAGATTTAATTCTCAATTCTGCTATTACCAAACAATAATACTTGCAGTTTATGATTTTAAAAGAGACATCTATTTTTTCTGTCTATAAGAGAATAATGTTAAACTAAGTTGATAAACAATAAATATATGATATATGTATGATTTAAATTAAATAAAATGCAGTTATGATTTTTAAAAAAAGACATCTATTTTTCTTCTATCTAAAATAGAGTGATGTTCCTAGAGGGGTGGGAGGGGGCACGAAGGTTCCAGAGGAAGGGGATATACGTATACTTATGGCTGATTCATGTTGATATACGGCAGAAACCAACGCAATATTGTGAAGCAATTATCATTCAAGTAAAAATAAATATATTTAAATAAAAATAAAAAATAATGTATATAGAAAACAAAATAGAATGATGTTAAACTAAGTTGATCTGAATTTTTTGGAGGCCTTAGCCATAAGCAGCAAGACATAACATAACTTTATCAACTTTGTTGTTGTTTTTTAGTCACTAAGTCGGGCCCGACTTTTTGTGACCCCATGGAATGCAGAATGCCAGGCTTCCCTGTACTTCAGTACCTCCCAGAGTTTGTTCAAACTCATGTCCATTGAGTCAGTGATGCCTTCCAACCATCTCATCTTCTGTCACCCCCTTTCCCTCTTGCCCTCAATCTTTCCCAGCATCAGGGTGTTTTCTAATGAGTCAGCTCTTTGCATCAGTTGATCAAAGCATTGGAGCTTCAGCTTCAGTATCAGTTCTTCCAATGAATATTCAGGACTGATTTCCTTTAGGATGGACTGGTTTGATCTCCTTGCAGTCNAGAAGGGGTCAACAGAGGATGAGATTGCAGGATGGCATCACTGACTCGATGGACGTGAGTCTGAGTGAACTCCGGGAGTTGGTGATGGACAGGGAGGCCTGGCGTGCTACGATTCATGGGGTCGCAAAGAGTCGGACACGACTGAGTGACTGAACTGAACTGAACTGAAGCAGTGGTATTGTTATAACAAGGTATGTTGTGGCTCTTTAGAAGTGCTTCTTTACTTGACTTTACCTTTGAAAGAATTTTTACATATACTTTCTCAAAAATGATTGTACTAACACAAACACGTTCCTAAAGAAAAACCCTAGAACTCAAAATATTGCATGAGTGGTCAAGGTCAGTGGTTCTGACTTTAGCAAAGGTTCTGATGTAAACTTTAGCATCAAATTATTACAATTTTCATGTTCTTATACTTCTTCCCATGGCCCAATTTTATCTAGGCCGCAAGGCTTAGTTATTTCATCTATAGCATAATTCACACATTTCCCCAATCTTCAATAGTCAAGGTCAGAGCATGTTTATAAGAATATCTGTAAGGAAGGCCTATTTATAAAGACAGAGTTATGTTCAGTCTGACTCCCCACCCCGACTCCAGGAAGAAGCTACCATGACTTTCAAGGGACAGAGTATATGTCTTCTAGAAGACAAGTCACCAAGTACAATCTCAATAGATTTTATCACTTTCAGTTATGAGTTGGTGGACTGTCAGGGAACTGAGTATGACATCTTCCCTTTTGGTGGGGGCAGCGGGGAGTAAGGCCTGAAACTGATGCTAATAGATGAGCTTATAGAGATATGCTTGTTGAGTAGTAATTCAAGGGCTGTTGAGTCCAGATTTCTTTCTTTTATTCTCTTTTGGCCAAGCCACGCAGCATACAGCATCTTAGTTCCCCAATCAAGGATCAAGCACGGCCCTGTAATGCAAGTGTGGAGTCTGAACCACTAGATCGTCAGTGAAGTCTTTTGAGTCCAAATTTCTGTTACAATGTTTTGCCCCCATACACCACCTCAGGTTTATTCCTCAGCTTCCAGGATTTGAGGGTTTCAGGGATCACTACCCACATGCAAGTGATGTTCTACAAGCATCAGTCTTCTTTGAGCCTAGGGAGTGGGTCTTTTGTATCACTGATGCCTGACCCCAGGGTAGGGCTCTGGGAGGGAGCTGCTGGCTGAAATGGCTCAAGCAGATCCAGGCTGGCAGTGGAGAGGAGCCTGGTACACTAGCGGGACCCACTGGACAGGAAGAGAGGCAGCCATGGGTCAGGTGGTCAGGCAGTGAGCAGAGAAGAACTTCCCTCTGAGAAATCAAGGAAGTTGTTCTGAGAAGGTCAGCAAGCTTGCCTCTGCTGCTAGGGGCTAATCGCAGTATCAGGATGCAGGCTTCCTGGGATAGGAAAGAGTTGGAGTGTCTGGGGAGAGGGCAGGGCACAGCCTTCCACCAGTAGAGTATGGTGAATGAGTCTGACGTCTGTCCAGAATCCAGTCTCTTTCTTTATTAATTTTCAGAATCCAATCTTTAAAAAGCTGTTCTGTTGTCTGTATATGTGGTATGATGTGATGTTCGTGTGTGCGAGTGTGTGTGTGCTCAGTCATGTCCAACTCTTTTGGGACCCCATGGACTGTAGCCCACCAGGTCCCTCTGTCCATGGAATTCTCCAGGCAACCATACTGGAGTAGGTTGCCAGACCCAGGGATCAAACCCAGGTGTCCTGCTTTTGGCAGGCAGATTCTTTACTACTGACCTACCGGGGAAGTCCTCATGTATGTGATATTACTCTAGCAAATGAATTAACCACACGCACACAAAAATAACATAAAAAGAAAGCACAGACTTCAACTGCTCACAATCACCCTTTCAGACTGTAAATGGTGATTCTTCCTTTGCCTGAGGAACCAGACCCTACATCATGTCTGAGCCCTGTGGTAAGTTTTTGTGCGTGCTTAAAGCGAGACCACTAACAACATTCTTTTCACTTAGTCTTTGCAGTTTTCAAAATTGACCCCACAGTCTGAGAGGAGCCACGCCACTTGGAGACCCTCACACCAAGGCCCCACACCACAGCTGCTCAGTTTGTGACAAAAGGCTTCTGGCCACACCCCAGTGTTCAGTCACACCCAGTGCTCTTATGATCCGTGTCACGTCACCAGAAAGGGGACACGATCAACTCAGCTCAGTGTTTGTCGAAATTGTCATGGCAATTCACTGTGGTCATGGTAACCCTATCTGCTCATTGCTCCACTGAAACTGGAATGTCCTTGCTGGAAGGGAAAAGTTAAGTAAATAGATAGAAGGCCCTTGTTTTAAACCATTCCTTTAATTTTGATAAGTCAGCCCTCATTTTATATTTTTAGATAGTGTCAACAATCAAATGCAAAAAGAAACAAAATTAATGAAGCTACTGCCTGCCAATGCAGATGTGGGTTCCATCCCTGGGTCAGGAAGATCCCCAGGAGGAGGAAATGGCAACTCACTCCAGTATTCTTGCCTGGGAAATACCATGACAGAGGAGCCTAGCGTGTTACAGTCCATGGGGTCGAAAAGAGTCAGACATGATTTTGTGACTGAGCAACTCAAAGGGTTAGGTATCAAAAGGCAGTTCAACCCTGAAGACCACGTGTTTGCTGCTGACATTGTGGCCCCTAAGGTTTTTGGTGGCCCCCATTCCCAGGGGTGCTTTGGGCAGCACCCGGTTTTTCTTCCCTAAGGCTTTAGCTTTTTGCCTCCACTCATAAGAGCCTGGGCAGGAAAGACGTAAGCAGAGGATGCTGGTGAGCATCCGCCCACCCCAGAGCTCCGCTTAAGTACACTATTATAGCCCAAACCTGATTATGGCAAGCCATGAGTAATTTCTGTATCATAACAATTATGGGATTGAAAGCCAGAACTCACTCCCTCGGTCAATTCTCACGCTGGTTTCAAGGGCTCCCCAGAGAATACAGTTCTAAGTCCGTTTGTGGGAAGGAAAAAAAAACAACACTTCATTTCATCAAGTGGTGCCTCATTTCCACATCCCCACTGGGCCAAGTACCACCCTGCAGAGTGAATCCTCACCAGGTCGGCACCACTCCTGCAGCTCACAAACCAAAGCCCAAACTTAGGCTCTGAGGTTAAGACCTCAAGAGACTGTGGTCCACCCAGGACCCCTCGTGTCCCCTTAGAATCCACCCAAATCCCTGGAGGGTCTTCAGAGGTCCTGAGTGCCTGGGCCACCCTTATACAGCAGCCAAGAGTCCTGATCCTAGGACCCTGGAAGCAGTGTGCACTCAAGGGGTTGGTAATGATTCAGAAGGATGGGAGAGATGGTTCACGCAGAGGCCAACGAAAGCATAAGCACAGAGTTAAGAGAGAAGAGGGCATAGGATGGTCTGAGAGTTGTTACACTGTAATAGTGGCTTGAGTTGGAGGTGGTAGGTGATGGTGGCCACAGTCTGAGTGGAGCCTGGTGCTATCCACTGAGGGTCAGTCCAGTGACACACTGCTGGTACTCAAGAAATGTGCTGAGCTACCAGTAAAGAACCTGCTTGCCAATGCAAGAGACATAAGGGACCTGGGTTCAGTCCCTGGGTCAGGAAGATCCCCTGATGGAGGAAATGGCAACTCATTCCAGTATTCTTGGCTGGGAAATTCCATGGACAGAGGAGCCTGGTGGGCTATAGTCCATGGGGTCAGCAAGAGTCGAACATGACTGAGCACATGCGCACGCATGTATTGGCTACTTGACGGTGCACTTTAGGGTTACAATTTGCTGCATAAAGGCATGAGTGATGGGCAGGGAAATGAGGAAAGCAGGCCAACCTTGGCCAAGACGTCCAGGCTGCAGCCCATCTCCAGGGAGATACATTCTGCAGCATCTTCTATATGCAGGTCAGTGAGGCCCTGGACTAGGGTCCTGGCACTGCAGGTGAGGGAAGAAACAGATCCTGAGGGTTCTAGGAAGGAAATTTTGGATACATTTGGTAACTGATGAAAAGGGACCTAGACAAAGAGAAAAGCTAATGAGATCTTTTACTTCCGGGCTCTTCTCTAAAAGCCTGGTATGACTCACCAACACATCTGTTCATGCAGAAATGTTTAGTGGGGCCTACTATGTGTTGGGCTTCCCAGATGGCTCAGTGGTAAAAAATATGCCTGCCAATGCAGGAGACGCACGTTCGATCCCCGGGTCGGGAAGATCCCCTGGAGTAGGAAATGGCAAATTTGTTCCAGCAATCTCATGGACAGAGAAGCCTGGCATGCTGCAGTCCATGGGGTTGCAGAGTCGGCTGAGCACTTTGTGTTAGGCAACTCCATTAGTCACTGGAGACAGAAAGATGACTCTACCATCCGATGATGCAGACTGGGAATGTGGAGAAGTAAACAGNACCTCAAGAGACTGTGGTCCACCCAGGACCCCTCGTGTCCCCTTAGAATCCACCCAAATCCCTGGAGGGTCTTCAGAGGTCCTGAGTGCCTGGGCCACCCTTATACAGCAGCCAAGAGTCCTGATCCTAGGACCCTGGAAGCAGTGTGCACTCAAGGGGTTGGTAATGATTCAGAAGGATGGGAGAGATGGTTCACGCAGAGGCCAACGAAAGCATAAGCACAGAGTTAAGAGAGAAGAGGGCATAGGATGGTCTGAGAGTTGTTACACTGTAATAGTGGCTTGAGTTGGAGGTGGTAGGTGATGGTGGCCACAGTCTGAGTGGAGCCTGGTGCTATCCACTGAGGGTCAGTCCAGTGACACACTGCTGGTACTCAAGAAATGTGCTGAGCTACCAGTAAAGAACCTGCTTGCCAATGCAAGAGACATAAGGGACCTGGGTTCAGTCCCTGGGTCAGGAAGATCCCCTGATGGAGGAAATGGCAACTCATTCCAGTATTCTTGGCTGGGAAATTCCATGGACAGAGGAGCCTGGTGGGCTATAGTCCATGGGGTCAGAAAGAGTCGAACATGACTGAGCACATGCGCACGCATGTATTGGCTACTTGACGGTGCACTTTAGGGTTACAATTTGCTGCATAAAGGCATGAGTGATGGGCAGGGAAATGAGGAAAGCAGGCCAACCTTGGCCAAGACGTCCAGGCTGCAGCCCATCTCCAGGGAGATACATTCTGCAGCATCTTCTATATGCAGGTCAGTGAGGCCCTGGACTAGGGTCCTGGCACTGCAGGTGAGGGAAGAAACAGATCCTGAGGGTTCTAGGAAGGAAATTTTGGATACATTTGGTAACTGATGAAAAGGGACCTAGACAAAGAGAAAAGCTAATGAGATCTTTTACTTCCGGGCTCTTCTCTAAAAGCCTGGTATGACTCACCAACACATCTGTTCATGCAGAAATGTTTAGTGGGGCCTACTATGTGTTGGGCTTCCCAGATGGCTCAGTGGTAAAAAATATGCCTGCCAATGCAGGAGACGCACGTTCGATCCCCGGGTCGGGAAGATCCCCTGGAGTAGGAAATGGCAAATTTGTTCCAGCAATCTCATGGACAGAGAAGCCTGGCATGCTGCAGTCCATGGGGTTGCAGAGTCGGCTGAGCACTTTGTGTTAGGCAACTCCATTAGTCACTGGAGACAGAAAGATGACTCTACCATCCGATGATGCAGACTGGGAATGTGGAGAAGTAAACAGGATTACAAGAACTTGGTAAACCAATAGAAAGGAAGTCAAGAGTACCACAAGGACTCTTTGGAGGGGTGCCACCAGGCTAGAAGAGTCAGAGGCTGGGGGAGAAAGGCAGGGTGCAGGATGAACTGTCCAAGAAGACACAGCTGTGCAAGAGCTCAGGTAAAACGAGAATGACACAAGACAGACTTTGCAGGTGCTATCATGGGTGGAATGCAGTCTGTGTGGAGCAAGGGACCAAATCATCTACAATTCTCTCAATTAGGAGTCTGGCTTTTATCCTAAAGTCAATGGAGAAACCATGGAGTGTTGCAAGTGGTCAATAACTAAGATATTTGTATTTGAGAAATCCAAGTGGAGGTTACAAGGCAAAGCAGAGGTTGATCTCTAAGCATCTTCCAGGACACCAGGATTGAGCAGCTGGTAGAAAGGCTGAGACTTTATGAGGGAGCCACGGGCAACCAGGGCCCTCTGCAAAAGGGCTCAGACCAAAGGCTCAGGAGGAAACCTACAAAAACTGTCACTGGTAGTTTAGAGGGGACCCGTGCCCACTGCATTGGGAGTCTTAATACAGTGATTTTTTTCTAATGGAGTTGGTGAGCATTTCAACCTCAATAGGCAGAGGGACTCCATCCTAGAAATTCATTCATTTTCTGTAGCCAAGTAGCTGAGAATGCTAGGCTCCACCAGACAGACCTTGATTGTTACCCTTATTCCACTCCTTTCTAGTTTGTGTCCCTGGGCAAGTGGTTTCACTTCAGCATCCTCATCTGTAAAAGAAAAACTCTTCATACTTCAAAGTGTTAAGGACTGAGAGATGCAACGTAAAGTTCCTCGCATACACAGGGGCTCAAAAGATGTTGGCTCTTGCTTCTTTCATTGAACAAACGCTTATCGAGTATGCTGGCTACCAGTTAAGGATGACAGAGATGAAAAAGTCCCAGTTCTTGCCTGGAAGGCTCCCAATCTGTGGAGCCAGCTCCACTCCCAGGCACATGCATCTTCAAGTACCCCAGCCTAGCTCTAAAGTGAAAGAGGTGTTAGTCGCTTCAGTCCTGTCTACTCTTCTCAACCCCAGGGACTGTAGCCTACAAGGCTCCTGTTTATGGAATTTTTCAGGCAAGAACACTAGAGTGGGTGTTTTTCTCCAGGGGATCTTCCTGACTCAAGGATCAAACTCAGGTTTCCTGCATTGGCAGGCCAGTTCTTTACTGTCTAAGCCACCAGGTAAGCTCAGAGCAAGGTGATCTCCAAAGGTGGTGGGCAGCCCAAGACTCCTCTGCAGGTAAGCTGATTCCAGCAGCCCCACTCAGGGCTCCCGATCCAAGGCCAAGCCAGCAGCTCAAATGAAGGGGGAAAAAGCTGTTCTACTTTCAGTAGAGCGAAGCTGGTCCAGAACAGCCTTACACCTACATCAACACTACTCAGAATTAACGAGCAGAAAAGAAAATGACCCTTAAGCCTTGGAATAAAGCCCACTCTTGAAGGCACCTGCAGTCTCTAACTGAAAACTACCCTCCAGCAGCACCAAAAATAAACTTCATGAAGTCCCCACTTAAATTATATGCAGTCACCTGGCACTGAGAGTAGGAAAGATCAGTTCTGATGCCAACCTCCTTCCCTGGTCACGAATTTGATCAACTCCAGGAACAATAAAGAGTTGGACCATAAGCATGGCTAAGCGCAGAACAATCAATGCTTTCAAACTGTGGTGCTGGAGAAGACACTTCAGAGTCCCTTGGACAGCAAGGAGATCAAACCAGTCAATCCTAAAGAAAATCAACATTGAATATTTATTGGAAGAACTGATGCTAAAGCTCCAGTACTTTGACTACCTGAGTTGACTCAATGGAAAAGACCCTGATGCAGGAAAGACTGAGGGCAGGAGGAGAAGTGGGTGACAGAATGTGATGGCATCAACTCAATGGACATGAGCTTGAGCAAACTCTAGGAGATAGTGATGGACAGGAAAGCCTGGCGTGCTGCAGTCCATGGGGTCACAAAGAGCTGGACACAACTTATGGAACAATAACAAGAAACTACAAAGATCACAAATAGCCAAAGACCTAGACTAGAGGATTCTCACTGACAGTATTTATGGTGCTTATCTCAAACTCTTGTAATCTGTACTTCCTTTCTAGCACTTGTTCTATATTTTAAGCTTATCTCCATATCCCTAGCTCCCAGGACAGAATGAGTCTTAAGAAATGGCCACTGGAGATGGGTGAAGAGTCCCACCCAGTGTCTCAACATTCCCTGAGGCATCAATTAATGTCCTATCTTCTCCAAGCAGTATAGGAGCTGTTTTCTTTTCAGCTGGGGAAAAAAATGGGCCAGAACAGTGGAGGCGGAACAATTTAGGTTAGGCAATTAGGAAATGCTTCAAAAAATCTAAATGAATTTCCACTGGACACTGCAGAATTCACTTTTCAAAGTGTTAAGAAGGTAGAAACACATCTAGTTTCTCAGCCCTGAGACTTAACAAGGCTCTATTTTGTAACTCACCTTTTGATTATTACCTACCTACACATCCATCTAAATGTGTTATGCTGTGCTAAGTCACAGGAATCATGCCCAACTCTTTGTGACTCTATGGACCATAGCCAATCAGGCTCCTCTGTCCAGGGGATCCTATAGGCAAGAATACTGGAATGGGTTGCCATGCCCTCCTCCAGGGGTCTTCCTGACCCAGGGACCGAACCCGAGTCCCTTATGTCTCCTGCATTGGCAGGGAGGTTCTTCATTACTAGCACCACCTGGAAAGCCCCATCTACCTAAATACCTGCTTGCTTATCTTGCTGATATTGATGACGTGTTTTAATGAGAGGACTTTAGCTTACATGGAGAATATTTTATTTAAATTAAATGAGATACTCTGGAGGTCAAAGATTTGCAAGTACAGTCATCTCTTGCATCTGCGGGGGACTGGTTCCAGAACCTGCTGAGGACACCAAATCCTTGGCTCCTCCAAGGGCTTTCATTTTTCATATATATATAGTTAAAACTTTTCCCTGGGGCATTTAAAGTGAATAATCCTCAGATGCCCAGGAAGGAATCAACCCCCATGATAATGAAACCATCTACTGGGTCTAAAAGGGAAGATGCTCTGGTGCATCATGGCAACACCTACATCCTTACTCTTCATTCAATGAGTCCTTTGGAAGCCACACTTTCTCAGGTCTGCTTTCTGTAGACATACAGATGTAACACAAATGAAAGGTATACTTGGAAAATATCTCTGCTGGAAAACAAACCACATCATAAATTGATTTTATTGAGGATGACAAAGGACGAGGCTCTGGGTCTGCTGCGAATGCTGTACGGCTTTGAGCCATTCCTTTTATATAAGGTGGGCTTCCCTGGTGGCTCACTGGTAAAGAATCTGCCTGTAGCACAGGAGACATGGGTTTGATCCCTAGGTTGGGAAAATCTCCTCTAGAAGAAAATGGCAACCCACTCCAGTATTCTTGCCTGGACAGAGGAGCCTGGCAGGCTACAACTCATGGGGTCACACAAGAGCTGGACATGACTTAGTGACTAAACAACAAGATGAACAACATGACTCCATCAAGACAGGTGAAATATCAGATGATCTATTTTTGTCAGTTCTATGGACAACTCCTCATAGCATTACTAAAATGCCTACATACCTTAAAATGAAGTTCCAAGTGATAAAACTAGAATCATATGTATGTTTTTAGAAATATTTTTATCATGGAACTTACCAAAGAAGGAACATTTAAGTAAAACCTAGCCTCCAAGCAAACTTTTAGAAAAACTTTTATACCAAAATTCTATCTCAGGGTAGGTACTGGAATGACTTACCCATTCATTTTAGAACAGGAAGCAGATGGTCAAAGATGAAATGGAAAGGGCCTCAGTAAGCACTAAACTGACCTACGTTTCCTATCATCTCTCTAACTTCTAGGGGTCTGACATGAAGGCAGGTCTCCTATACCTAAAGGTAACCAATGTGTGATTTTCCACTGATCAGTATCTTTGCCATCTAAAACAAGCAAATTTGGAATTTCCTGGCAGTCCAGTGCTTGGGGCTCCACGCTTGAACTGCAGGGGGCACAGTTACAAAAAAAAACTTGGGCAAATTAGAAGAAAGTCAGAAACCACATTAGGTGATATACGGCACTTTGGGCAGAAAAATTTTCAGGGCAATATGCTCATTAACTTGAATGCATAGAGGCTTCCCTGGTGGCTCAGAGAGAAAAAATCCACCTGCAGTGCAAGAGACCCAGGTTCCATCCCTGGGTTGGGAAGATCCCCTAGAGAAGGGAATGACTACCCACTCCAATTTTTTGCCTGGAAAATTCTATGGACAGAGGAGCCTGGTGGACTATAGTCCATGGTGTTGCAAAGAGTCAGATACAACTGAGTGACTAACATTTTTTCTTTTCTCAAGACAGAGGATTTTTTTTTTAAGTTCTCTATGTCCTACCTCAGCAAAAAAAAAAAAAAAAGTAAGTTATTAGTGAATACTTAGAATAAAGCTTGAAATCAGTAAATAGATTTGCTATTAATGAAACTGTACTAACAAACCTAAATAACATTTAAACACTTCCTGGAAGTTTGACATTTTGAAGAATTTTAGACACCCAACATTTCCAAGAATCTGGATAGGTTTGCCCCAGAGAAGAACAGAAGACTAAGACAGGGCTATGCTCTTTATTTGCGCCCTCCTCAAGGACATCACAATGTATTTGCTGTGTCAAATTACTGGAAGGGTAAAAAAGAAGATCCTTAAGGGAAACTGACTTTAACATAAAGTGTTTCAGATATTATTTTCGATCACCTTATAAGTGGATAGGACTACTCCAGAAGTCTTGCACTTCATGGGAATTCATCATAAATATTTTTCAGAACGGGAAAACAGAAGTACAAATGTTTAGATGACACGCACAGTGAGTAATACCTGCCTACTTCACAGGACTGCTGGAAGGAGCCAGTTACATCACATACATGAACACACATGATAAACAGAAAAGATTGAAATAAACATAGTAAATGCCTAGGTTCCTACAGTCAAGAGTAGAGCAAGGATTTGGCCATTGTGGCTACATAATATCTCCCCAAACAGTGCTTCTCACAGTCAGTGTGCCCAGAAATCCATGGAGATCTTGACAAAGCAGATACTACTGGGTAGGTCAAGGGTGGGGCCAAAATTCTGCTATCTGCTGGTGCTGAAGCCAGCTCCCGGGACCACCCTTGTGAATATGAAGGATCTAAAAGATCTTCCTAATTTCTGGTGCATGATTGGCCTTCAAGAACATATTTCCTGAATATACTGCAAATTTTGGCTTTTCCCTAAAATGAGCTTTGGAATAAGTCTGTATGCTTCATTTGGTTCTGAATAAAGTACTTTACAAACTCAAGAGCAAAGTATTCTTTCTTGGGCAGCCAAAGAGCTGAAGGGTTGATTTTTAATTAGGTTGTCTGCTAGTTCCAGTTTTCTAAGACAAGAGTCAACAGCATGCAAAAACATAGAAAGCCAAGTTGCCAGTTTACTATTATACGACTTCAGTTCATCTCCAAAGGGAGTTAAGAGAACAAGGACTCTGTACTTGTACACACATACACAAACCCCCCAAAGAAAAACCTGCCAATTCCAAATTGGCAGGAGAGCCTAAATTATCCTAAGTGAAGAAAAGGGCTCGAAATATCCAGGAGAAAAAAACACAAAACACCTGAGCAAACAAGAAACTTGTAGAAATGCTGCTACCTCCTGATACAGAAACACTGAGCTCTTACAGGGTCCACAGGGAATAAAAAGGAACCAGCAGGCCTTGCAGACTGGGCTTGGGTCAGAACCACTTGGGAGGGCTGGAGGACTCAGATTTCTCCACACCTCATTTGCTGACAGAAATAGGCCAGAGGTAGGGCCCAGGATTATGATGGGGATGTTACTGCCAGTCCATTGACCAAGTCTGGAGCAGCACCCGACTTTCTATAAAAGGAGGAACTATGACCCCCTCAGATCTGGACCCCAGGGCCTGTGACAGTGGCTGGCACATACTGCTGGTCCCCTGCTCTAGAGCTGCTGAACAAAGGCCCACTGTAACTTTCATTTCCAGAAAAAAAAGTGGGCTTCCCTGGTGGCCCCATGGTAAAGAGTCTGCCTGCAATGCAGGTAGCCCCAAGTATGATTGCTTGGTCAGGAACATCCCCTGGAGGAGGAAATGGCAACCTACTCCAGTATTCGTGCCTGGGAAATCCCATGGACAGAGGAGCCTGGCGGGCCCCAGTCCACAGGGCTTGCAAAGAGTCAGACACAACTGAGTGACTAACACTTTCACACTTGGCTATACTTGAGGCAGTTATCTTGACACACATTTACTTAAAAAAAAAAAACCTGCACATGTGCGAAGTATGACAATCCCTGACCTGAAGGGGCTTTACATTTCAATTAAATCAACCCCAATCATAGATACAAGTTAACACTTTTCCCCCTGCAGCATCAGATCAATCATCTTTGAACCTCTGCCACTGAGTGGAACCAGACAACTCACCTACCCAAATAAAAACCCTGTTTTCAATAAAAGAAGCCAATTCATTTCACACATACTCATGCAAAAAAAGAAAAAAAAATTTTTTTCAGTCAAGACAAGAATTTGCCTGTAGGGAGCACAGGTACCTATGTCCATCCTGGAACCCAAGGTGGGTTCCACCATGGCTCTTCCAGGAGTGAGAATTCTAAGCACCCACGGTGAAAGTACCACTTAGGGCTTCACAGGTTTCTTCTCTAACTCCTCTCTGTTTACTAAGCAAAGCTCAGAAGAGGCTTTGGCAGGCATTTTTCAAATCTTCTGCCTGATCTGCATGTTACCATAGTCACATTCATTTTGGAAAAAAAAAACAAACAAAAAAAACAGGTGTTTCTGTTAAAATTAGCTGCTTCAAACTTTAGATCCCTATGTCAGCTTTAGAAAAAAAGTATCTGCAAAATAACCAATCAGTTTTAAATGATGCTTCTAGAATTATGAACTCTAGATACTTTTTTAGAAATGTGACTGAAAAAAAAAACTGGGGTGGAGATGAGGTTGGAGTTAGAAACACATAAACATGTAATTTTTGCACTTCCTAACATCAACCCAGAAAGAGTAACAGAAAAAGGCCAAGCTTAAACAACCATGTAAAGACAGAGCTATGCTTTTCTTCTAGTGAAGTCTTGTGTTTGAAAGCCTTTTGTCCCATTTACTTCGGTTGACTGTCATAAATAATGGCTTCTGTTCTGAGAACAGTGCCATAATCATTTCCTTCTCAGGACCATTCAAAGGAAGGTTTCCAACATTCTCAGTCAGGATGGTGCCCATTAAGCCCGTGTTTAAGAAAACTTGCCCTTGGAAGTCAGAAGAGCCCAAGGATAGCTGTCTAAATTAACTTTAGGGTGGTTTAATCTGGAAAAAAAAAAAAAAATCAGGCCACTGTGATTTTATTCCTGGAACCAGTATCTCTGCTGCCCTTATTAAACCCAATGAAATAGGTCTCAGATGCTTTCACAAAATCAGGGCTATTTAAAAAACAAGTTTAGCTGCTTGGTACATTGGGAGAAGTAGGCTTCCCTAGTGGCTTAGTGGTAAAGAATCTCCTTGCCAAGCGGGAGATTCAGGTTTGATCCCTGGGTCAGGACGATCTCCTAGAGAAGGAAATGGCAACCTACTCCAGTATTCTTGCCTGAAGAATCCCATAGGCAGAGGAGCCTAGCAGGATTATAGTCCATGGGGTTGCAAGAGAGTTGGACACAACTTAACGACTAAAGAACAGCAGCAATATATCGGGAGAAAGTTAAAATATCAAAGACTTGTGCCCAGCTAAGCAAGTGATACAGACACATAAGAGATACTGTGCATTCCTCACTCTACTTTCCTGAAGCCTGTTGAAAAAATACAAGCGGAATTCACTTCAAGCCACTTGCTGGATGACAAATCCTAAACTTTATCTTAGAGATAGAGGGAGAAAAAAAGAGGTCAACACACAATGGAATCTTTGATCAATTTCAGTCGACAGAGATTTCAACTACAAGTCCCCAAATCTTTAATACATAGAAATGTTAAAAGCAATGGTCACTTGGCTAAGAGGAAAAGAAGTTTCAAAATTAATTTGGTGACTAGCTAGTTAACTGCATCCAAGTAGATAGGGAAAGTGGGTGGTTTTTTTTTGGCTTGCACTGTCCTGAAAATTGCTTCTGCAAGGAATGAGTCCAAGAAACAATTGGCAATTCTTTTTTTCCTAATCAGATACCAAATTTGCAGATTTCTGGCTCTGGATTTCTTTTACTATGTTCCATTCAGTTGACTCTTTGTGATCTGCACAGGCTAAAGGAAACATGCGATTATAAATGTCAGCATTACTTACAGAAATCCAATGAATAAAAGTAAGTAAAAATTCCTATATGCAAAGCAGGACTGTCACTGGCACATAGGTTTGGTAGGTTTTCTGCCTTTCAATGCTTCCAGAATCTGACCAATCCAGACTTAAAAGAAGGGCCGGGGGAGAGGAATAAACATTCAAGGTCATTTTCATCATTTATAGACTTTAGAAATTTAAATCTACCAGGATCTAAGAGAGAAAAAGAACAGCTCCCTTGACCATTTTTAAAAACGTATACACTCGACCACTTTACTTCAGAGAAGCTCAAGGAGTGAAATAACCCAACAAAGATTTAAAGAGGTTCTACATGCTGAATACAATGTTCTTGTAATAAATAGTCATTCAAGTAAAAAGAATCACTACAACTTTCCTCTAACATATCACAGTGGAAAAATCTTTTTCTTTTCAGCTCTGTGGCAACTGCAAAGGTTTAGGCACAACAAATCCCAAGAAAAAAAGAAACTGAGCAAATTTAAAGCATGTACTAGTTTTACCCACGTAGCTCTCTGAGGATAGGCACAGCAAATACATTTGTTGTTTTTTCAGTGGGAAAATGTTCAAAACTTAGCTAGGTTCAGTAAAACCATATACCTCTCCCCCAATATTTTTTTCTTAAAACTGTCTGCAGAAAAGACCCTCTACCTTAAATCCAGAGTTCACTGAACAAAGCATTAACCAGGCGTATCTTAGACCAAGGTCACAAAGAGAACCCCTTCGCCTGCCATCATGCCCTGGGTCTAGAAAGTTATTATCACACTTTTCAGAATACTTCCCCCTCCACTGAACACTCTAGAACAGTCTATATTTGTTTGGCTTTCTAAAATCAAGAGCAGTTGGTTCTTGTCTGAACAGACCTATCTACATACTCTCATTTGATATACAGTACTTTTGCAGGTCCATACACAGATTCCCATACATGCCATTCCACATGGGACTAGCAAGAGCCTTAATCTGAAAAAGACAGGTGGAATACAAATCAGACTGCAGTTAGCCTGAACCCTGTTCATTAGGACAGAAAGATGAGAAGGGGACAATGGATGCAAAATTACTTTCGGGGAGAAACTAGAAGCAAGACAGAAAAAAAAAAACAAAACCCAAACAGCCGCTCTAGCACTATGGGTAATCTAACAACTGTACATGTCCACTGCCTTTACAAGGGGACCGTTTCCTTTTTACAAGCAGTTCTCTCTTTAATTCCAGGCTGTTCAAATAAGTTAACTCTTCAGGAAAAAGCATAAAGGGGACCCATCTCACTACTACTGAAGCGAAACCTTTCTAGGGTGCCTTTCCAGGAATGACAGGCAGCCTGCAACATTACAATTATTGAAAAATCAACAATCATTGCAGAAAGTCATCTGAGAAACATAACATTTTAATAGATGAAATAAATACTCCAGTACATGCAAGGTAAAAACTTGACATGGGGGGGGGGATCACTCTATAGTGTAAATTAAAAAATAAAACACACACTCACAGTAGCTTTCTCCCCCCATTTGCAAATCACATGGCAAAGTCATACTCTTTCCACACCAAGTATACGCCTAATCCATCACGATTGCTTAAAAAAATAACAACATACAAACAAAAGGTAGCTACATCCATGTCTAAGGAGTGAAAACTGAGGTAACCTTTCTTTTAATTAGGGAAGAAAATAAAAGACCAAAAAAGAAATGAACCCATGACCTCCTTCCTGCCCAATTAATAAAAAAATTTAGTTGAGGAGTCCCGGAAGGGGAGCTGGGGTANAAAAGGTAGCTACATCCATGTCTAAGGAGTGAAAACTGAGGTAACCTTTCTTTTAATTAGGGAAGAAAATAAAAGACCAAAAAAGAAATGAACCCATGACCTCCTTCCTGCCCAATTAATAAAAAAATTTAGTTGAGGAGTCCCGGAAGGGGAGCTGGGGTAGGGGGCGGGGGTTAACACCGCAACCAACAGATGTCACATCTTCCACCTGCTGGTCCCTACTGTGCTTGGGCTGGTGGGGCACGGGGGCCCTCAGAGTGCGTGCATAAATGGCATGTATGCATGGCCCTGCCTTCTGGAAGATTCCTCACGAGCATTTAACGGGGCGGGGGGTAGGGGGGAAGCTTCACCGTTGATTTCTTTGGTATAAATGGAAAAGGGCAGAGAGAATATGTTATCTTCCTTTAGCCTGGGAGTGGGTTGGGGGGATGGAACAGGGAGGGGATGAGGGTGAGGATGAGGGGAGGGGGGTGCTAATTCACAGAATTGGAATTCACTGGCGGTAAAGTCCTGGGCGAAGACCTCTCCCTTAAAGCCTGAGATAGCAGGGTGCAGCCTTCAGACACGGCGCAGGCCGAGTTCCTCAGCCTCTCCCTGTGGTCCGACATCTTGGCGCCCCCGTCGGGGTGCTGCGCCAGATCCCTGAGGCACTGGGTCAGGAGCACGCAGGCCGACACCACGCTCATGGCGCCTCCCAGGATGGCGGTCTGCACCGCCTTGCCCTCGGCGCTCACGGCCGCCGCGCGACCCAGGAACTGCGGCTCGGTGGCGAAGCCCACCAGAGCGCCAACCGCCTGCACCAATGGCCCGCTGAAGAGTGCGCAGCGGCTCCGCGCCAGCTCGCTGGGCGCCGCCTTCACCTCGCGCACGCAGGCCAGCAGCGCCGACGCGCTGGTGCTCATGCACTTGACGCCCAGCTTGAACTGCTCACGCGAGAATCGGTCCCGGGACTTGTCGCTAGCCAGGGCGCACGCGTCCGTCAGGAACTTGAGGTTGCGCGACAGGCCCTGCGACACCTCGAGCAGCAGCTGCGGGGTCATGTCGGCCAGCGGGGTGGCGCGCAGCACGGCGCAGCCCTGCTCCACCTCGTGGCGGCAGCGCGTCACGCGGTAGCGGTCCACCAGGCCCGGCTGCGCGGGCTGCGCGCCCGGCGTAGCCACGGCCGCCAGATAGGCCGCGTGGGCGGAGCACTCGGTCAGGGAAACCACCAGGTCTCCCAGCTCCACCAGGCTGTCCCCTGCTTCCCCGAAGCGGCCCATGTTGAGCTGGCTCTGCACGTCGTGAGTGAGGATGGAGAGCCCCTTGGTGCGCGCGATGATGGTGTCCCGGCACTGCTCAAAGGACTCGGCGCCGGCGCAAGAGGAGGCGGGGCCCTCGAAGAGCACGGGCCGCGCCTCACTCGACAGCAGCAGCAGGTCGGCCACCAGCTGCATCTTGCCTTTGCAGTGGTCACAGACGGACACCAGCCTCTTCCGCGGCTGCGACGAGGCCCCGCCGACGGCGCTCGCTGGAGCCGGAGAAGCCGCCTCGATACTGGGCTTCCCAGCGCTGCCGCTAGCCATCGCGCCCGGGGGGCACTGGCATGCCGCTGGGGATCCCGCTACCACCGCCGCTGCCGCTGCCGCCGCCCCCGCGGCCGTCGCGACTCAGCTGGCCAAGGCCGCGGTGCTTTCCCCGCACCATCATGCCATCCACCGCCGCGGGCAGAGGGCACTGGGCTGCGGCGGCCGGAGCCCCGGCGGCGCGGAGCGGGCCCGGGGGCCACACAACGCAGGAGGCTCTTCGGGGCGCGGTGAGGGGCTGCAGCTTTCGGCCTCTTGGAGGGCTTGCAGGAACCATGAACCGGGGCAGAGCAAACTCACAGACTGCGCTCCTCGTCGCTGGAGTGCCAGGAAAGTCCCTTCCGCTGGGCTGCTGCTGCTGCTGCTGCCGCCGCCGCCGCCGCCGCCTTCCTGGGCATGGCCCGGTCCGACTGCCGGGACAGTGGGGGCGGGAGAGGGAAGCTGGGAGTTGTCCTTCCTTCCTTTCTTTGAAATAAAAATCCTTTCCTCGGGGAGGAGCGCGGGCGGCGGCTCCGGCAGGCTCTGCTGTCAGCCACCTCGGGCTCGGCGGCGCACGTGGGCTTCAGGCGTCCAGATCCCGCCGGGCGGCACTTCCCCACGACGGCGGCCGGGGCTGGCCCTCGGGGACGCACGGCCGCCCCGTGGGCATCTCCTGCCTCCCGCTCTCGGGAAGCGGCGGCAGCAGGGCCGAGGGTGTGGCCGGTGCTGGCGCGGCCGAGTCAGTCGGGCGGGAGCCTGCACTGATTGCGCNCATTTTTCCCTGAATCAACTAGATGGTTAGTACTGGTCCCTACCACACAGACAAGTTGTTTTGAAATTGTGTGGACAAAGACTAACCACTCCATCTCATGGGGGAAAAACTCAGTGAATGATGGATCTTTCCAAATATTTGAAGACTGTGTATAGGTCTGTGCCGGTGATTCTGCTTTCCAAAGAGAGAGATTTGGAACCGATATAGATGTTTTTAATGCTGATTTCATTGTAACCATTACATTTTTTAACTTAAAAACTGATCCTTGTTGGATTTTTTCCTCACCTTAAAAAAGAGATTCCCGCTTGGTGGGGAAAATGGTGGAAGAGTCTAGAAATATACAACGCAGAAAGTGGAAAACTCCTCTCACCTCCCTGCCCCTCCCAACGCGCCCCTCCCCACCACCACACCACTGTTAAGGACAGTTTATGTAAATGTTTTACACTGTGACTTATTCCAACAGTTTCAGCAGTAGCAGGGGAGAAAAAGACAAAAACGATAGCAAAACTAAACTAGGAAAGGGTATTCCCCCCAAGCCTGGGTCTCACTTCCCAGGGTTTCAATGAGTGAAGTTGCTCAGTTGTGCCCGACCCTTTGCGACCCCATGGACAGTAGCCTGCACCAAGCTCCTCTGTCCATGGGATTTTCTAGGCAAGAGTACTGGAGTAGTTGCCATTTCCTTCTCCAGGGAATCTTCCCGACCCAGGGATAGAACCCAGGTCTCCCACATTGTAGACAGATGCTTTACCGTCTGAGCCACCAGGGAAGTAACCCATGGTAAACTGTGAGTCGAAAATATTAAATGGAAAGTTCCAGAAATAAACGATTGAGAAGTTTTCAATCCTGTGCCACTCTGGTACAGGGATGAAACCTTGCACCCTCTGCTCTGTCCCACCCAGGAGGTGAGGCACCTCTTTGTTCGGCATATTTACATTGTACTGTATATGACACCCTCCTGCTAGCATCGGAAAAACACCATCTATATACAAGATCCGGTGCTCTCCGATGGGGGCTTCCCAGCTGGCATGAGTGGTGAAGAACCTGCCTGCCAGTGCAGGAGACACAGGAGACGCCAGTTCCATCCCTGGGTTGGGAGGGTCCCCTGAAGGAGGGCACGGCAACCCACTCCAGTATCCTTGCCTGGAGAGTCCCGTGGACACACGAGCCTGGTGGGCTACGGTCCACAGGATCGCAAAGAGTCGGACAGACTGAAGCGCCTTGGCGCGCAGTATCCAGTGTGTCACATACTGGAACATATCCCCTGCTGACGAGGAGGGACCATTCTCCCAGCAGGTTGCTGCTGCTGCTGCTGCTAAGTCGCTTCAGTCGTGTCTGACTCTGTTCGACCCCATAGACGGCAGCCCACCAGGCTCCCCCGTCCCTGGGATTCTCCAGGCAAGAACACTGGAGTGGGTTGCCACTTCCTTCTCCAATGCATGAAAGTGAAAAGTGAAAGTGAAGTCACTCAGTCCTGTCTGACTCTTAGTGACCACACGGACTGCAGCCCACCAGGCTCCTCCACCCATGGGATTTTTCCAGGCAAGAGTACTAGAGTGGTTATTACAAGCTGATGGGTGATTGGTGTTCTATTTCCTGTTGTTTATCTGCATTTTCTACAACAAATATGTGACTTGTGTGGTTCTTTATGTTTTAAAGAAAGTAAACTGTTTCTGAAAGCCAGTTTCATTCACTTAATGTGTGCGTTTGTTGTGGTTTGTGTGTGAACTACCTGAGGGCTGCTGGCCATCACAGTTCAGCTGTGGACTGTCCACGTGGGGCTCCTGGGGCTCCTGAAATTTCTGCTTCTTCATCCTCTCTGTCTTCGCCTCGTCTTGCTTCGCCCCTTCCCACCGCGTCTCCTCTCCCCTTCCTTTGAATGGCATTTCTAATTGCCATGGCGCCTCCCTGGTGGCTCATGCGGGCGTGTGCGCTCACGTCCAACTCTGCGACCCCATGGACTGTAGCCCGCCAGGCTCCTCTGTCCATGGGATTCTCCAGGCAGCAATATTGAAGTGGGTTGCCATTACCTCCTCCAGGGGATCTTCCTGATCCAGGGATCGAACCCGTGTCTCCCGCATCTCTTGCACTGGCCACCTGGGAAGGAGCAGTGGTAAAGAATCCACCCGCCAAAGCAAGAGATGCAGGAGACACGGGTTCAGTCCCTGGAGGGATGGAAGAAGACCCCCTGGAGGAGGAAATGGCAACCCACTCCAGTATTCTGCCTGGGAAATCAAATGGACAGAGGAGCCTGGCAGGCTACAGTCCACAAGTCTCGAAACAGTCAGACATGCCCAACTTAGTGACTACACAACCACAAGATATGCATTCTATAGATTTTCATTAAAGTGTGTGTTTGAAAACAGTATTGCTATAAGTTAGACCATGCTGTCTTGATTGACATGGTTAACCCTCCAGCCTCCTGAAACCAGATAAACAGAGACAGGCCAGGCATTTAGATTTTTCATCAGTACGCCCTCCTCTCGTAATGCTTAACTCCATTCATCTGTGTCAGCATCTAAAGTTCCTTGAGAATTAAAATTGCCAACATTAAATTTCTTTGTCAAGATCTGTAACATCAGATTTTTTTTTTTTTTTTTCGAGTTTTGACAAGCATGAGAATAGGGCCAATCTCAGATGTTTTGGGGAATTTTTTGGTGTTTCAAGATACTAAGTTTGTATTTTTAAATTTGAGTCTGTTCCATGTAACCATGAACCCCAGATCTGAGTAACCAGAATGTTTGATTCTATGCTAAGGTGTTTCATTGTATAGATTGTAAAATGCTCCATCTATGGCCTTTGATTCTTCAGAAATTGCTTCATCACAAAGGAAATTAATTTTATATTAATTTTAGCAATATTAATGTATCACTTCAAATCTGAAGTTTAGGAGATCAATTAGGAAATTTTTTTTTAAAAAGGTGAGGAGGGAAAAAAAATCCACTATTGTTATGTTTTTACCTTCTTAATTTATGTCCTCTAAGGAAGATTCCACCTGGAAAGTTAACTATTCACATTATAGATAATACAGTGAAATGTGATCTCTTGAACTAACAGAAATGGTTTAACTGGTTAATCAGCCTCATTCCTTATCTCCAAACTAACCTTCCCTCTCCTATTTTGAAAAATAAACAGAGGACTTATGAGACACTGGGTGGGTCCCTGGGGCATTCCAATAGCTGTGTTCTGGCAGAATCATTGTTGGAGGGCAGAGACAAAGCTACCGAGTGCGCTCTGAAGAGATCAAGGAAGCCATCAGGCCCCGTCTTCTCATTCACAAGGGTCCACACTCCGGACTTTCAACATGACCTTCGAGTGAGGTTACATTCAGAGTCATGCAGAAGCACTGGTAAGGCTGAAGCAGGATCCTGCGCCTCCTGCGCTTTTTTCTCTCAGGATATTCCGGTGCTCTTTAACCACTCTCGTTTACAATACCCTTGAATATATTAAGCACAAACATTTCATTCATGTTCCTCATAGACTCCCGAGCTTTCGCTGCTCTACTTTTTCTTCTGTGAAAATTTCCAGTCACACAGAAAATCGAGTTTCATCACTACATGGACACCCACCGTCTAAAGAGGGCCATTGCTGGCGTCTTGCCACAGTCGCTTCATGAATCCTTTCTTTCTTCCTCAACTATTTCAAGTGATAGATGTCATGACTTTTTGTCCCTAAATTCCCTCAGGGTGTAGCTATAAAACTACAGAGAGGATTTTTTTAAAAATAGAGTCCTAATTTGGGAATCCTAATTTCCCCCAAAATACCCTTCCCGGCTGGCATGTTTCAGCCAGGATGCAGGCGAGGGCTGTGCACTCCACGTGGTCGTCGTACGCTCTGTGTCCCCTGCAAAGTCCAGAACGGCCCTCCCTCCAAGCCCTTCCTTTTGCTTTTCTTATGAGATTAATTTTCTGAAGCGCCAGTTTGACCTCCTTTGGGAATACTTTATACAACTTTAGTGTCTCATCACTGGACCACAATATACAGTCCAGAGGAGTCAATGTTTTATAAATTATCTTCTAACTAGCAGAGTTATATCACATTGTTTTTTAGATTTCTTTCCTCTTGCCTTTTTTTTTTACTCTATTAAAATTTATAATTTAAAACAGCACACATTTAGCATAGCATACAGACTTGACAATATAGCATACCCTACTTTTTAAGTTTTCTGTGTACGTGTGTCTGTGTGTATGCACTCAATTGCTCAGTTGTGTCCAGTTCTTTGCAACCCCATGGATATAGAGTATATATTATTTACTACCTATAACTGTATATATCATTATGGTTGTAATTATATATACACAATATCCTGCAGAATATATTATATATAATATATGTACACATAATATGTAATATATATTCTACATACAATTTATACAGAATGTATATAGAATGATCATATGTATATTTGGAGTATATATGTATACAGAGAATCTCAAAAAACTAGATGGGACTTGTGACTCTGATGGCCACTAATCATATACTCAGGAACTGTGGGCTCATCCTAATTTGGGGGTTCTTTTTTATTGAAGCATAGTTGATTTACAATGTTTCAAGTGTACAGTAGATTCAGTTTTATATTTTTGTATATGTATATATAGAGAGAAGGCAATGGCACCCCACTCCAGCACTCTTGCCTGGAAAATCTCATAGACAGAGGAGCCTGGTAGGCTGCAGTCCATGGGGTTGCTAAGAGTTGGACACGACTGAGCGACTTCACTTTCACTTTTCACTTTCATGCATTGGAGAAGGAAATGGCAACCCACTCCAGTGTTCTTGCCTGGAGAATCCCAGGGACGGGGGAGCCTGGTGTGCTGCCGTCGATGGGGCTGCACAGAGTCAGACACGACTGAAGCGACTTAGCAGCAATAGCAGCAGCATAGATATATATCACCACACTTTTTCAGATTATTTTCATCATAAGTTATTACAAGATATGGAGTATAGTTTCCTGTGCTTTACAGTAAGTCTTTGTTGGTTGTCTATTAATATTTTATATATAGTGATGTGTATCTTTAATCCCAAATTCCCAATTTATCCCTCCCCCATCTTCCCTCTTTGACAACCATAAATCATGCAGTTTCTCCTAATTTGGGGTTCTTGCTCCTTCCATTCATCATTACATGTCCCTCGCACCTAAATCAATTCTTTATTCTGTGTCATATAACGCAGTCATCGCCGTGTCTAGCGCTGGCTGCCCCGGGGCATGTGACCTGTAATATGAATTTGTTTCCAACACCGGCGGGTGGTTTCGGCCCAGCTTCCCCGTGTCTGCAGAGACACCTTCTAATGCTTTGACAATCACTTCCTGGAGATTAAGCTGAATTATGTGGCCAGCAGCTCATGCCTCTTTTTTTCCCTTGTCGCCTTAATTTCATGCCAACTTTTCTGGGATGGCAGAGTTTTCCTCCTTGCGTACAAAAGCTCTCTGCTCACCAGCGGTGTAGATTCTAATCCGTGTCACCGGGAAGGATTGATTGATCTGGAGGGGTCAGTTGCGCTGCCCGAGACAGAGGACGTGAGCTGCATGACCGGTGGTTCAGTGCTGGGCTGGTTTGCTCTGAAGGAAACAGCTGCGTTGTGAAAATGTTCGAGTAACTGCTCACATTTAAAACCTTAAGGGCCCTCACATAAGAATTCAGATCGGATTCTTTTGACAAATGGGAAGTTCTGGTTACATCGGTCCTGCTCTCCTAAGAGGCTCTGGTTACCTGGCTGGGCCCGAGGACAGCCTGCTCTGGGGGCAGGACTGAACTTTCTAGAGGCCATGTGCAGAGAGGGGAGCCAAGGCCTCGGGGGCCATGGTGTCCGTCACCTAAGCAGTATTGAGCCAGCACCGTGCGTCACATATAGGATAACAAAAGAGACACGGGACCTTTCTTCAGTGATGAGGAGGATGAAACAGACAGAGCTCAAGCGGACAGACGTTAATCATAGTCATTCAGTAGAAAGTGACTGAGCCCCGCCATGCGCCAGCCAGCAATCCAGCAGGAGACGCAGCAGCGAGTGCATTCAAGTCCCTAATCTCACGGTGCTCGCGCTGGGGGTGGGGGAAGGCAGACAGACAACAAACAGAATAATCTGAGCGAAACACATAATCAGTTAGATAGCTGTAAGTGCTACGGATAAAAATAGTGCAGGGGAAGCCAGGACGGATTGGTAGGTATTGCCACTTTATAGAAGTCACAGAAAACTACCAGTCTGATCACACGGACCACAGCCTTGTCTAACTCAAGGAAACTATGAGCCATGCCGTGTAGGGCCACCCAAGATGGATGGGTCACGGTGGAGAGTTCTGACCAAATGTGGTCCACTGGAGAAGGGAATATCAAGCCACAGAACCCCATGAACAATATGAAAAGGCAAAAAGATAGGTCACTGAAGGAGGAACTCCCCAGGTTGGTAGGTGGCTAAAATGCTACTGGAGATCAGTGGAGAAATAACTCCAGAAAGAATGAAGGGACAGAACCAAAGCAAAAACAACACCCAGTTGTGGATGTGACTGGTGATGGGAGTAAAGTCTGATGCTGTAAAGAGCAATACTGCATAGGAACCTGGGATGTTAGTTCCATGAATCAAGACAAACTAGAAGTGGTCAAACAGGAGATAGCAAGAGTGAACATCTACATTTTAGGAATCGGTGAACTAAAATGGACTGGAATGGGTGAATTTAACTCACATGACCATTATATCTACGACTGTGGGCAAGAATCCCTTAGAAGAAATGGAGTAGCCATCATAGTCAACAAAAGAGTCTGAAATGCAGNTGGCTGCGGGAGGACGCCCCCGCCCAGCGCGGACTCCGGGGGCGCCCGGCCGGTGGTCCCCGGCTGAGATGCAGGGGAGCGGGCCGGAGGGAGGCCCGTCCGGGCCGGGGGCTCAGCGCCCACCCTTGGGAGACCCGGGCGCAGCCGCCGGTTGGACTTATGTAAGCTCTCAGCCCGACCCGGGGGCTCCGCGCTTCCTCCCCGCCCAGGGAGCAAGTCTCAAAGGTGGCCTGTTTTCTGGACCGAAGGGAGGACGCTTGGCACCACCGCCGAGTAGTGTGCTGGGGACCATCATCGCGTTTTGTGGGATGTCGATCGTCGGCCAGGCTCTCCTCCGCCCTTTGTTGTGTTTGCTCCTCTTCCAGGGTGCGATCCTGGAGGGACTGTGCGGGTGAGCAAAGAGCCCTGGAGAGGAGTCTGAGAAGAGCAGAGCTGGCCGCTGGAGGCTTCCTCCCTTCAGCTCAATAGCCCTTATATAGTTAGAGCGTGAGCTTTGAACCAGATTTTTTTTTTTCCTGGGGTCAGCCTTCCCCAGCCATGTATGAGTTATGTGACCTTATACAAGTTCTCTCTCCAAGTCTCCGTTTTCTCCTTTGGAAATCAGATACTATGCACTGACTGCCTGAGTACGTGGCTCATAATGTAGCTCTGAGAATTATGAGCCTGTACTGGCACAGTCTGCCCTCCCATAACTTATGTGTCGTCAGCTGCATAATGAAAGAATAGTGACCAACAGTTAAATAAGAGAAGCAGGCTTCGGAGGTAAACAGCCCCATTTTACAGACTTAGGAAAGTGATGGTCAGATGCCTTACCTGCCTTCCCAAGGTCAGGAAGATAGTAAATGCATGGGCAAGAAGCCAATCGCCGACCTCTTTCTCATTTGACTCAGCCCTTGCTCTTCAGGAAGTGCTAGAAGCATCCAGGCTTCCCTCATCCCCCAAACCCGCCAGGGTCCCAGGGGTCCCCCCACTTCTTAGCCCTGAAACAGGCCATCTAGGTGCCCAGCCCAGCACAAGCTGGGTGTTTACAGCCAATGGAAATGTTTGTCTTCCGCCCTTTTCTGGAACCTAGTGTCACCTTTTTCCAGCCAGTTGTCACTTGTAACTGGGATGGATGACCTTGCAATTTATTGTCCAAACAGAAACAGTTTTGAGACTAACTGTGAAATGTGTTACTAATAAATTAACCAGTAACAACAAAGACAAACTTGAATGATCACTCTGCTTATAACTTAAAGGGTTCTCGTATATCTTCTGCATTCTATATGAACCTACTTATTTTGCAAACTGAGGCCTATAAAACTGCTCATTTTCTAAACTAGCAGTGATTCTGTACGGTTGATCCTTTTTGTTTCTCTACCAGAGAAAAACTGTTGGATAAATCAAGGTCTTTGCAGGTAACCTAGGAACAGCACCCTGGTTTTAGTTAGTTCTGAAAACTTCTGAGAAAGTCAGACCCTACCCTTCACACCCAGTTTTTTTTAACTCAAAACTCCTCTGGGATCAGAGGATTTTTCCCAAAGCCACTTGGTGCTGCCTAGGGTCCTGCTTTGCTTCTACACATGCACTCTCTTTGGTTGTCGTTGTTGGAATCTCTGAACCCCAACAATGATCTGTGGCACATGAAACATCCCACTCTATTCGGTGACATTTGGTTTAGCTCTTAAAATCAGATGAAACTGGTTTCTTGGCCCTCCTGGCTTCATTGATCAGATATGGCCCCTCTTCCTAAACTAATCCTTCCCAGGACTGACCCTACCTTCCTCTGGATCCCCTTTACTTTCTGCCATCTTTTATCCGCTCTACAAACAAAGGGCACCTACCACATGCCAGGCCCCATGGCAGGCACAGTTACAAAATAGTGTGAGGGCTTGACCTCTTCTGAACAGTAGAGTCCAAAAAGGGCAACGAGGAAAACAGGTCATCACGACTGCACTATTATAGTGAAAGCAGAGTCAAGAAGCTAGAGGGACTTCCCTGGTGGTCCAGGGGTTAAGACGCCCCACTGCCAATGCAGGAGGCATGGGTTCCATCCCAGGTTGGGCAACTAAGATCCCGCATGCCACATGCTGTGGTCAAAATAAACAAATAGGGAGATTTAGAAAGAAACTAGAATAGAGTACTGTTCACCAAACAGTCCACTTGCATTCAATGGGACCATGTGATCAGTCCTGAGCCTTGAGATGTCAATGGTAGGGATGTGGGTTGTCTCAGATGGAGACTGGGGAAAGCCAATCTAATTCTCCACTCTCTTTCCCTGCTGTCACTGATCAGGAAACTGTCCTAGATGGTGCAACTACCATAAGCCTCGGTGACCATGGAGCAGACCCCCTCTACTAACTGTGTTGAACAGGTCACGTGAGCAAAAAGGAAACTCATTGTGGAGCCACTGAGATCCAAGGGTTGTTTGTTGGTGTAGCATATTTTCATCTAACTTGATTAACAGAGGAAGGCTGGGACTGCCCCTGGATTCTCTGCAGTAAGGGCATTTTCTTTAGAAAACTACACCCATTATTTCTAATCCTCATTAAAAAATTTTATTGTTGTTTAGGGCTAAGTCCTGTCACACTCTTTGCGACCCCATGGACTATAGCCCGCCAGGTTCCTCTGTCCATGGGATTTCCCAGGCAAGAATACTGGAGCAAGTTGCCATTTCATTCTCCAGGTGATCTTCCCGACCCAGGGATTGAACCCATGTCTCCTGCATTGGCAGGTGGATGGATTCCTTACCACTACACCACAAGGGAAGGCCTTCTTTTAAAATTAAAATATGCCAAAACAATTAAAAAAAATTTTTTTTAACAAGGGACTTCCCTGGTGGTCCAGTGGTTAAGACTCTGTGCTTCCAATGTAGGGGGTGTGGGTTCAATCCCTGTCTGGAAAACTAAGGTTTCACATATTGCATGGTGTAGCCAAAATTTAAAAAAAATTTATTTTAATTAAAATATGATGTGAACCAAAGTATTTTTCATTAAAATGAAAACTGAGAGACAAAAGCTGAAAAGATTTGGGCTGAAGGACTGGCTAAGGGAAAGCAACTGGAATAGACAAGAGGAAGCTGGAGCTGTGCAGAAAATGGCTTAGCCCCTGCAGAACGTCTTCTCAGTGCCTGGCTCAAGGCCAACACTCAGTAGGCATTTAATAAATAAGTGAGCGAACAAGATGCAAATAGAAAGCTGACTCAGGATTTGTGGGGGAAGCCAAGGTCAGGAGCGGCAAGATTGTTGGAAACATGCTTTTCTTCCTTCTTCACCTGTTCTAGTAGGTACATCCGCCTCCTGGACTTTCAGCAGGTATAAGACAACTGGAGAAGGAAATAGCAACCCCACTCCAAAATTCTTGCCTGGAAATTTCCACGGACGGAGGAGCCTGGCAGGCTATAGTCCGTGAGGTCACAAAGAGTCAGACACAACTGAGCGACTGAGCACACAAAGACAACAGTGTGAGCTTCTGATTTTTTTAAATTGTGGGAAGATATTTATAACATAAAATTTACCATCTCTGTCATTTTTGTGAACCTAGCCACAGTTCTGCGGTGTTAAGTATATTCACTTTGCTGTGTGACCATCACCACCATCTGTCTTCAGAAAAATCTGACATCTCAAACTGAATTCTGTATCACTCCACAGTAACTTCTCATTCCCCTGGAAGTCACTATTCTACTTTGTATTTCTATAAATGTGACTATTCCAAGTGCTTTATTTAAGTGGAATCCTGTAATATTTTTCCTTTTCTGTCTGGCTTATTTCACTTAGAATAATGCCTTCATGGTTCACTGATACTGTCACATGTGTCAGAATTTTCTCCCCCTTTTAATTATTATTTTAAAAAATATTTATTTATTTGCATCAGGTCTTAGTTGCAGTGGAGAAGGAAATGGCAACCCACTCCAGTACTCTTGCCTGGAAAATCCCATGGACGGAGGAGCCTGGTAGACTGCAGTCCATGGGATCACAAAGAGTCAGACACGACTGAGTGACTTTACTTCACTTAGTTACAGCATGAGGGATCTACTTCCCTGACCAGGGATTGAACCTGGGCCCCCTGCATTGGGAGCTTAGAGTCTTAGTCACTGGACCACCAGGAAAGTCCCTTTTCTTTCTTTACAAGACTGAATAATTTTCCATTGTATGTATCTAGCCCTACCAGGTTTGATATCGAACACTGACACTGCAGACTTTATAGACTTAACAACCAAGCTGTGTTTGGTCTATAGTGCCACCCGGTGGTCAAAAAGGGGCATTCCCTGCCCTAACATATCTTAACCTTTGAAGCAGTGTTCCTGTTTTGTTTTTGTGATGGTAATAGTCCTTGTGCATGCATGCATGCTCAGTTGTGTCAGACTCCTTGTGACTCCTTGGACTGTAACCCACCAGGCTCCTCTGTCATGAGATTTCCGAGGCAAGAATACTGGAGTGGGTTGCCATTTCCTTCTCCAAAGCATCTTCATAACCCGGGGGTTGAACCCACGTCTCTTGCGTCTCCTACATTGGCAAGCAGGTTCTTTACCACTGAGCCACCAGGGAAGGCCCCTGTCGGGGGTCTGTAGTCATAGGTGGGCCAATTCATTCTCAGGCATTCTTTCTAGCACATAGCTAAACATCTCCCTTAATATCTTCATTTCAATGTCTCTTCTAAAGGAGAGAAATTTGTATCTGGAAAATTTACCCCTACTCTCTTTTCCCCAGATTTAGTCATTCTCCACAGGTGATGCATGAGAGTGACATCTATTGGCCTGTGGTTCATTACAGAGCAGGGTCACGGGGTGACAGCTCACTCTCCTTACACACCAAGTCCTCTTTCTCTCTGGTATACTTTGTGCTCATACAGTAAAACCACGTGGGCAGGATCTCACCTATCCACTCTCATATCCACCCCCCATCCCTACCTGCCCTCCCTCCCTTTGGACTGTCTCTGCTCACCTGAAGCTAGGGTGTTTTGAGGGAAGCCTGTGTGCAGGGCCTGTCATAGCATGACAGTTATACCTGTGTCTTCAGTTTCCAAGATCTGGAATTTTCTGTAGTCTGATTTACCAGGAAGCCCTAGATGGAAGTGAAGGTTGCTTTCACAGATAAATTCTCTACCCCATTTCCCTAATGGTTAATGACCTTTGGATGTACTTTCTAGAATTCTGTAGGGGAGAAAAAATCAGTACTGAGATCTGGGCTCCCCCGACACCTAACACCAATCACGCCTAACTATTTTCTGATTTCATTTTATTTTTAATCTTATTTTATTGTTATATAATTTTAATTTATTTTATTATTATATATAATTTTATTTTTATTCTTTGAGTATTTATTTATATTGACTAATTTACATTCTAGCACATAGTCAGTGGAGCCACTGAGTGACTTCACTTACTTATAATATTAATACTTGGCTATAGGGCTTCCCTGGTGGTTCAGCAATAAAAGAATCTGCCTGCCAGGGCAAGAGACACTGGAGACTCGGGTTTAATTCGTGGGTGGGTAAGATCCCCTGGAGGAGGACATGGCAGCCTTCTCCAGTAGTCTTGCCTGGAGAATTCCATGGAGCCTGGCAGGGTACAGTCCATGGGGTTGCAGAGTTGAACAGACTAAGCACGCATGCACAGAATGACTAGCTTTATTGCTCCTTTACATGGAGCCTCCATGACACCCAGACAGACTCAAGCATTTCTGCCCCTTTGTACCTACTGCGCTCTGTGCCTAGCCATTAGCATAGTGTATTTGTAACTGTCTGCTTAACTTTCCCTACCACCCTGTCATCCCTTTAAAGACAGGACTTGATCTGTGCATCTCTGTGACACGGAAGGGAAGTCCTATAATCAATTGCACTTTTAAAGTGGTAGGGGATGCACAGAAATGCACTGATGCTTCCAAAATACTGATGATACTGTTCTCACCAGCTACCAGTGCATTGCGTAGTCATCAATAAATAATTTAATGTATTCATTTGCAGTTCCCTGCAAGAAGGTCCTCGTTTCCATGAACCAACATCCTGTTGCCCACAGTTCTTACTGAGTAATGGACAGCAAATTATGGACCTTCAGAAACCCACAGAGGGGCTTGGCCTGTGTGTGATCATGATCTACAGCTCACAGCTCTTGGATTGAATGCTGGGCCTTTGCTTAGCAGGTGTGTTCAGCCCACTTCCCTTACAACTTGTCTTGGAGAGTCCAGGAAACGAGTTCTTTGGAGAGACTGTAAGTTCTCTAAACATAATTGCCTCTATGTGTGCTGCAAAGTATGGGAGATGTTTCAGATAACACAGATAAAATTCATACCTTTTCCTCTTAGGAGATGAATTCAAATCACTTCCCTAATTTTCAAGGTAATTGCAGTATTATAGATAATTTTAATTAAGTGTATTATTCTGAGAATTTTTGCTTAGACTTTTCAGTATTTGGGAAGCATCAGTGCCTTTATGTGCATCCCCTACCCCTTTTGGGCTTCCCTAGTGGCTCAGTTGGTAAAGAGTCTACCTGCAATGTGGGAGACCTGGGTTCACCTGCTGGGTCAGGAAGATCCTCTGAGAAGATTCCCTCGAGAAGGGAATGGCAACCCACTCCCGTATTCTTGTCTGGAGAATCTCACAGACAAAGGAGCCTGGCGGGCTACAGTCCATAGGTGTCGCAAAGAGTCGGACATGACTGAGCAACTGACACTTTCACTTTCCCACCTCTTTTAAAATACAACTAATTACAGAACTTCCCTGGTGGTCCAGTAGCTAAGAGTCCGAGCTCCCACCGCAGAGGGCCTGAGTTCAATCCCTGGTCAGGGAACTAGATTCCATATGCCACAGTGATATACCACATGCTACAACTAAAGATCCTGCATGCCACAAGTACAAGATTCTGCACGCCCCAACTAAGACCTGGTGCAGCCAAATAAATAAATGAATGCTGCTGCTAAGTCGCTTCAGTCGTATCCGACTCTGTGTGACACCATAGATGGCACCCCACCAGGCTCCTCCACCCCTGGGATTCTCCAGGCAAGAACACTGGAGTGGGTTGCCATTTCTTTCTCCAATGCATGAAAGTGAAAAGTGAAAGTGAAGTCGCTCAGTCATGTCCAACTCTTAGCGACCTCATGGACTGCAGCCTACCAGGCTCCTCCATCCATGGGATTTTCCAGGCAAGAGTACTGGAGTAGGGTGCCACTGCCTTCTCCAAATAGATGAATAAATATCTAATAAAAAAAAAATACATGTGACTTAAAATCCCATGCTTAGAAATAGCCACGATATATTTGCAGCTATTCCCCCATATATACATATACATATCATTTTAATACCATGTTATAACATTTTGTCATTTAATAATATAAACATCTTCAATGTCAATAAATATACATCTATGACATCATACTTAATGACTGCATTGTTTTGCATTGTAATTGTGGATTTTTCAGCCTACTTTGGTTGAACATTTAGGGTGGCTCCTGTTTTCTCATCTTACAGAGTGTTACATAGGATTGATAACAGTGGATAAGTGAAGAAATACATGTACAGCATTCAGAAGAGTGCCTGCCACACAGTAAGTGCTGTGAGTTATGACCATTTCTATTATTTTCATTGTCTATTTCCTCAGAGTCATTCTTGGAAGTGGAATTAGGTAGTTAAGAATTTCAACACATTTCACCAAATTTTCATGCAGAAAGTCTCCATCCCCTTGAGAGAATGAGAATGCTTTTTTCCTGAGTCTTGCCAACAATGTACATTATCCTAATTTTTATTCTGGCCCACCAATAGGCCAAAGAAAAACATCTTATTTGAATTTGCATTTCTTTGATATCTACTAAGATAATCACTGCTGTACTTTTTCATATGCAAATATGTTTATTTATTTTGGAGAAATAAAAATATGATTCCTCTCCCTTCCTATATTTCAATCAGAAAGTTCATCTTTTTCTTACTGATCTGCATGATACTTTTCTCTCTACTATGTTGGAGTTTTCCTCCCAGTTTACTGTCTGCCTTTTAGGTTTTTTTCATGGTCCAGAAAGATCCCACATGCCGCAGAACAACTAAGCTCGTGCTCTGTGACTACTAAGTCTGTGTGCCTGGAGTCCATGTTCTGCCCCAAGAGAAGTCACCTCAGTGAGAAACCTGCCTACCACAACGAAGAGCAGTGCCCACACACTGCAACTAGAGAAAGCCTGCACACAGCAGTGAAGACCCCGTGCAGTGAAAAGGAAAAAAAAAAAAAAAAAAATATATATATNTCCATGTTCTGCCCCAAGAGAAGTCACCTCAGTGAGAAACCTGCCTACCACAACGAAGAGCAGTGCCCACACACTGCAACTAGAGAAAGCCTGCACACAGCAGTGAAGACCCCGTGCAGTGAAAAGGAAAAAAAAAAAAAAAAAATATATATATATATATATATTGCTAGAAACTCTTGCTAGACCCTCTAGTTGAGGCATCCCTCTCATGTTGCGGTGTAACACTAGCCAGAAGGAGCCCAGCTAAGGCCACCTTAAGATGAGAAAGTTGGTGGGAGAATTGATTTTACCATTTGCAGCCACTGAACCTCTTAGAGGCATGGTTAATAGGTTAATATTAAACCTCAGGGCAATGGTGGCCTCATTTAAGCCACGACCATTAAGCCACGACCACGTAGTCTCTTTCACTTCTGGCCCCTCCTCTCCTGCCTTACTACATGCCCTCAGACCAGATTCACACTTTTTTATTGAATATGTTACAATGTTGCTTCTGGGTTATGTTTTGGGTATGTAGGATCTTAGTTCCCTGACTAGGGATTGAACCCACATCCCCTGCATTGAAGGTGAAGTCTCAACCACTGGACTGCCAGGGGTTTCCCCAGGTTCACATTCTTATCCCATCTGGGTATTCCTGCCTCCAGACTCCTTTCCAATGGGTCTTTCATCTGGCCTCCAGTTCAACTATCCTGATTAACCCAAACGGTGCTATGCAGGGAGAAAGATAAACCTCTTCATCCATAGACCAGGGTTCAGATTCTTCCCTGCCACTTCACTAGCTGTCGGACCTCAGACAAATGACGCAATTCCAAAATCAGGGATTCCCCCTATTATTATCATCATATGATAACAAGGACCTCCTGAAATCTGCATTATACTTACTGTGGCTTGTTCATCTCCTCTGCTAGTTTGCAGGCTTTTTAGTGCAGGAACCTTGTCATATTCATCTTTCTATCAGTGCCTGTCTGGTTCTTGATTGACAGTAGACCCTGGATGTTCCTGCTGGTCCAGTGGTTAAGACTCTGCACTTCCACTGCAGAGGACGCTAGTTCAATCCCTGGTCCCGGGAGTTCCACATATCTTGTGGTGGGGCAAAAAAAAAAAAAGAAAAGAAAGTAGACCCTTAGTTCTGGAGAAAGGAATGGCTACCCACTCCAGTATTCTTGCCTGGAAAATTCCATGGATAGAGGAGCCTGGTGGGCTATAGTCCGTGGGGTGGCAGAGAGATGGACACAGTTGAGACACACACACACACACACACACACACACACACACACANACCCTTAGTTCTGGAGAAAGGAATGGCTACCCACTCCAGTATTCTTGCCTGGAAAATTCCATGGATAGAGGAGCCTGGTGGGCTATAGTCCGTGGGGTGGCAGAGAGATGGACAATGTTGACACACACACACACACACACACACACACACACACACACATCCTTAGTTAAAATACATTCTCACAGGGTTGAACTGAATCAAGTTTCAAACATCAGATGGGTGAAAATGCAATCAATCCAGATGTTTCATACTTCTGGATAATAAACTGAATTCATTTCTTCCTTAGATGAAACTAGTCCTGGGATTTTTTATTTTTTAACACAATCCCAACAACTTCAGTAAAACATTAAATGACTTTTTTTTTTCCTGTATCATTAGATACAATGGACCAGGAATCCCAGCACTTTTACACCTTAACTTAGCAGCTGGCAAAATGAATGACCAGGGTGACCCCTCCCAGCAGAGCACACGACCGACCACAGCTGTGCATGTTTTTTAGCATGACTGCACCAGGACAGGCGCTGAGCCACTGGGTGGAGCAGTGCACTCTGGGGAGAAGGCTTATGACATTTCCCCTATGATTTCAGAAAAGAAAAAAACTTTTTCTTATGAGTTGTTTCTGCTCAATGACAATAGAAAATGGCATAGCGTGTACATAGGAGAAGGGGGTAACAGAGGATGAGATGGCTGGATGGCATCACTGACTTAAAAGACATGAGTTTGGGAAACTGTGGGAGATGGTGAAGGATAGGGAAGCCTGGCGTGTTGCAGTCCATGGGGTCCCAAAGAGTCTAACAGAACTGAGCAGCTAAACAACAAATATAGATACAGGTTATCAGCCATCCCACAGTGGAAGAGCTTTAAACATCAATAGTCCTAGGAGTATGAAGGTGAGGCAGACATTGTTAACTAGTTATTGCTCAACTTTCACTTCCTCTTTTCCCTTAATGACAAAATCCCAGTTTTATTTGAGATGACAGTGTAGACAGCCTCCCTCAGAAGGCTAGGTTTCAGCCCATGTGATGTAAATAGAAGTGCTCTGTGGAACATCCAAATAGGCTGCTTAAAGGAAGATGACTCCATTAAAAAGTGTGCTCCTTTTGGCTTTTCTTCTTCCCTCCTTCCTGGGGATCAAAGTCATCTTGACCTTGAACTTGTGACCTTGAAGATGGAAGCCACAGACCAGTATGAGGGAGCAGGATGAGAGAAGAGACAGGGTGCCAGATGATCAAAGAACAAAAATACAAGCCCTAGATGCTCAGTTTCCAGCTGCTTTTGTGAGAGAAAAATCAAACAATAATCACAAAGGCCTCTAATTTAAACCTTTTTTTTTTTTTACAAATTCAGTTTTGTTTCATATGTGGCCTATAATTTATGCAAGCAAGATATGTTAGTTTGCTAGGGTATAAGACTCTTGAGAGCCCCTTGGACAGCAAGGAGATCAAACCAGTCAATCCTAAAGGAAATCATTGTCTGGTATCTTTAGAGCCTTACTCTGTTAAAGTGATTCTCAGCTAAACATTACATCTGTTTTAACTTTGATAAGTATTTCCACTTTTGTTATTTATTAGTGGTATCTTTTTTTGAAGTGTCAGATGTTGTGACTATTTAAAATAAAATGTCATTATAATTTTAAAAAAATCCTAAAGGAAATTAGGATTATATATTCAGGAAATACCCTGAGTATTCATTGGAAGGACTGATGCTGAAGCTGAAGCTTCAATACTTTGACCACCTGATACAAAGAGCTGACTCAATGGAAAATCCCTGATGCTGAGAAAGATCGAAAGCAAGAGGAGAAGGGGGTGATAGAGGATGAGATGGTTGGATGGCATCACTGACACAATAAACATGAGTGTGAGTGAACTCCAGGAGACAGTGAAGGACAGGGAAGACTGGCATGCTGCAGTCCATGGGGTCATGGAGTCAGAAATGACTTAGCAACTGAACAACAAAGTACAGACCAGGTGGCTTAAACCAGGGGTCCCAAACTTCTGGGAGCTAATGCTTGATGATCTGAGATGGAGCTGATGCAATGTTAATAGGAAGTGCATAATGAATACAACACACTTGAGTCATCCCAAAACCCCCGCCCCTGCCCCTGGTCCATGGAAAAATTGTCTTCTACAAAATTTGTCCCTAGTGCCAAAAAGGTTTGGGACTGCTGGAATAAACAACAGAAATTTATTTCCTCACTGTTCTGGAGGCTGGAAGTCCCAGATCAAGGTTGGGCTGGTTTCTTCTGATGCCTCCCTCCTTGGCTTATATATGGCCATGTTCTCCCTGTGTCTTGACATGATCCCTCTCTATATCACTGTGTCGAAATCTCTTCTTTTGTATGGATATCGGTCATATTGGACTAGGGACCACCCCCAACAACTCATTTTAACCTAATTCCCTCTTTAGAGATCCAAACACAGTCACATTATGAGGTACTGGAGTTAGGGCTTCCACATACAGAATTTGGGAGGATACCATGCAGTCTATAACACCAGGCGGATGTAAAGAGGTTTACTATGGCTCTTTTTTCTTTTGGTAATAGCATAAAAATTGGGGTGTTGCTAGTGGTAAAGAACCTGCATGACAATGCAGGAGACGTAAGAGAAGTGGGTTCGATCCTGGGTTGGGAAGATCCCCTGGAGGAAATGGCAAGCTACTCCAATATTCTTGCCTGGAGAATTCCATGGACAGAGGAACCTGGCTGGCTACAGTCCATGGGGTCGCAGAGAGTCGGACACAACTGAGAGACTAACACAACTGACATGACTGAAGTGACTTAGCATGCACCCATCAACAGAGTAATAAGGAAATAAAGTACAGGTATATTAATACTATATTTATTAATACTGTACTATCCTATACTTCCTTGGCAGTCCAGTGGTTAAAACTTTGCCTTCCAATGCAAAGGATGAGGGTTCGAACCCTGGTCAGGAAGCTAAGATCCCACATGCCTTGCAGCTGAAAAACCAAAGCATAAAACAAGCAATGTTGTAACAGACTCAATAAAGACTTTAAAATGGTCCATATAAAAAATTATTTTAAAAAATCAATGCATACTATACTGCAGTATAGTTAAACTTCATGTCATATTGCTAAGTCAAAAACCCTTAAAATGCTAATACGCATACAAACTTGTAGTCATTCAGTCATGTCCGACTCTGCGACCCCATGGGCTGTAGCCTACCCTGCTCTGATGTCCATGGATTTTCCAAGCAAGAATACTGGAGTGGGTTGCATTCCCTTCCCCAGGGGATCTTCCTGACCCAGGAATTGAACCCAGGTCTCCTTCATTGCAGATTCTTTACCCTCTTTGAGCCACCAGGGAAGCCCATGCTAACATAAACACACATATAAATGCAACAAAACCGTTTCCAGAGACACTTTGGTGTTTATGAAAAATGTATACAACATTCTAGAGAGTGATAACTGGTTTGTGTGGGACAGAATTGTGGCTGGTGTGGAAAACACACTGTTTGTACAATGGTCGAATATTTTACAGCTACAGTAAGGGATTCGTGTCGTCTTTCTTATCCAATTAAAAATTTAAAAGTCAGCAGATCAACTATTTAAAATCCGTGGAATTTTAAAGTATTTCTGGCCTGAAACTTTTAAAGCAAGAAACAGAATAATTCAACCTTCAAAGGGATAGACAAAGCCGACAATATGAGGTTAAAATCAGAAGAAATACTGAAGTTTTACAGATGAAAAGTAATGTTTTTTTTAAACCTTTTTCAGTTTCAAGAGATGACAGTAATATTGAGAGACGGACTGAATTCTTTCTACTGAGCAGCAAATCACTGGGCCCAATCTGTTTGTGATCTTCTGAGAAAGCTGCTTAACCTGCCACTGGCGTTTTTAAAGGAAATTGTAGGAGACTCAGAGGAAGCGTGTGACTTCGTGAAACGGGCTTTCTTGGAGCAAAGGAGCTCCTAGAACTTACAGCTCCACTTCATTTCACAGGCGAAAACCTGAGGCCTCGTGAGGCGCTGTTGGAAGATTCCTAGAGGCTCTGAGGGAACTTTTGGACCTGACTTGCTCGTTAAGAGAGAAAAAGGGTAACCGCTGGCAGATAATGAAGGAGAGCCCCACACTGGGCAGAGCTGCGGGGCGGAGCCAAAATGGTGGGGGAGGCGGGGCTTCCGGAGGTGGGCCCGAGGAAATAGGACGGGGCGGAGCCTGGTAGGTTACCGACGCCTGGGAGGCGGGGCCAAGGGGGTGGCCTTGAGCCCATGGAGGCGGGGCTGAAGGCGTGTCCCGCTCAGGCCCCGGCAGGGGCGGGCCCAGGAAAGAGGCGGCCTGGGGTGGGGCCAGGCTCGCGCAAGTCTGGTCCACGCGGCGGCGCGACGCTGTGCGGTGAAGATGGCGGCCTCCGGCTGTGCGCGCGCCGCCGTGGTTTTTCTCTGTGCCTGTGATCTGATGCTGCTCCTGCTGCTGCCGCCGAGGGCCTTCGCCGCCGAGGGCCCGGCCGAGACACCTGGCGAGGCCACCCCACCTCCCCGGAAGAAGAAGAAGGATATTCGCGACTACAATGACGCCGACATGGCCCGTCTTTTGGAACAGTGGGAGGTCCGCAGCGCGCGCACAACCCTCCCGGCTCTTCTGTCCCGGGTCCCTTCCTAGTGACCTCTTACCTCCTCTGTCTTGGGACCCTTTACGCCTCCGTCTTGGTGTCTTTCGACCCCTTAACCTCCTCTGTCCTCATGCCAATGGCCCTTATGACCCACTCCAGCTACCGCTGACCCTCAGTGCCTCCTCTAACCGCTTCCCCATCAGTCTGCCGACCCCCGCCCCAAGCCGTTCATCCCGGTGTGCTCTTTTCACCGTTCCTCGGCCCACTCTAGTTACGAGTCCGCCTCTCGCTCTTCAGCCCTATTTGCCATCAGTGCTCTGGTCGCCTCCGCGTTGCTACCCGTGGTCAGCGAGCCCTTCTAATGAAGGGCGGGGGGAGACCTTTTCCATCCCACTCCTGAGAACGGGGTGCGTGGGGGGGAGGGTATGGAGAAGTTTATCTTCCAAGAGTGGTATTTCAGCTTTCGTCGTTCTCCCGCGTTCTAAGTAAGGATTCACAGTTCCCATTTTGGTGTATGTCCCTGCTGAAAGTTTTTGTAAGTTTTGTGCGTGCCTTTAATTTTTTGGACGGGGTAAGAGGCCTTATTAAAGCCTAGTGGTTTTTTGTCGTGGAACTCACACTTTTCTTTCAAAGGAGCAATGACTTGGTATTGTGCGAGTCAATTTTCTGGTTACTTGAATGGGCTGGAATGTGTAATGGCAGGGAGAGGGTATTAACCTTTTTAGGTGAAGTTCACTAACCAAAACCATTGCTGCTGCCTCTTACCCATCCAGAGGTGGTTGTGTTTTCCTGGTTTATTTGCACTGCTGGTGAAGTAACGTCAGAAACTTGGGTTCCACTGCTGGTGAAGTAACGTCAGAAACTTGGGTTCCACTGCATGTGCGACGTTGAGTGAGTCCTGTTTCCACCCTAGACCTCAGGTTCCTTATGTGCAGAATGAGATTTTACCAGATGATTTCTCCCAATGCTGATGTTTT
>SJYV01002808.1:247608-316366 GCA_006410875.1 Neotragus pygmaeus | reverse complement strand
ACACAGGCTTTTCTCTAGTTGTGGTGAGCAGGGGCTACTCTCTAGGTGCAGTATATGGGCTTCTCATTGTGGCAGCTGCTCTTGTTGCAGAGCACAGGGGCACTAGGCACATGGGCTTCAGTAGTTGTGACGCATGGGCTTAGCTGCTCTTCCTGGACCAGGGTTCGAACTGTGTCACCTGGTTTGGCAGGCAGATTCTTACCCACTGTGCCATTGGAAAATCTAAGGGTGCTTTTTTGAAGGAAGTGGTAACCTCCTCCCCTGGTGGGGTCCCTAAGGTCTTCCCCCACCCTCTGCCAGTGTGAAAGTCATCGCTGCAGGGAGAGGCCTGCCTCAGGTGTGTGCAGGGGAGTGGGGGGGAGGGGCAGGACTGGTGGAGCTCCTTCCACTGTGGTAATGAGTCCCAGTTGGTGTAGAAAAACCGAAGGTGATTTTTACGTTACTGTAACCAGGTGCTGGGGAAGGGGTAGGTGGGGAGACAGGAGCAGAGCCAGACAAGTGAGTTTGTATGTCAGTGTCACCCTGTCACGCCTGTGACCTTGAGTCAATTATTCACCTTCTCTGGGCCTCATCCACAGCTCAGTTCAGTGTGCATCCTACAGGGTTGTCCTGAGGTGAGTGAAAATCGCTGTCGTGTCCAGCTCTTTGCGATCCCGTGGGCTATACAGTCCGTGGGATTCTCCAGGCCAGAAATACTGGAGTGGGTAGCCATTCCCTTCTCCAGAGGATCTTCCCAACCCAAGGATTGAACCCAGGTCTCTCGTATTGCAGGCAGATTCTTTACTGTCTGAGCCACCAGGGAAGCCCAAGAATACTGGAGTGGGAAGCCTATCCCTTCTCCAGCAGATCTTCCCAACCCAGGAATTGAACCAGGCACTCCTTCATGGTAGGCGGATTCTTTACTAGCTCAGCTATCAGGGAAGCCCTGTCCTAAGGTGGGATATACTAAATGAACAATGCCTGTGACATAGTAGCTGCTCAGGAGACGGTAGCAGGTCTTATTATCAAGGAAGGACCTGGGAGGAAGAAAAGCATTTACGGAATAAGGGAGTTCAGCTCTGTAGCTGAAATTTGACAAACAGCATTGGAGAAGTGGCAAAGCCAGTCAAAAATGCAAGACTGGCTTGGAGGCAGGGCTGCATAGAATGTGGGACAGGCCACTTGGTCACATTCTGCACCCCCAGCCCTGCCTGGGGGTGAAGGTGTGATTGCTTTCAATTTAAAGGAAGTGCTAGAACAGGTAAGATTACTCAGGGAAGCAGTGCAACTAAGAGGAGACAAGGACAGTTGCACCTACATCTAAGGTGGGGGTTTTTCTGTCGGGCCCGGCTCTTTGTCACTCTGTGGACTATGGCCCGCCAGGCTCTACTTTCCTTCACTATCTCCTGGAGTTTGCTCAGATTCACGTCCATTGAGTTGATGATGCCATCCAGCCCGTCTCATCCTGTCTGTAGCCCGCCAGACTCCTTTGTCCATGGAATTCTCCAGGCAAGAATACTAGAATGGGTAGCCATTCCCTTCTCCAAGGGATCTTCCTGACCCAGGGATTGAACCTGGGTCTCCTGAATTGCAGGCAGATTCTTTACCATCTGAGACACCAGGGAAGTCCATACTATGTCCTGGAGTTTGTTCACACTCATGTCCATTCAGTCTGTGATGTTATCTAACCATCTCATCCTCTGCTGCCATCTTTTCTTTTACATTTATGGTACTGTGTTTTTTCTTCTTTTCTTTTTGTAATTGAAACTCACAGTCAGACAGATAAAATAGAAATTAAAGGTCCTTGAAAAGATCGTTACTCTTGCTGTATGCGCTAGACTTCTGATTAATTATATTTTCATGAAAAAGAAATGGTCTTTGTAACCTGTGGAGTTAATGCCATGACTGTTAGTAGAATCAGCTTGAAAACTAAAAATATTCTAGGTTGTTGACCCAACTAGAAGTCTTGACGTATTCTAAGGAGACCATAAATAGGTATCATGGAGAAATAGAATAGAATACAGTCAGAAACAGCCTGTGAGTTTGGCCACCAGGAGTTCCTATGTACTTTAAGAGGGTGATTTCAATAGTTGTTTGGAAGCTGGATTACAGAAGGCCATGAGTCTCAGGAAACTCCAGGAGATGTTGAAGGACAGGGAAGGCTGGCATGCTGCAGTCCATGAGGTCACAGAGAGTCTGATATGACATAGTGACTGAACGAGTGGTAACAGCACCATGTATTAAGTATGTACTGCTTGCCTTTATGTCATTAAATTCCCAGACAAGCTTAGCGGGGACCCCCTCCCCATTATAGGTGAGGGAAATGATTTTCCACTAAGGCCACACCCAGGCCCACATGACAGGGCAGCTCATTTGCTTTCATGCAGGTCTCCAGCAGCTCTTTCAGAGCCAAATGAGGAAGAAATGGGTCAGTTGAGAGGGTGGCAGAGTTGAGGAAAAGGTTGGCCCCATGCTGCTAGGGCCGTGGGGATCACCCAGTTCTGCTTTTCCTTTTATAGACAAGGAGACAGGCCTAGAGGTTTATGAAGTCTGGCCCAAGGCCATGCAGGTGAGTTAGGGAGCTGAAACCAGATCAAAGATGGATCCCCTTCAGACATGGCTTTAGAATTATCTTGTTCTCTTATTAAAACTATGTTTAATACAGGACATTATTGTTTGTGTCTTAAGCCTCGGCCCTTCAGTGATTTGTCAAGAGGCCCACGTAGTGATATATAGGGGCTTTTTGTTTCATTTTAGGTTGTTTTGTTGTTGTTGTTGTTTTAAGTAATAGCTTTATTGTGATATAATTTACATACCTTATAGTTCACTCATTTAAAGTGTACATTTCAGTGGTTTCTGGACTGTTCAGAGAGTTGTGCAACCAGCACCACAGTCGATCTGAGAACATTTGCTTCACCCCCAGAAAGAAACTGTGGTCTCAGTCACCCCTCCCCGCGTTCCTCCCAGCCCTCAGCCAGTCCCAGGCAACCTCTCATCTGCTTCCTGTCTATAGCTTTCTCTACTCAGGGTGTTTGGTATAAATAGACTCCTGCAGTGTATATGTGGTCTTCTCCTTCACTTTCCGTGATGTTGTCAAGGATCACACATACGATAACATTGAGCAGCACTGGTTTCTTTTCCTTGCTGGAATTAGTCTTTTCTCCAAGGAACAAGTGGTTCTTTTGTGTATTTTTAATTCATTTATCTTATATTTATTTAGTTGGCATTCTGCCATTAGTAATTAATTGTCTTGTTTATTTCTGTGGGCCTGGATCCAGTAGTTCTTACTTTGTTTGGGAAGTTCTAAACCATTCTGTGATTATTTTGATTTTCAGATTATTCTCAATTAGGCCCATAAGCTCTGCTTCATGCTGGCTTCTGTGTCATCCTGACACGTCCCATAATTCCCCAAGCACTTTCTTTCTTTCTGATACAAGAAGATGTTCCAGACTAATTTTCTGTTTCCTTTGCCAGAATTAGCTTTCCCCCCCGTGAAACACTAGTTCTTTTAAATATTTTTATCTTGTCTATCAAAAAATCATAAGTTCCTTCTGCTGCCTCCAATTCCAGCCCAAAACCATGGGTGCATTCTTCCACTTTTGTATTTATAACTCCCCACCCAAAGGGAAGGACCCAGCTCTCATTATCCTCAGCGCATCAGTAGGTATTCCCTTCTCAAGCCCAAAGCTCACAGGTCATGATTCTGTTGCTCAGTGGCCTGTGGGATCTTCCTGGACCAGGGATCAAACCCACGTCCGCTCCCTTGGCAGACAGATTCTTAACCACTGGGCCACCAGAGAAGCCCTTCTGCTATGATTTAGATCATAAACCTGCACCTGACCTCACATGCGGACACTCTTGCCTTTGCCGACTGCTGTGCACACTCTGTGTGACGCTTCCCTCCCCCCCCTCCCCCACCCCATCCTTACAGAAAGATGACGACATAGAAGAAGGAGACCTCCCAGAGCACAAAAGACCCTCTGCACCGATAGACTTCTCGCAGATAGACCCGGGCAAGCCCGAGAGCATACTGAAGATGACGAAGAAGGGCAAGACGCTCATGATGTTTGTCACCGTGTCAGGAAACCCCACCGAGAAGGAGACGGAGGAGATCACTAGCCTGTGGCAGGGCAGCCTTTTCAACGCCAACTATGATGTCCAGAGGTAAACTGCAGCCTTGCCGAGAAACATGGGCCGTGCTGGGCTTTATCTCTGTTGGTGTAGTGGGTGTCGTTCCTGGCAGTACTTAGCAAGGCCCCGGACCTTTCCTGTCTAGTCTGTCTGCTTTTACATTTATTTACCTAGTTTATTTTTCTCTGAAGAAGACCACTCAGGATTGGTCAAAGCCAGTAAATTTATTTGTTTGTTTTCATATCTCATTTGATCCAAAAGCCATTTGTCTATGTATCTTGAACTTCTCTTTTATCTGAGTAAGAAGCTCTATAGCTTAGCCTCTGTGGAGGGTGGGAAATTAGTTGCCGTCTGACGGTGTGCCTCTTCCTGTAGAAGTCCCTGCCCACGGGAGAAGCTCTTCTGTGTAGCTGTGTTCACACAGAAGCTTGGACCAGACTCTCTTACTTTAAAGTGAAGGAGTCTGGTCATCATGGGTCAGTATGATCCTGAGATGCAGTTTTGAGGAATTTCCTTTTTCTTTGTTAATAACGGTTTCTAAAATGTAGCGTCTTCCAATATTTTAGTTCAGGAAGTACAAAAGGAATCAAAAGGAATACTCAGAGTGTCTAGGGTGGCAGAGTGCTTTTATGAGCATAAGTAGACACTTAGGGGAGCGAGTGAGTGCTGTGGTGGTGATGGGCCCAGAGCTCTCACTGATATGTGGAGGCGGGGGTGGGGGGGTGCTTTACACACGCCCGGACTCTGTTCTGTTCCTCTCTGCTCCTTGGGACCTGCGGAGCGTGGACACGCTTGGCTGCTAGCGGTTAACCTCCGGGGTTGAGTTTTGTCCAATCAGCGAGCATCCTCCTGAGCCCTTTATGGGCCTCTTGTGACCCAGTCCAAACTTGTGTTTGTCAGTCTCTGTCAGCAGAGGCTTTTTGTCACATGAAACTTTAACTGGGCACTTAAGACTGTAAAACAGACCCAAATATCAGCCTCCCCTCGATTCCCTGGGAGAGCCCTGAGCCCCGCCCATCTTCAGCCTCCCAAGGCCCCTTCTGACACCTCCCTTCACATGAGCAGCCCCTGCACCACACGCACAACCCAGGTCCTCTTTTTCTTTTATCTGAGCCAAGTTGTTAAATAGTTGAGCCAGCTAGTACTTTCCAACAGTGAATGTCAACAGCTTCTAGGCCTGGGGAAATAGGACACTTTGTTCTATGCTCATGTAGAATTTGAAGGGGATCCTTTTTTCATAGTTAAGTGCCGCAGGCCTGTTTTGAACTGTTAGCCCTGCACCGGCTGTGTGCTGACCGTGGTCCCCTCTGTCTGTGCAGGTTTATCGTGGGGTCAGACCGCGCCATCTTCATGCTGCGTGATGGGGGCTACGCGTGGGAGGTCAAGGACTTCCTGGTCAGTCAGGACAGGTGTGCCGACGTGACCCTGGAGGGCCAGGTGTACCCCGGCAAAGGGGGAGGAAGCAAAGAGAAGAATCAAACCAAGCAAGAGAAGGGCAAGAAAAAGAAGGAGAGAGACCCAAAACCCCGGGCTTCGAAGGAAGACAATCGGGCTGGGAGTAAGAGAGAAGACCTGTGACGGGGTGGCCTCGCTGTGCAGAGGAGGAGGGCATGAGCGACCACACACTCACAGGCTTCCTGTCTCTGCTGAGAAAGGTCTGCCATGTGGCCAGTTTCTGGTCAGCAAAAGAATTACTGTTTAAAAGGCTTCAAGTAAGAGGACAGAGGTTTTGTAATTAACATGGAACACTGACAGATTCACCTTTACCATAAAATCACTTTCAGTGGAAACCTAAAGGGGTGGCTTTTTCCCACTGAAATGTGGAGGCGTCTCTGGCTGGACCGTGGCACCGCACCCTGGCCTGACCTGCAGCCGTCTGTATTGTTTCTCTTAAACAAAAGGATACCAGGTTCTCATCAGACAAACTTAAGACTCTCAAATGCATTGAATCAGGCTCTTGCAGACACCATGTCTATTACTGTGAAATTATAAATAGGCCACAGGAGCACCGAGACATCTACATACACAGTCAGGACGCCAAGACACGTGAATCCCGAATCTCTGCAGAAGACACAGAACAGAAAATCATGCAGCTTGAAAATCCCAAGTAATCACTTGAAATTTATTGGATTTAAACCCCTCTCATCAGTTACGGAGAACTCTTGATATCAGTCAGATTTTGCATGGTCTNCACGCTTGGCTGCTAGCGGTTAACCTCCGGGGTTGAGTTTTGTCCAATCAGCGAGCATCCTCCTGAGCCCTTTATGGGCCTCTTGTGACCCAGTCCAAACTTGTGTTTGTCAGTCTCTGTCAGCAGAGGCTTTTTGTCACATGAAACTTTAACTGGGCACTTAAGACTGTAAAACAGACCCAAATATCAGCCTCCCCTCGATTCCCTGGGAGAGCCCTGAGCCCCGCCCATCTTCAGCCTCCCAAGGCCCCTTCTGACACCTCCCTTCACATGAGCAGCCCCTGCACCACACGCACAACCCAGGTCCTCTTTTTCTTTTATCTGAGCCAAGTTGTTAAATAGTTGAGCCAGCTAGTACTTTCCAACAGTGAATGTCAACAGCTTCTAGGCCTGGGGAAATAGGACACTTTGTTCTATGCTCATGTAGAATTTGAAGGGGATCCTTTTTTCATAGTTAAGTGCCGCAGGCCTGTTTTGAACTGTTAGCCCTGCACCGGCTGTGTGCTGACCGTGGTCCCCTCTGTCTGTGCAGGTTTATCGTGGGGTCAGACCGCGCCATCTTCATGCTGCGTGATGGGGGCTACGCGTGGGAGGTCAAGGACTTCCTGGTCAGTCAGGACAGGTGTGCCGACGTGACCCTGGAGGGCCAGGTGTACCCCGGCAAAGGGGGAGGAAGCAAAGAGAAGAATCAAACCAAGCAAGAGAAGGGCACGAAAAAGAAGGAGAGAGACCCAAAACCCCGGGCTTCGAAGGAAGACAATCGGGCTGGGAGTAAGAGAGAAGACCTGTGACGGGGTGGCCTCGCTGTGCAGAGGAGGAGGGCATGAGCGACCACACACTCACAGGCTTCCTGTCTCTGCTGAGAAAGGTCTGCCATGTGGCCAGTTTCTGGTCAGCAAAAGAATTACTGTTTAAAAGGCTTCAAGTAAGAGGACAGAGGTTTTGTAATTAACATGGAACACTGACAGATTCACCTTTACCATAAAATCACTTTCAGTGGAAACCTAAAGGGGTGGCTTTTTCCCACTGAAATGTGGAGGCGTCTCTGGCTGGACCGTGGCACCGCACCCTGGCCTGACCTGCAGCCGTCTGTATTGTTTCTCTTAAACAAAAGGATACCAGGTTCTCATCAGACAAACTTAAGACTCTCAAATGCATTGAATCAGGCTCTTGCAGACACCATGTCTATTACTGTGAAATTATAAACAGGCCACAGGAGCACCGAGACATCTACATACACAGTCAGGACGCCAAGACACGTGAATCCCGAATCTCTGCAGAAGACACAGAACAGAAAATCATGCAGCTTGAAAATCCCAAGTAATCACTTGAAATTTATTGGATTTAAACCCCTCTCATCAGTTACGGAGAACTCTTGATATCAGTCAGATTTTGCATGGTCTATGAATCCAGGGGTTCTGTCCAGACAGGACCTTACTTAGGAAAGTCGTGCCAGTGTCACAAGTCATTGCTCCATCTAACGTGATGATTTTCCAGGGTGTGAATCGGGCATCGGCCAAGCTTCTAAACACGTTCCTTTGATAAAGTGCCTAAACTTGTGGTGATTTTGTATGGTACTAATACGATGTGCTACCTGTTACTGTCTGACATTGCTATTCCTGTGTCACAGCCTGCTCTGAGTGAGAGTTACAGAATTTATACCCAGCTGTCATTTCTAAGAACTAAAATTTGTTAAAAAAAGAGAAAGACTTCCATCGTCATTTTAGCAAATTCAGAAAAGTTTAGAAAACATCATCACTAAAGAATGGTAGAGTGAAACGTCTCCCCCTTTTCCCCACCGCCACTGCCTTGACCCGTGGAAGCTACTGTTAATTTGTTTTCATAAAAAAACAAACACACTTACTGGTTTATAGTGATCTGTAGGATGATACGTGTTTGTTTTGGCCTCATGGTACCTAGGTCCCCTTATTTTGGTAACTTATTTTCCAATTTCCGTGTAATGATCCATGCACTCTTCATTTTCTGTTCTGTGCTGGGTTGATGGGGCAGGGGGTGGATGGATTAATTCCAGGGTGGAATTAATCCTAGGGTGAGTTTGCATGAGCCACCTCAGGAATCCCTGGTGACTGAGACGTTAAAAGAATCTGCGATGCAGAAGACCTGGGTTCAGTCCTTGGGTCAGGAAGATTCCCTGGAGAAGGCAGTGGCAACCCGCTCCAGTATTCTTGCCTGGAGAATCCCATGGACAGAGGAGCCTGGTGGGCCACAGTCTGTGGAATCTCAAAGGGTGGGAACACGATTGAGTAACTAACACACACACCCTGGGAAGACCTGTTTTCTGTTTCTTGCACAACTTGCACCCAGGGTAGTGATGCTGAAGCTGCTGTTGCCACCCTGTCCCTCTCTAGGGTAGAACTGTCTCAGGCTGGAGGATGAAGCAAGCAATGGGGAGAAACAGGGAAAGAGCGGGGTCCTGGTGGGGTCAGCTGATTGCCTGCATCGAACCCTGCCTGAATTCCCCAGCCCTGTCCACAGGTGTTTTCAGTTTTCACTTGGGCCTCTTGTTAGGTTTCTGCCATCTGTGCCTGTAGTGACCTGGGCCACTGTGTATCTTTTTTAAACAGAAGGGCGTTCCTTCACCCAACCCAACTCGNTTTCTTTGGAAGGAATGATGCTAAAGCTGAAACTCCAGTACTTTGGCCACCTCATGTGAAGAGTTGACTCATTGGAAAAGACTCTGATGCTGGGAGGGACTGGGGGCAGGAGGAAAAGGGGACGACAGAGGATAAGATGGCTGGATGGCATCATCGACTCGATGGACGTGAGTTTGAGTGAACTCTGGGAGATGGTGATGGACAGGGAGGCCTGGTGTGCTGCAATTCATGGGGTCACAAAGAGTCGGACACGACTGAGTGACTGAACTGAAGTGAACTCGAGGCCCCCAGAGCACAGCCCTGGAGCTGAGTGGCCTTGTCCTGTGTTTTATGAGCTGTATCATCTTGGGTGCATCATCTAAGCACCTCACCTAAACCTATGGGCACTAATAAAAGCTCCTATCTCACGGAAGTGCTATGAGGATGAAATGAGCGAATCCATGTGAAGCACTTAATATAGCATTCTATACATGTTAACTTTGGAGCCAAAGTCTGCACACATTTCCAAATCACTTTTACACAATTTGAAATTGCTTTATAGATAACTTGCACCAAGTTACTTTGCTATCATCATCTAAGAGTGCCCATTTCTTTCTTGCCTTGTAGGGTTCTTTACAATATTTTCAGTTTGATAGGTGATTGATAGGATCTGTCGTTTCAGTTTACATCTTTACAATGAGGCTGAACTTTTAAACATATTTATTTCCCAAATATATACATTTTAAATTATTTATTTAGCTGCACTGGGTCTTATTTGTGGTATGTGGGATCTAGTACCCTGACCAGGGATTGAATGTAGGGCCTCTACATTGGAAGCATGGAGTCTTAGCCACTTGGCCACTAGGGATGTCCCCCATTTATATATTTTTTAATGTGAATTGACTGTTTCCTGTNCACTGGGTCTTATTTGTGGTATGTGGGATCTAGTACCCTGACCAGGGATTGAATGTAGGGCCTCTACATTGGAAGCATGGAGTCTTAGCCACTTGGCCACTAGGGATGTCCCCCATTTATATATTTTTTAATGTGAATTGACTGTTTCCTGTTTGGTGGCTCAGATGGTAGAGAATTTGCCTGCAATGCAGGAGACCCAGGTTCAATCCCTGGGGCAGGAAGATCCTCTGGAGGAGGAAATGGCAACTGACTCCAGTGTTCTTGCCTGGAGATTGCCATGGACAGAGGAGCCTGGCAGGCTACAGTCCATGGGGTCGCAAAGAATTGGATACAACTGAGCAATTAGGCGGCAGCAGCAGCAGCTCTGGGCCCTAGCACACTCAGAGCAATTTTTTTTCCCTTCCGAGAAGTCTGTCTAAGTTTCCAAGTGAGGTTTCTGAGCCCATGAATCTGGGACCTGGAGTTGGGCAGCAAGGAGGGCTGCCCTTCTGGAATGTCAGGAATCCCAGGGACATCTGGCCTGCTTTGCATCTGCCGGCCTGCCGGCCAGTGGCATTCTCCCTTGTGGGGAGTGAGGCTTCGTGATGGGCCTGGAAACACTGAGGCCTCTTTGATCCAGTCTCCTGCTGAAGTCCACAGTGGATGACCTTGAGAGCCAATTTGATGTCTCTGGGCCTCACCTCTTCTGTAAACAGAGGTGACAAGTTCTGCCAGGCCTGGAATCCACACACTGACATCTGGAAGAAACAGGACTAGAGGAATTCATTCCAGTCCCAAGGAGGTCCCTGAACCCCTAGGATAGAAGCTTCCTTACAAATTCCCTGAGACCTTTGCCCCTCTTTTAGAGTCTCACTAACAAGGATGATGTTTTCTGCCCTTGGGCTCATGCTTCTAATTTTATTTTCTTTTTTAATTAATTAATTAATATTCGGCCATGCCAGTTCTTGTTGCAGCACATGGAATCTTTTAGTTGAATCCTGTGGGATCTAGTTCCTTGACCAGGGATTGAACATGGACCCTCTGCATTGGGAGCACAGAGTCTTAGCCAGAGCACCATCAGGGAAGTCTCTCCTACTTCTAATTTTAAATCAGTTTATGCCCCAGGCTAGAATAGATCACCTCTCTGTACCTTAATTGGACCAGACAGCACTCGCCAAAGGAGTTTAACCAAGGGAACCAGCCACTCAGGAGGACTTTGCTATTGCAAGCTAGTTCCTTGGAACTTGGGGAGGCAGAATCAGGAGGGAGAAGAAGGAAGAGGAGGTACAATGGCTGAGGGGCAGTGGGGCCATCAAGAAGAAATAGGAGCATGGGCTTAGTGGAGTGGCAAGGTTGAAGAGGTGTGTGTGTGTGTGAACATCTCTAGTATGCAGAATACCAGGCCAACAGAGCTACAGGGCAATTAGCCTGTAATATTCTATGACTTCCAGAACCCACAAGGATTTTGTAATAGAATTTGCAAATGAGCACTTTGTTATTACAAACTCCTTGTAAATATCATTTCAATGAGGTGTAACAGTTCATCAAAGGAGACCTTAATTTATTTAGTCATTCCTGTGAAGTCAAACATTTAGGTTCTTTGAACATGTCAAATGATTATAAATAATGCCGAAAGGAACATCTTTATACCTCAGCTTCTCAGCTTTGTTTCCTTGGGTTACATTCCCAAATAAATAATTAGTAGGTCAATGAAAAGGAGTGCTTTTAAGACTCTTGATCCGTAATGCTAAGTAGTTATTTTTTCTAAATAGTTAGTTCCCATTTTCGGAAGTTCTCTTTATTATAATTTTATTTATTTATTTACTTTTGGCTGTGCTGGGTCTTTGTTGCTTCATGGGCTTTCCCTAGTTGTGGAAAGTGGGGATTACTCTCTAGTTACGGTGCTCAAACTTCTTATTTTGGTGGCTTCTCTTACCGTAGAGCATGGACTGTGGGGCGTGTGGGCTTCATTCATTTCGGTTCCCAGGCTCTAGGGCACAGGCTTAGTAGTTATGAAGCATGGACTTAGTCACTCTGCAGCATATGGGATCTTCCCAGNGTGCTCAAACTTCTTATTTTGGTGGCTTCTCTTACCGTAGAGCATGGACTGTGGGGCGTGTGGGCTTCATTCATTTCGGTTCCCAGGCTCTAGGGCACAGGCTTAGTAGTTATGAAGCATGGACTTAGTCACTCTGCAGCATATGGGATCTTCCCAGATCAGGGATCGAACCTGTGTCTCCTCCATTGGCAGGCAGATTCTTTACCACTGAGCCACCAGGGAAGCCCCACAAGTTTTTTTTTTTATCTTGGAAATATTTTAAATGTACATACATAATTGGAGTGAAAAATTCCCATTCCTTATCACTCAGTATTCGTATTTACCAACGTTTCAACAGTCATTTTTAATCTTCATTTTGAGAAAGGGACTATATCTCAATGTAGCCAGTCTGATTGCTGACTATTTAGATTTTTACAGAGTTTTCATTATCCTATAAAATGCTGCAGTAAATATCCTTCTCACAAATCCTGTGCACTACTGTAAGCTCTTTCTCAAGGATAAATTTTTGGACAGACTTTTGGAGATAAGTCTACCCACAGTTTCAAATCATTTTTACATAATATAAAATCGCTTTATAGAGTGCTTGCACCAACCTACTTTTCTATCATCACCTAAGAATGCCTTAGCTATGAAATTAAAAGACACTTGCTCCTTGGAAGAAAAGCTATGACCAACCTAGATAGCATATTAAAAAGCAGAGACATTACTTTGCTGACGAAGGTCCATCTAGTCAAAGCTATGGTTTTTCCAGTAGTCATGTATGGATGTGAGAGTTGGACTATAAAGAAAGCCGAGTGCAGAAGAATTGATGCTTTTGAACTGTGGTGTTAGAGAAGACTCTTGAGAGTCCCTTGGACTGCAAGGAGATCCAACCAGTCCATCCTCAAGGAAATCAGTTCTGAATATTCATTGGAAGGACTGATGCTGAAGCTGAAACTCCAATACTTTGGCCACTTGATGCGAAGAACTGACTCAGTTGAAAAGACTCTGATGCTGGGAAAGATTAAAGGTGGGAAGAGAAAGGGATGACAGAAGATGAAATCGTTAAATGGGATCACCGACTTGATGGACGTGAGTTTGAGCAAGCTCCGGGAGTTGGTGATGGACAGGGAAGCCTGGCGTGCTGCAGTCCATGGGATCACAGAGTTGGACACAACTGAGCGACTGAACTGAACTGAAGAATGTCTAAGGGCTTCCCTTCCCCGGTGGCTCAGCTGGTAAAGAATCTGCCTGCAATGCAGGAAACCTGGGTTTGATCCCTGGGTTGGGAAGATCCCCTGGAGAAGGGAACAGCTCCCCATTCCAGTATTCTGGCCTGGGGGATTCGATGGACTGTATAGTCCATGGGGTTGCAAAGAGTTGGACATGACTGAGGAACTTTCACTTTTACTTTCAAGAATGTCTGCTTCTTCTTGCTGTGTATCATTCTTAAAATATTTTCAGTTTGGCAAGTGATTCTCTTGTTGTTTTGATTTGCATCTTGTAATTACCAATGAGGTTGAAAAATTTTAAATATTAATACATATATTTATTTCCTATTTATTTTTTGTGAGCTGACCCTTTCCTATTTTTATTTTGGTGTTCCCTGACTTCCTTTTATTGCTTTCTAAGAGTGTCTCATATATAGGACTTCCCTGGTGGTCCAGTGGCTAAGACTTCATACTCCCAATGCACGGGGCCTGGGTTCAAACCCTGGTAGGGAACAGGATCCCACGTGCTGCAACCAAGAGTTCACACGCCACAGCTAAGTATCCCACATGCCGCAATGAAGACCGAAGATCCTGCATGCTGCAACCAAGACCTGGTGCAGCCAAATAAATAAAAACAAATATTAAAAAAGAGTACCTATGTAGAAAGTGTCAGCAGATGGCACAATACCAATTTGTTAAATGAAGGGAACATTTGTAAATTAGGTGAATAGAGTTTAGGGACCCTGAAAGGAGCAGGGCCAGAATCTCGTGCTTGTGAACATGGGGAGCAGCTACCACCCCTGGGATACAGACACCAGGAGCCAGAGCAGTCTCTGGGACCCAGGCAGACAGTGGCTTATAGAGGCACCCTGACTGAAGCCCTGTCTTCCTTAGAAGGGAACAGCTGACCCTGAGACATCGGCCAGGAGGGAGCCCTGCAATGAACTCCCAGACACAGCACTTCCCTCCCTCCCAAAGGAGCCTCCGAACCAACAGGAAAGCAAAGGACCACAGAACTGCTAATGGTCCATTTCAGCCTCCTTCAGCTCCTTTCAGGGTACCAAGCAGGGCATGGAAATGAACTTGGGTGCACACCAAGGATACCCAGCACATCCAAAGTTACTCACTTCTTACCTGGGGTATAGATTTTAAACTCATTTCCTCAATTTACTAATTTTCAAGATGAGTTAGAATTTTACCTTTTAATAATTTTATGTCATCCTATGAACCAAACTTGATGATTTTGCCTTTGGCATTTTTCTTAGGAGAACATTCTTCATCCCCAACTTCATAGCATAGCAACCAGATGCTATGCTGTTTCCGCTTTGGGGTGGGAAGAGAGAAAAGATGTTTAAAAGACACAAACAAGCAAAATTCTCTTTTAGCAGCTTCTGTCTTTTAAGGGAGTTGAGAAGATACTTCAGGGGAGTGTGGTCCTTAGATTCTTCCCTTCCTCCTCTGTGTAATAGTTTTGTTGAAGGAGCTAATCTGAAAGGATATAGTAGAGCAGAGCTGTATCTTTTTTCTCAGCACTGTTTCAATTCCCCTCTGTTGACTCAGCCTTCAGCCTGCAAGGAAGCCAGCTAGTACCAGCTTGCAGATCCAGTGGTTAATAGACAGGAATCTTGGGATCTGGCCATGAAATCCCTGTAGCTGGAAACTGGCTGTGATGAGTGTATTTACACAATGGACACCAGCAAAAGCTACAAACCAGTGCAGAGCAGCTTAAAGCAAGTCTACTCACACACACTGCTCTCCCCCTACTTGTGTTACGGACTGGAGTTCTTGGCCTCCTTAATCAGTAACAATTGACTAGAGACCAGACAGGAGATTCAGGTGAGGCTTTATTGGGGTCCCTGCTGTATCAAAGGGAGCGAGAACAAACCGAAGTTTTCCTTGCTCCCTGAGGTGGGGCGAGCTTGTTCCTTACATGGTGGGGTGAGGGTAGGGTGTATCCAGGGTCAGGCTGGAGGGTGACTTCTATGGTTTGCCCACCCCTTAGGTGGCTCTGTGTGTGCAGGGGCATGCACAGTACCTTGCTTTTGCTCTAGCCACTTCAAAAGTGGCAGTTGGGTTTTTTTTGTCTCTTTGTATCTTTGGGGTACAGAATTTGCCCCAACTGCTCATGTACAGTTTCTTTGTATTTAGTTATTGGAGGAGAGGTGTGTCCAAGGGCAAACACTGCAGTGAAGGGTCCCAGGTCTCAGACCGTCACATTTGGGCTCCGTCTTGGAGCTGGTGCAGGGGAGATGGGGATGGAGACATGGGGCTCTTTTTTTTCTCTTTTCTGCCTTGCTTCCCATTCCACTTCTCCCAAGGTTCCCCATGCCCGCCGGCATGGTTTGGAGCACAGAGAGGGGAGGATTCGAGGAAGAGGGGTAACAAGTCTTCAGTAACTTGTGCCGTTGCAAACTGGCCTTAAGTGTCCTCTGCTGTGGCGGATGTTATGGCTCTTTGGCCTGGGACGGTTTTCCGGATTCTTGTCCGATGCTCACTTGCCCACTTTGATCTGAGCAATGCGTCTCCCAGCTGAACACAGGTGGCACCCCTTGCTCTTTCCGCTCTGCCTTTGAGGATGCCTATAGCCTCTGCCAGGTATCCCTTCACCTGGGCAGACACCTGTGTGGGGCAGGCTTCCTTCAAGCTCACTTACTTGTGCTCTACAGCTTTTAATAATTAATATTTGGGGCAATACAGCTTATGGGATCTTAGTTACTTGACCAGGGATTGAACTGGTGCCCCCTGCATTGGGAGCTTGGAGTCTTAGCCACTGGACTACCGGGAAGTCCCTCCACAATGTGCTCCTGATGCGTGGAAACCTCAGGCATCCTCGCCCAGCCAATGAGTGGAGGGGCATTTCTCCAGAGACTGCTGGCTGTTCTCTTGGGAACCCAGCCTGTATCCAGGGCAAGAGCAGAGACACCTCTGGCCTCTTCTCTCCTAAGTGATGGGGTGGTGAGACACCAGGGAACTCTCCTCCCCGGCTCCAGCAGCAGTCGGTGCTCCACGAGCCTACGGTGTCAGTAAGCACCAGCTGAGAAGTAAAATGTCCATCTTTTCTTCCTCCGGATACTTCCAGTCCCCCTACGAGGAGTTCTCTTGCCCCCCTAACTTGGCTTAGGGGTGAGCCCTTAGGAGAGGGGAACTCCCAGAGCACACTCTACTCTTTTGAATTTCCTATCCTCCGTTCTTCTTTTTTTTTTTTTTTTTTNTCTTCCTCCGGATACTTCCAGTCCCCCTACGAGGAGTTCTCTTGCCCCCCTAACTTGGCTTAGGGGTGAGCCCTTAGGAGAGGGGAACTCCCAGAGCACACTCTACTCTTTTGAATTTCCTATCCTCCGTTCTTCTTTTTTTTTTTTTTTCAAAATTATAGTTGATCCCAGGTGGCGCTAGTGGTAAAGAGCCTACCTGCCAGTGCAGGAGCTATGAAATGCGGGTTCAGTCCCTGAGTTGGGAAGATCCTGGAGAAAGGCATGGCAACCCATCCAGCATTCTTGCTTGGAGAATCCCACGGACAGAGGAGCTTGGCGGGCTACAGTCCATGTGGTCAAAAAGACTTGGATACAACTGAAACGACTCTGTTTCAGGTGTACAGCAAAGTAATGTGTTTATACATATATATGTATATATCTATATTTTTTAAAAAATTATTTTCCATTATAGTTTGTTACAGGATATTGAATATAGTTTCCTGTGCTATACAGTAAATCCTTGTTTTTTATTTTATATATAGTAGTGTCCATGTGTTAACCCAAAACTCACAATTTATCCCTCACCTGATTCCCCCTTGGTAACCATAGATTTGTTTTCTATGTCTAAGAGTCTGTTTTGTAAATAAGTTCATTCATACTATTTTTTTAGATTCCACATATGAGTGATATCACATAAGATTTATCTTTTTTTCTGACTTACTTCACTTAGTATGACGATCTCTAAATCTACCCATGTTGCTGCGAATGACATTATTTCAGTCTTTTTCATGGCTGAGTAGTGTGTATATGTACTGTACATGCATGCATGCTCAGTAACTTCAGTCATGTCCAACTCTTTGCCATCCTATGGACTGCAGCCCACCAGGCTCCTCTGTCCATGGGATTCTCCAGGCAAAAATACTGGAGTGGGTTGCCATGCTTTCCTCCCCAGGGATCAGAACCATGTGTCCTTCTTTGTGGGCAGATTCTTTACCCTTCAGCCAGCACTGAAGCCTTGTGCATATGTACTACATCTTTAGCCATTCCTCTGCCTATGGACACTTAGCTTGCTTCCATGTTTCTNCTTTCCTCCCCAGGGATCAGAACCATGTGTCCTTCTTTGTGGGCAGATTCTTTACCCTTCAGCCAGCACTGAAGCCTTGTGCATATGTACTACATCTTTAGCCATTCCTCTGCCTATGGACACTTAGCTTGCTTCCATGTTTCTGTGGCTTTCTCCATGCAGATGAGGCCAGGTGTGCTCGCCTTGTCACCTAACACCTGGCAGTGACTCCCCTTTGGGTGTCTGGCGACTGTTGAAGGGCCACATCTGAAGGGGCCCCACGTCCACCCTCCGTCTGCACTCCAGGGTGCCTCCTGCTCCTTGCTCTCTGCACTGAGCTGGCTGCACTCTCCTATTGCTTCCTTTGAGCCTGATCTCTCAGTCCTGCCAAATGCCTTTTCTACTTCACTAACCAAACCAGTGCACTGTGCACTTACTGAAGCAGCCAAACTGCTGGCTGAGGAGTCACCAGGGACCCCCTTCCCGTCGTCAGACCTCGTGGTCCCTACAAACTGCCCGTGTCTGGCTGACCCGCCTTCCCTCTCATGGTCGCTCTCTAGTTTATGCCCAGCTGTCTTCAAGCCCACACCTCTGGTTACTTTCCCAGCACCCAGGCTGTGCCTCTTACGAAAGGGCCCCATTCCTCATCTGACCCTGACCCCCAGACTGCCTCCAGTCCCGTCCATGCTCATGGACCCCTGACCACTCCAGCTGAGAACCGCTCCTCCCTCAGAGCTCTCCGCCTCACCACTCACTGGGTGTGTGGACTGCAGGGTCTCCACTAGGGTCTTTTTTTTTTTCCATTTAATGTTATTTCTTCCCTTTTATTTATGTTTTAAAGTTAATTAATTGATTATTTTGGGCTGTGCTGGGTCTTCACTGCCGCACGGGCTTTCTCCAGTTGCAGTGCCCGGGCTTCTCATTACGGTGGGGGCTTCTCTTGTTGCAGAGCACGGGCTCTAGAGTGTGGGCTCAGTAGTTGTGGTACCCAGGCTTAGTTTCCCCAAGGCATGTGGCATCTTCCTGGACCTGGGATTGAACCCTTGTCCCATGCACTGGCAAGTGGATTTTTAACCATTGATCACCAGGGAAGTCCTCCGTGGAGGCCTTTGATGTTCTTCAGGCCGTGTCTGGCACTGAGCAGATGTTCAGAACTAGTTGTCGAGTGAGTGGACAGATGCAATCTCCCCACTTCCCCAGGTGAAGTTTCTTTTGGGCAGGGGCCACGGACCTTTCACTCACACTGACCGAGGGTGCTCATGCTGCTTTGCCAGATGGGCAGCTGGGCCTCCACATATGCAGGTTTCTGCATTCACTGATTCAGGCAACTGCGGATGGAAAACACTGCACGCTCATAGGCTGGTTGAATTCTGGGACACAAAACCCACAGAAATAGAGAGCAGACTATGAGGGATTTNGGCACCACCTGATGCCAGATTTCCTGCAAAGTAGCGCCAAAACTGGGTCCTCTTGTCCACACCACCCAGGAAGATCTGCTTGTATTTATCTTTGAAGGCAAAGTTGAGAGCCTGGGTGGGGAAGTATCTGATCACATTGGCCAGGTTACCACGCCAGGAGGACAGGACTCCCTGCTCCTTGGGGATACGAACCACGCAGTCTATGATGCCCTTGTACTGCTTATCTGCAGTGATTTGCTTGCTGGCATGCTGCACCTGCAGCAGCAGCTTCACCCGCTCGATGGGCGCGACCGCGGTCTTGGAGATGGCCGCCGCCACTCCACCTGCCAGGAAGTCCTTGGCGAAGGACACGGCGGCATCTGTCATCTTGGAAGGAAAGAGTAAGCGGACAACGGAGAGATCGGCGAGGAACCGGCTTGGACTCCGGGGCTCTNTGCACTGGCAAGTGGATTTTTAACCATTGATCACCAGGGAAGTCCTCCGTGGAGGCCTTTGATGTTCTTCAGGCCGTGTCTGGCACTGAGCAGATGTTCAGAACTAGTTGTCGAGTGAGTGGACAGATGCAATCTCCCCACTTCCCCAGGTGAAGTTTCTTGAGGGCAGGGGCCACGGACCTTTCACTCACACTGACCGAGGGTGCTCATGCTGCTTTGCCAGATGGGCAGCTGGGCCTCCACATATGCAGGTTTCTGCATTCACTGATTCAGGCAACTGCGGATGGAAAACACTGCACGCTCATAGGCTGGTTGAATTCTGGGACACAAAACCCACAGAAATAGAGAGCAGACTATGAGGGATTTAAGCATCCTCCGATTTGGGTGTCCAAAGGGATCCTAGAATCAGTCCCCTGTAGATACCAAGGGATGACTTTATTTGTTTATTGACAGCTTGATAGCACCAATCTGGTGCTAGCCCCTTTAAGTGGACTGAACACACACACACACAGACACACACACATTAGGAGCATAGATTTTTAAAAGTTCAGTATATGAGCCCCTAAAGCTTTCTGGAAATCATTAAGAAAAGAACCTTCTTTGTTGATGGAAATGTTTTATATATTCCTTGACCATTATGGTAACCACTAGACATATGGACTGGGCCTCCCAGATGGCACTACTGGTGAAGCACCTGCCCGCCAATGCAGGAGACATGGGTTGAATCCCTGGGTCGGGAGGAGCCCCTGGAGAAGGGAATGGCAACCCACCCCAGCATTCTTGCCTGGAGGATCCCATGGACAGAGGAGCCTGATGGACAGTAGTTCATGGGGCTGCAAAGAGCTGGACATGGCTGAAGCGACTTAGCATGTACACATGAAGACATATGGACTATTGAGTGCTTCAGATAGGTCAGTGTGACCAAGGAACTGAATTTTCAATTGTATTTCATCGTAATTAATCTCAGTGTAGGTGGCTTTATGTGGCCAGTGGCTGCCTTACTGCACCGCACAGTTGTAGGACCCTCCCATTCACCCCATTCTAAGCTTCTCACTTTCTCCTCCCCAGACCCACAAGCCTCTCTCACCTCTGCCTAGCGTTCCTCTCTAGCCTGCTTCACCACCCGCCTTGTCTGGCAGCTTGAGTTGGACCTCTCTCCACCTCAGTTTCCATGTTCTCCCCAGACATCATGTTTGGCCTCTGCCCAAACTGTACCCATGAGGAAGAAAGAGGCTTGCTTCAAGTCCAGACTCCACTAACCTCTGGCTTTCCCCCAGGGAGCATGCTGCCTTGACAGCTTTCTGATGCTTAGGAGTAAGGAGGACACAGTCTAGCATGGATGTGCCGGCCACATGAATGACAGCTTTCCTCTCCTAGGACCTTCTCCACCTGCTGTCCTGAGCGCCCCCTTGTGGAAAGAATGAGGTAGGACACATGACTGGTTCTTCGAAGTGAGCAGCCAGCGCGGCAAAGGGTAATTTCCTGTCTTATTTTCCGTAGCTCTCTGGCTTAAGGTGAGACCCACTTTAATGGAAAATAAACAAGCAGTCAGGTGGATGACATCCTTTTTACTTTTACTACAGTACAGCAAGATTTTCCAAACCAGAGCCGATGTCTGCTGCAAGCAGAAGGCCCTGGGTACACCCCTTTCAAGCGGTCCAAAGGACATACCCAAATAAGACATTTAAGACGATTCTTCATTTCTCCGACAACAATTTCTTGAAGTGCATAATACAATAAATAAATAGAAAATATATCTTTGTTCATAGTGACGCCTACGAGAAACGTTTACATACAAAACATACTATACATCTAATTCCCGAAAAAGGACCAGCTATTTCGGCAACAGGAAAATGACAAGCATTTCAGAGGAGTTTTTTTTTTTTTTTTTTAAAGGCCTAACTCATCTTGAGGCTTCCAAACAGAAAGAACAACAAGAACAATTTTCTAAGCAGTAAGAAAATTTGTGCTACCAAGAACATGCCCAGACACGGGCTCTTGGTGAATGGTTTTGGAAGGAACGTTACATGCACAGATCCTGTGCTGTTTGACAAATGTACAACTCTGAGGATTTTCAAATAGATATTTTCTTTCCATGAACTGAACCAAAGACAGTTAACATTCCTGGCCATTGGAAGTGATCGCACCCTAAGTGGTTCACAGTGTGAGACCCTTGCATTGAGAGTTTAGGAAAACTCAACAGGACTGTAGACGAAAAGAACATGAGGTCATCTGAACTCTCCTCCCCATGGCCTCTGATCTTCCTGGAAGAGGTCCCTCCAGGGACTCGGGCCTCTGAAGCTGCCGTGTCCTTAGAGGCAGAGTCCCACCATCACCCCCTAGCAGCTGAAAGACTTGTTTAGTGGGAAAAACCTCTTTGGTGACTGGCTTGCCCTGGGAGCGGGGGGTGGACTTAAGGCTGAGCCTCACTGGGTGCAGCTGAACAGACGGGGACAAGAGGGGAAGGTGTCTGTGGTTGGGGCAGGAGAGGGGACAGATGTGGTCATCATGAGACCCAGAGCGACCCTGGGGTCTCACGAGAGAGTATAAACCACAGACAGTTTTCCTTTTCCAGAGCTCTCCTGGCTCTCCAAGGTTGGCAGTTCTCCAAGAGGGCCTGGGGTGGAAGGACCCTGGAGGGCCACCTAGCCAGCTCCCCAAAGATGTGTCAGAGTGGCCTGACACTGTCTGCTGGGCGCGCCTGCGGACCTGCAGATGCAGATAGCACCAGTGCAGTTATTGCGGTGGCTGGGCACCCCTCCGGAGGGCAGGTAAGTTTGAGCCAAGTGGAGGCTGCGGGGCCTCCAGAGCCCACAGGAGGGAGCCCTTGTTTGCACGGTGAGGGGCCAGGGGCAGAAACAGTCCTGGCCAGCAACTCTCTAGTCTCATCTTTTCTCCCTTCAAGGGGGCTTGTCCTTCAGGAGTGCCTGGCCCCTCCGGCCGGCAGTTGAGGCAGCGTGGTGTGGCAGTGAGTGTGGGGAGTGGGGGCTCCCGTCCTGGCCTGCTCTGGCCGTGTGGTTCTTCCCCTTCTTGGAGTCTCATCGTCCCGTCTCTACAACCAAGGCTTTGGAATAGGTGTCTCCTAAGGCCCTTTCTGGCTCCGGAAGCCCAGGCGCCCTGACGTGTGAGCGCTTCTTGGGGGCTCCCCAGTGAGGAGTAGATGGGCCCCCCCATGAAGGAGCCCACCTTTCTCGACTTGACTCCAACCTCTGTTGGAGTCATAGGTGGGGCCAGCTGGCCCACACTCTGAGTGTCAGGGGCCCACCAGCCCTCCCTCTGATGCACCCTTCTCTGCTACAGGTGGGCCAGTGAGTCCAGGGCAATGGGCCACCTTGAAGTCATCCAGCTTCGGCAGGAAGGGCTCAGCCTCTGAGTGCTCTAGAGGCTGCCCCGTCCCTGCCACCCATAAGCCCCCTGCCCTTCAACCCTACGAGCTCAGGGCCTCTCCTCCAAGAAGCTTCCAGACCCACCCGAGCACATAAACCCTTTCTTTCCCTCCTGGGAACTGGCATGGCCCCCATTTGAGCCCTCTCAGGATTCTCTGCCTAGCATCAGAAGGCACTTACACTGACCGTCTGTTGCGCCAGACAGCCAAGCCCCTCACCCTGGGCCTTGCTTCTCACGTCTCCATCCTGTCTGCCCAGAGCGCTCAGGATCATGGATGTCGGCTGAGAAGAATGTTCTCGCCTACCGCTGGACTCCAGACACATGAGAGGCCACAGACTTCTGGGCTCTCAGAACTGAAAGGGCCTTTAAAAGTCACCTAGTCCGACTCATGGCCTGGGCGCCAAGTCTCCCGAGAGGCTGACCTCCTCCGGAGGCAGGCTCGTCCTCCCCGAGGGCAGCTGGTTCCATCTCGGTGGGCTCTGTCTACACCCGAGCTCTGAACCCGGTGGAAGTCGGGTCCCACTTACAGGAATGAGGATTCTTCCTGCACCTCCCACCCTAACATTGAGTTGGAGAGCATGGAGATCTGTGAGCGACCCCACCCTCCCACCCCCAGGTTCCCTCCCAGCTGGAGCAGAACTCCTGCCAAAGGGGACCTTTTTCACCAGTAGAGTCCACGTCTCCCTGTGGTCCCCACAGCCCCCACTGCAGAGGCACAGATAGAGAGACCCCCGGGAGGCTGCAGGGAGGAGAAGGTTTGCAGCATCAGCCCACATGGCCCTGGGGCTGCAGGTAGACACTTGAGGGGGGCGGGCAGCAGCACCAGGAGGCTCGGAAGCCTCCCCCTGGCCCATCAGGGCTGACACGTGGCCTTCCCCGGCAGCTGCCAGACCGGGGCTGTGAGAACCGGCCTCGCTACCCCAGGCTGCTGGCCAGACTCCAGTGTCAGGGTCCACTGTGGGGGCGCACGGGGTGGCGGCGGTCCTCACAGCTTCTTCTTCCTCACCACCGGGATGGGTACCACTTGGAAGATTTTGGCGTGGTGGTCCTCAGTGTCCAGGGTCACCCAGGTGGGCCGGAAGCTGCCTTTGAAGCCGACGAATACCATTTTCTCTGCAAAGCAGTAAAGTCACCTAAGCATAAGCTTCACGAGAGAATGGCTATGTACCCACTGCCTTCTGGGGCTCCCCATTGCCATTCCCTGGCCCCCACCAGGCTCCCCCTCCTCTCACTGCACTGGACTGTGTCTCCCCGGGAAGAGCTTTGTGCCATGCTACCAATGGTGCCTGGTGTTGGTCTGTACGGGTCACACAGGGTCTCACCTGAGCCTCCAGCCACCTGTGTGGAGTGCTGGCTCTGCTCTATGCAGGGGATCCCCCCCAAGAAACCAGTTGCCATCAAGCTGACCCTACAATTAGCAGCAAGTGCCTGCTCCTCTCTGAAGCCCTGTGTCCCCATCTGTCAAGTAACGGCATTCAACTACAAGATCTCTGCCCTGGCTCCAATATCCCGTGGCTTTAGAAGGAAGTTCTGAGCAGCAGAGAAATTTGCCCAGGGGCCCTGAGCAGATGGTGTGGCCCGCCAGAGCTCTAGAATCCCAAGCCCCACGCGGGGCCTTCTGTCCCACAGCTCAGAGCTCGGCCCCGTCCGAGGGATGTGGGTATCCACGTTGACACTGGGGAATGGCCTCGCCTGGTAGGCTGTACACATGCATCACCCCTGGGAAAGTGTCCCTTGACTGAGCAATGTCAACTTTATGTTCATCAGTTTTTGGCAACAGGGTCTTAATTAGTTGATTTTTTTTTTTTTTTTTTTTGCCCAGTCATCTAGCATGTGAGACCTTTTTTTCCTGACCAGGGATTGAACCTGCGCCCCTGGTATTGGAAGGCAGATTCTTAACCACTAGACCACTGGAAAAGTCCCAGGATCCTAATTTAAGGCAGATGCTTTCAGTACTGGGCTGGGGAAGACGCTTCTCTTTTCCTTGTTTTCTCTTTTGGTTCATTGGAAGGACTTTCATTGTTTCTGAATTTTCTCTGTGAGAGGCCTGGGATAAGCTTCCCATATGACAGGCTGCTAGCTTTGATGTGTTTTGCAGTCAGGATGGCCTGGCTGCTAAGGATGGCTGGCTTTAGAATATTAGGATCCAAATTCTAATCTTAAATGACTAATTCTTGAGTGGCTCTACCTTAACTGGAAATCACAGTACCTGTCATGCAGGTTATTAATGAATAACAGAATGAATAGGATGTTCAGCAAGGCACAAGGCTGGGTATTTACATGATAACTATTGGGTTGGTCAAAAAGTTCATTCACGTTTTTCTGTTAAAACAAAAAACAAAAAAACCAGAAACAAATACGATGTTCTATAACTTTGTATGGAAAACCCAAATGAACATTTTGGCCAACCCAATGCAGTGGACATTATTATCAGGAAGGTTGCTTGGCCTCCTCTCTCAGCCTCCCCAAGGACTCTCTCATCACACAGTCTGTGATGATGGTGATGAAACGCTGACATTTTTGTCCTGGTTGGCTTCCTCCCGGAGGGGCCTGTGCCAGGCTTTATGGCAGAAGAGCTGTGTGACGTTGTACAAGCCATATATATTCTCAAATGAGAGCTTTGCCAGCTATAAAGGACTGTACAAACGCTGGCCATTGGCAGGAAAGCTGGGGCAGAGGTAGTGACTCTGGCAGATCCAGGCAGCAGGAACTGAGGCAGAAGGGTCAAACTGAGCCCCGTGGATTGCTGTTTTTCATTCGCTAAGTCGTGTCCGACTCTCTGTGACCCCATGGACCGTATCTCACCAGGCTCCTCTGTCCAGGGAATTTTCCAGGCAAGGATACTGGAGTGGGTTGCCAGTTCCTCCTCCAGGGGATCTTCCCGATCCAGGGATGGAACTTATGTCTCCTGCATTGGCAGGCGGGTTCTTTACACTGAGCCACCAGGGAAGCCCTTTCTGCTGATACTTTTGTGAATTAAAAGGGCCACTTGCTGAGTCGATGGGTAAGTGACTCTATCATTCCCTTTGGGTGTCTGGTCACATGTTAGATGGCATTGCTGCAGGGCAGGGACGGTGACCAGGGAGCCTCTTGCCCTGCACAACTGTGGACTGCTGGTTGTGTTAGAGATTCTGAGGTCACAGCAGGTTTGGGGGGAAGTGTTCTGGCCTCAGCAGGAGGCCTGGGCATCCAGACTCAGGGTCAATGCAAGAACCCTTACCTTTCAGTTTGAGCCCCTTGTGTGCCCCGAGTTTTTCCAGCACTCTGGTCCACGGGCCTCTGGAGATGTATCTTCCCTTTGATGCCATGAGAACTATGGAACTGAACCAGAAAGGACAAATGAGAGGACTGGATGACAAAGTAGGGTAAGGGGTTCCCGGGCAGGGATGCTGCATGGTGGCTGGTGGGACTTGAGTCAGCAGTGCCCAGAGCCCTGCCAGGGACCGGGGGAGAGCATGACTGTGTGTCGAGCTGGCCGGCTTTTTCCATGTGATGACTGACATCCTGAACATCCTCCCACACGTCTGGCTGCAGTTGGTGCCCATGATCTTCTCTCTGAGCCTGCTCTCAGCTCACTGCTGCTCCATGGCCGTCCCCAAGGAGGACAGAGCTGGCACACAGAGCCCACCATCGGGGACCAGCACCCACACCAGAGCCCGGCACACAAACGACTTCAGTGTGCATCTATTAACCTGAAGGTACAAGGATTGTGTAGGACCCGATGGAAATGTGGTGATGGACGAAGCAGAGTGTTGAGTCACCCTGTGCTCAGGGGAGGGTTAACCCCTCAAGTTCATGCCCCCCTATCTCCGCTCAGGCAGAACAGTGTGACTGCTCCATGCTACAAACGGGGAGATGAAGGCACGTGGTTACTAAGCACTGGGTTGAACAAAAAGAATGGAAAAACCTGAATTAATTCTTTGGCCAAGCCAATAGCTAGGATGACCTGCTGAAGGGGAGTCGTGCCTGGGATGGGAGGAGGAGCAGGCCTGGGGCTGCCCAGACCGAAGGACTCGACTTCCAAGAGTCCTGCTGAGGCGCTGAGATCTCTAGTCCCCTGGCTTGGGTGTGATCAGGCCAGCGTGCTGGAGAACGGCCATTGTGGGGGTCCACACAGCCTGCTGAGCCAGACAGCAGGAAATGCACACCTCCCCCAGGAACAGAAACGGGGCAGGGCCCACTGGGCCTTCTAGTTTTCNTCTATCATTCCCTTTGGGTGTCTGGTCACATGTTAGATGGCATTGCTGCAGGGCAGGGACGGTGACCAGGGAGCCTCTTGCCCTGCACAACTGTGGACTGCTGGTTGTGTTAGAGATTCTGAGGTCACAGCAGGTTTGGGGGGAAGTGTTCTGGCCTCAGCAGGAGGCCTGGGCATCCAGACTCAGGGTCAATGCAAGAACCCTTACCTTTCAGTTTGAGCCCCTTGTGTGCCCCGAGTTTTTCCAGCACTCTGGTCCACGGGCCTCTGGAGATGTATCTTCCCTTTGATGCCATGAGAACTATGGAACTGAACCAGAAAGGACAAATGAGAGGACTGGATGACAAAGTAGGGTAAGGGGTTCCCGGGCAGGGATGCTGCATGGTGGCTGGTGGGACTTGAGTCAGCAGTGCCCAGAGCCCTGCCAGGGACCGGGGGAGAGCATGACTGTGTGTCGAGCTGGCCGGCTTTTTCCATGTGATGACTGACATCCTGAACATCCTCCCACACGTCTGGCTGCAGTTGGTGCCCATGATCTTCTCTCTGAGCCTGCTCTCAGCTCACTGCTGCTCCATGGCCGTCCCCAAGGAGGACAGAGCTGGCACACAGAGCCCACCATCGGGGACCAGCACCCACACCAGAGCCCGGCACACAAACGACTTCAGTGTGCATCTATTAACCTGAAGGTACAAGGATTGTGTAGGACCCGATGGAAATGTGGTGATGGATGAAGCAGAGTGTTGAGTCACCCTGTGCTCAGGGGAGGGTTAACCCCTCAAGTTCATGCCCCCCTATCTCCGCTCAGGCAGAACAGTGTGACTGCTCCATGCTACAAACGGGGAGATGAAGGCACGTGGTTACTAAGCACTGGGTTGAACAAAAAGAATGGAAAAACCTGAATTAATTCTTTGGCCAAGCCAATAGCTAGGATGACCTGCTGAAGGGGAGTCGTGCCTGGGATGGGAGGAGGAGCAGGCCTGGGGCTGCCCAGACCGAAGGACTCGACTTCCAAGAGTCCTGCTGAGGCGCTGAGATCTCTAGTCCCCTGGCTTGGGTGTGATCAGGCCAGCGTGCTGGAGAACGGCCATTGTGGGGGTCCACACAGCCTGCTGAGCCAGACAGCAGGAAATGCACACCTCCCCCAGGAACAGAAACGGGGCAGGGCCCACTGGGCCTTCTAGTTTTCCTCTCAGAGGAATCCTGTAACCACAGACCGCAGTCCAGACATGGAAAAACTGTACAGGACTCTGGAAGCGGTCGTTACCCCTATACGTGTTTCATAGGGAGCAGAAAGACAGCTGTCAAAATGTAAAGAGCTCGTGTGTGGGAAGAGCAGAGAAGAGAGGAGATGGGCCACCGTGGCTCCTCTGGATCACAGAGGGCTGTGGGGGAGGAGGGCAGTGTGTTGCCAACACCCTTGACTCTGGATTCTGGATCCAGGCTCTGTTCCCAGGAGACTGTCCCCGTCGCTCCCATTCAGAAACGAAGCTAACACCCCTTTGGCTCAGTTAAGCCTCCTTGCTGGGCTGGACTCAAATGAAGAGCATGCCCTCTGGGAGTGGGGAGGGAGACGGATGGAGCTACTCATGTGCCCCGGCCTCCTGGCAGCACCGGAAGCTGCCTGTCCTCTTCAGGGGCCCTTCTCTGCCTGGCCTGGGCTTCTCATGCCCACTGAGCCCCCACACCTGTCAACACGAGGCTCCCAAGAGGTGCTGACAGAGGCAGCCCCTGGAAGCCATCCTGGAAGGTTCTGGTGGGAGCGGTTGCGTCCTGCTTTCCCTGGGGCCCTGGGGCTGGGGCGGCCCTGTGGGGTGGGAAGGTGGGGCCACCTGGCTGGGACCTGCAGGGACAGTGGGGCAGGACCTGCCTGTGTTATTCCTTCAGGCCCTGCTGCTCTCCCTGAGGTCTGGGGGTACCCGGTTCTTGCCTGGGTACCCAGTGCCAACCCAGGGCGTGCTTCACAGCAGGTACTTGGTGAGGGCTGTCCCCAGCAAGGTGCACTGGGGCTGCAGCACGGGCTGAGAGGAGCCCTGGATGGGGAGGCCCCACGCCTCTCACCCCTGGTTTTCAGCAGAGCAGCTTGCAGTTCGGTTTCTTTCTTTCTTTTTTTTAATTTGCTTGGGCTCAGAAGTTGCAACGCACTGGAGCTTAGTTGCTCTGCAGCACCTCAGTTCCTGATCAGGGATCAAACCCTCGTCTCCTGCATTGCAAGGCAGAGTCTTAACCATTCGGACCACCAGGGAAGTTCCTGCATTTCCGTTTCTTATTCTAGGCTTCTGCATCCTATTTCATTTCCAGGAAAAGTCCTCTGGCCCCAAAAGGCAAGAAAACTAAAAATCTCTAGATGATCCTCTTTTTCCCCAAATCGGCTAATCTCCTGCTTCGGTATGAACCTGCATGTGAAAACATGATGCTGAAGAAGCTCATGACCAAAGGTGGTCAAGCACCACCCCTGTCTCTGGAATCTTACACAGCGTCCAGTTCAAGTCAGGCCCTCATATAGCGACTGGGAAGCACGTTTGTTTTCATCAGTAAATATTTTCCAAGCACCTCCTGGATGACAGGTACCACATGAAGCACGTAGACCGCCTGCTAGTCCAGGCTGTGGCTTTGGAGTGAATTCTCCATTATATCAGAAATGAAAGTACGAGTTGGATATGATCCCCATACTGCTGTGTTTAAAATGGATAACCCAGCAAGACCTACTGTACAGCACGTGGAACTCTGCTCAGAGTTGTGTGGCAGCCCAGATGGGAGGGGAGTTTGGGGGAGAATGGATACATGGATATGTGTGGCTCAGCCCCTTTGCTGTCCATCTGAAGCTATCACAACACTTAATTGGCTCTTTGCTAATATAAAATAAAGGACTTAAAAAAATAAAAATCCAGACCCTTGATGAGGGAGCAGATACATCCACTGGTCCTCTGTGGGGGCAGGGATGGGTAGAAACTTTTGGTTGGATCAGAAGAGACCTCACCAAACAGGTGACGTGTGAGTTAGTTTTGGAAGGGGACAGGGGACACCTGTGTTTAAGAAGGTTAATGCCCCCCCGCAAGTATGGTGGGTAGATTCAAGTTGGGGAGGCTGGGCGAGGGAGTCTGTTGGGTCACTGTGCTGACAGTGTGGGTGGCAGGCTGGAGGCGATGCAGAGGATGTCATGGGAGAATGGGCAGGGGAGCCACGGTGCAGGCGGTTGACAGGAGTGGTTACTGAGTGTGGTGATGGCAACACGAGAGAAAGACCAGACCAAATGTGATGCCTGGACTCCGGTGTAGCTAGCTGCCTGGATGGGAGATGACAATTTCACCAAAATGTGGCCAAGAAGGGTGGCTGGTTTAGAGGATTAAAAAAAAAATGATGAGAATTCAGTTCCATAGGGGACATTTGGGTGGCGGGGTCCAAGTGGCCGTTGGATAAAAATATCTGGCATTTAGGAGGGAGACGGGGGCTGGAGAGGCTTGGCAGCCACCAACATTTGGATTGCAATGAGTGCGGGCGGGGATGAGCTCACGCTGGGAGAGTGTGCGGGTGGGGGTGGAGGGCCGGGGCAGGCTTCCCATGTGTAGCTGGTAGACTCAGCCTGACCTACATTCCCAGTGGCCCCAGGCTCCCATTTCAGAGGCACCAGGTAGGAGGCTTCCTGGCCTGCTCCCATCATGGGGGCAGACCGCTGTTGTTATTGTTTAATCGCTCAGTTTTGACTGTTTGCAACCCCATGGACTGTAGCCCGCCAGGCTCCTCTGTCCATGGAATTCTCCAGGCAAGAATACTGGACTGGATTGCCATTTTCTTCTCCAGGGGATCTTCCTGACCCAGGAACTGAACTCGTGTTTCCTGCGTTGCCAGGCAGATTCTTTACCAATGAGCCACCTGGGAAGCCATGGACAGTGCGTGGAGGCTCCCTAAGCTTCCTCAGCCTGGACTGTGATGCAGGCCCCAGGGACAGGGAGGGGGCCTCAGCCAGACTCACTTGTCGGGGATGGTCGCCACGTAATTGAAGAGCTGCCAGGGGATGCCCTGCAGGATGGCGTTCCTGAAGCCGGTGTGGTTCAGTACCTGCCCGTGCCTCCCGTCAATCACCACCACCTGGATGCCATCTTCCAAGCTGGGGTACTTCTTCCCATCCACCTGCAGATGACAGGCAACACAGAGTGTGACATGGAGGCGGGGAGGGGGGTCCCTGAGGCTCTTCTGCCCACATGGGTCCCACGTAGGCTCTGAAGGCAGAGGGTGCCAGTGCAGCTGTTCAAAGCATAAAACCCACTTCAGTCAGTTCCTGCAGCCCTGTGTAGTGGCTGATGGACCTGTGTGTGTGTGTGTGTGTGCATGCTCAGTTGCTCAGTCATGTCTGACTCTTCACGACCACATGGCCTGTAGCCCACCAGGCTCCTATGTCCATGGGATTTCCCAGGCAAAAGTGGGAATACTGGAGTGGGTTGTCATTTCCTCCTCCAGGGGATCTTCCCAACCCAGGGATCGAACCTGTGTCTCCTGCATTGGGAGGCAGGTTCTTTACCACTGAGCCACCTGGGATGGCCTCCCCGCAAAAAGACACGTTTACTGCAACCTTTGGGAGTGACTGTATTTGGAGCCAAGGGCCTTTGCAGATTTAATTAAGTTAACGATCTCAAGATGAGGTCATCCTGGATTTCGGATGGGCCCTAAATCCAATGGCAGATGTCCTTTTAAGGATAAGGAAGAGGGCGGTCTGAAACTCAGTCACATGGGGGAGAAGACCACATGAGCACAGGGGCGGAGGCTGGGGGAACGCAGCTGTGAGATGGGAAGGGGGGCATCCAGGCTGCTGGTGGCCGCAGAATCTGGAAGAGGCCAGGGAAGGACACGCCCTCAGCACCTGCAGGAGGAAACAACCCTGGCCCCGTGGTGTCGGGCATCCAGCTTGTGAACTATGCGGGGAAGGTTCTGTTGTCCTCAGCCACCTGGCTGGCAGTCACTGGCAACCACAGCCCTAGGCACTGACACGAGGTCTCGGTGAGCAGAGACGCCCCAGGCACGGGGACGGAGGCTTACTTGGATGTACGCCAGGTCGTTCAGCAGGTGGAAGAAGCGCTGCTTGGCACTCTCCATCTTCACCTCCAGGAAGTGGTCCTTTGTCTTCTAGAGAAAAAACAAAAACCCAGGGTGGGTGTCAGGTTCGGGGGGTCCAGTGTCCAGCTCGAGGGCTGGTCGGCCCCCGCACTTCCCTGTAACCCCTCAGCCATGGGAAAGGGTTTAAGGAGGGGAGCAGAGGTCCGGAGAAGGCCCTGAGGGGCTTGGGGCTCGGCTGACCGTTGGCCACTCACCAGCAGAGAACCGAAGAGCTTCTTGGGCATGGGCACGTCCACGATGGCCTTCTCCGTGAACTTGGGGTAGGCCGTGGCCGCACAGTCGCTGATGCCTGCGTTCTTTGGGATCAAAGCTTTAATCTTTATCCTCTCGCAGCCCTTCACAGAACAGAAGGCAAACTTCTCTCTCTCGTTCTGAGCTTTCAGCTTCAGAAAAAGCAGCCTGCACACAGGAGCAGAGCGGGCGGTCCCCTTTGGTATCCGCATCTTCCTCCTCTCCCACCCGCTTTCTTCCTCCCTCTGCCTCCGCACTCTGTGCTGGCCACAGTACTAGACCCAGTAGGCCCCACAGAATGGAGGAGGACCCCCTCCACCCTGCCACTTCCACAAGGTTGAACGTGGTTGGAGAAATGAAAAAAAAATGCATTGAGGAAAAAGCTAATACTGACAATTTTCATTTTCCGAGCACGTACTCTGCTCTGCTAGACACATGCCATCAACGGACATATTATCTCATTTAACCCTCACACAATCTAGTCTGGCAAGCACTGTTATCATCCCATTTCTCACATCTCAATGGCTCAGAGAAGTGAAGCGACTTGCCAGAACCACACAGCACAAAAGAGGCAGAGCTGGCATTTTATCCCCACCCTGTGCCTGGTGAGGAGAATGCTCTCTGGCTTCCTAACTTGACACTCCTCCAGTTACAACAAGCTGGTTATCAGGTGTCCTAGGCCATAGCAGAATAGAAGGTAGCCATTGAAGGCAGGTGCTCAGACGTAAGAAAGAGTAACACATTTGTCAGGCAGAAAGATCATGGAAAACAGCCCTAAGAATTCAAAAAGCCTAAGAGTTTGGCTTTCTACACAGGACACAAGCATCTTACAACCCAGCTCATCCCTGAGGCTGTCACTGAATTGAAGCCCAGTGTGACAATCAATAGGTATAATGATGAGCTAAGCAGCCAATAAAAAGGGTAAATTAAGCAGCAGAATCTGCTCTAAGGGAAAAATCGTAAATTAAAAAAATTTTTTCATCAAAAAAGGTTCAACTTATAAAACTGCCAAAATACTGTAGTTCCTATCTTTATATTACTGTGATGTAGTTATATGCATCATATTATAACTGCAAGTTATATGCTTAATTAAAGATTGAATAGGCTTACTGCACACCGCTCAGCACACTGATAATGGTTTTAGAGAATACAAATGAACTAAAATTTCTCTCATATGCAAGAAACATCCTTGCTTCTTTAAGATCATTATATAAGGAAATAAGATAATATGAAATTTGATAATAAGAAAAGTATCATTTATTTTTGTTTACACAGAGGAACTACCTGTCTATAAAAAATAACTTTAAGCAGTCTTACCAGTTTCTCTCCCTAAGTCAATGTATGAAGGATATACCTATAGTGAATAAATAATAAAGTAAGCCTGGTAAGGCTGTGGTTGGTAATTGAAAATAAATAGTAATAACAAAGTACTAATATTAGGGAGAGTGAGATAGAGGACTTGACTCAGTATATTTTTTAGTACTTTCTCTCAGTTTTTAGTCAATATGACTAACTGATTTTCCATTCAATAATTTTAACTTATTTTGTTAGAAATTACCCCTAACCTACAGTCAAAACTACTTAAATAAGAACAGTTTAAAAATAAAAAATTTCATGACAATTAACATAAAATCAAATGTCTACTAAAATTATAATTACGAAGAATTCCTTTCTTAACTTTTGTAAGAAATGTCTTAACAGAAAATTTCATGTTAAAATGATGCTGTGGGCAATCAGTACACTGTGGCATTTCTGAGATAAAACATGGCTTTTAACTAGAGGAAATAAAACTAGAAACAGGTAAAATAATATAAAAAAAAAAAAGGTTCAACTTGTTTAGTGGCAGTTCACATTTGAAAAATTCACACCTCTGGAACAAAGCAATTCTCATGATCCTAAAAGAAGATGTTACGTATAGATGGCGCAATGAAGACTTCACCTTACTTACATTTTTAAAATCATAATAGTTTCTGCTGTTTTATGAGGGATATGTAATTCCTTCTCTTGTTTTCATACGGAGGGAGTTTTCTAGACACTCCTGGGCCCATCCTGTCCCCTCACTGACGTCTTCCGGGGAAAGTGGAGTGGCTCATTTGACTGCTGGGTGTGGGTATATGGGTCAGCCAACAGGGTGGGATGGGGGAGGCTCTCGTCTGCCCCCCGTGTACCCTGTTGCTGTTTAGTCGCTAATTCATGTCTGACTCTTTGTGGCCCCAAGGACTCTAGCCCGCCAGGCTCCTCTGTCCATGGGATTTCTGAGGCAAGAATACTGGAGTGGGTATTGCCACTTCCTTCTCCAGGGGATCTTCCTGACCCAGGGGTTGAACCCAAGTCTCTTGCATTGGTAGGCGGATTCTTAACCACTCAGCCATCAGGGAATTTGCTCCTTATTATTTACACGTCACTTGGAAGTTATTTCCTATGGCATTCGTTATCTTCAGGAATATAGAAATGAACATTACCCAGGTCCTAAACCCTAAAGACCATGCTATAATCTCCACGGGTACCAAAAAGGAATGAGTTTTATTCACAAATACCACAGTCATATGAACATGGGATGCTTTCCTTTAATATTTTGGCATAGGCATCGGAATATCAAAGAGAGTATGCCGACTTCTTGAAAAACAGGCTTTCCCCTGGGACGTCAGATGAGTCTACCGTCATCGCCAGGGTTCCCCAGGCAAGCTTTTCTCCTCCACTGGACTAGGAGCTTCATAGCTGAGTTATTTGAACTCTGTTTTCATCTTTTATCTTGGTGTGCTATTTTGTTTTTCAAAAATCATATGATCAAATGAAGAGTTTTCAGGTAAGAATGAACAAAAAAAAATTAGTTACCTTTTCAAAGCTTATAGAAAAAGACTCCAGCATTGCGTGGCGGCTCATTCGGGGCTACTTATGAATCACAACGCTGGTTTCAATGTCATTGCATGGCCACCCTCATGAAATAAGTAGCCTAGGGCTGGGTAGAGGCACCCAGTATTGGGAAGCTCTGCTCACCAATGAGACATCTGTGGGACATCAGTGAGATGTCATCAGCTCTGTCATCAGTGAGACAGATCCCTCTTCACCTGCTGTCCTGTCTGCCCCACCACTGGTTTAGAACTGATGTGGGGAAGGGGTGCTCTATGCTGCCTCTCCAGACCCCAGCATTTTTACTTATACTTCTGACTTTCAAATCTGAATTTCCCTTTAATCAAATTGATAAAGCCCTATCTTTATAGATATTTCTAAGCACCCTCTATTTCCTAAATGTTTATTTCAATTTAAGGATGGAAAAAAAAAAAAGTACAGCAATTTCTCTGATGGTCCAGTGACTAAGACTCTTGGCTCCCAGGGCAGGGGGCCTGGGTTCCATCCCTTCTGGTCAGAGAACTAGATCCCACATGCTGCCACTAAGAGTTCGCATGTCTCAACTAAAGATGCCATGAGCCAAAGCTAAGAGCCAGAGTGGCCAAATAAATAAATAAAAATATTTTTAAAAAAAGAATGGAAAAAATGAATATGAAACAATCTTTTACCCTGAGTCCCTGGAGAGTTGGCTAACAACAGGTTCATCGCTCTACAGACATGTCAGCATTCTTAAGATGTCAGAGTAAAACTCTCTCTCTAGGGAAGGTGACCTCCTAGCTCCCTGTCTCCAGGAACAGGGACTCTGTCCCCATGATGTCCGTACTGAATAGGACCTAGTGCCGTTCAGCAAAAAGGGGAGGATGTGGAGGTGCAGAGAGGTATGTGCTCAAAACCAGCCACGCCGAGTTCGTGCTAGGTTTTCTGAACAAGTCGTTACCCTTCACCCTGTGCCTCCTCTGCTTATTTCTGAATCAAGGATGATATCTGCTCCGACTGGGGTGTAAGGAGTTGAGGTCATGTGCCACATTTTCTCAGTTCTAAGATTCACTGTTTCACATTGTTGCTCCTAAAATAGGTGGATTCCCTATNCCCTTCACCCTGTGCCTCCTCTGCTTATTTCTGAATCAAGGATGATATCTGCTCCGACTGGGGTGTAAGGAGTTGAGGTCATGTGCCACATTTTCTCAGTTCTAAGATTCACTGTTTCACATTGTTGCTCCTAAAATAGGTGGATTCCCTATAATCCATGTGTATATTAAGAGCATGCTTATTTTCCTCCCAAAGCCTCACAGCTTTAAAAACAACGTCACCGGTGGATGGTGCAATCTGCCTGAGATCAGAAGTGCCTGGGAAAGGGTATGTGGTTCCCCACTGCACGGTGGGCCTGGGGTTACTGGAAAGGCTAGGGGACAACCTGAGAGGGCTCCTCACCCCGAGTCCTCGTCCCAGAAGTAGTGGCTGCGGCCAGGGTGGCTTTGCTCCACTTTGTCCATCTGCGAGGTCTTCACGAAGATGCCTGTCTTGGACGTCTGCTTCAGCAGGCGATTGTGGACATCCGAGAGGATGGAGAAAGTGGTGCCCCGGGGGTAGCAGAGTCCCACTCGGATCCAGTCACCCCTAGAACCGGAAGGACAGTCATCAGGTGACGAGTAAGGGTGTCCCAACCACGGGGCCTCTTTGGTGTGCACTGGATGAAGACCCAAGCATTCTCCACTGAATGGCATTTCCACTTTTCAGTGTGGAGTTTTGAAAGAGCACTTGCGGTTGGTCACGATTGGGTCACACAGTGTTCAAGGACAGAGGGAGAAATGATGAATGGATGATGGTAGTGGGTCAGTGGGGTGTCCCCAGGGTCTGCACTGTGTTCCATGTGGAACACTGGCTAGGAAAAATAAAAGGACCTTCTTTCAGCAGGGCTAGGAGCTTCCGTAGTGGCTCAGATGGTAAAGAATCTGTCTGAAATGCAGGAGACCTGGGTTCAATCCCTGGGTCAAGAAGATCCCCTGGAGAGGGGACTGGCCACCTGCTCTGGTATTCTTGCTTGGAGAATTCTATGGACAGAGAAGCCTGGTGGGCCACAGTCCAGTGGGTTGCAAAGAGTCGGACATGACTCAGCGACTAACACTTTCACTTTTTCACTTCAACAGGGCCGGAGTTAAAAAACCAGGGTCTGTAAGATCTGGATTCAGCCCCTACCTGGTTCAGCCTGATTGTGGGGCCCATCTCAGCTCTCTGGGTCTTCTTTTCTGCATCTGATAAATATCTGTCTCACAGAAATACTGTGCCAAGTTAATGATGATGTTCATGCACAATAGATACGTGACATAAACAAATACATGAAGCCCTCTCCAGATGCCCTCAGCTTCACCCCTTCACCTCACAGAATCTCATCTCTCTCTGTAAAACGGGAATGCCAGGGATTTTTGCCATACGTTGAGCACTTCATAAAGCCAGGTGCTGGGTGAAATGCCTGCCGTACACTCTCACACTCCATCCTCACTACAACTCTGCAAAGTAACACTATGTAGGCTCATCTCCTAGATGAAGACAGAACTGAGGTTCCGAGGGTCAGACACCCTGTGCGAGGTCATCCCCACACGGAACAGGGCCTCAGCCGGGTCTTCTGCCTCTTAACCGCTAGGTGATGTCAAGCCCTCTAGGTGCACCCTCGTGAAGGGGTGACGTGGGCTAGCCTGGGATTCTGTGAGCAGTAAGCCCGGGACTTAAGACAAGGCCCTGTTATCACCACAGCTTTGAGCGGAGCCGGGGCAGCTGTCCCCAGGTCACCTTGCTCCTGTGAGGCCCCCCACTCACTTGTTGAAGTTGATGAGCCAGATGGTGAGCTCAGAGGGCGCGGTCTGGTCCCAGTGGATGGTGTAGCCCTTCTGCAGGGTGATGACTGGCTGGTACTGCTGGTAGTGCATGCTCCTGGTCAGGGCTCCCTCCAGGTAGAGAGGGTGGCTGGGGAAGTCATTCTTGATGATCTTCATCCGCAGATTATTGGTCTTGTAGGCCTGAATGTACATCTTTTAGAGCCCAAAAAGGAAACACACAACGGGGCAATTACGAGGGGTCATCCCGGGAGCATCTGGTTAACATCTGAGCACAGAGTACACTTTCACAAGCACTTGCTCTTCACAGAGCCCTTTTTAGAAAGCTTGAATGAGAGGAGGCCAAATAAGGGGGCATCTCTTTCTGCTGGTGAATGCGGCCCTAGCCGTTCTGTGCAAGCCAGCCAATGCTCTCCATTCATCTTCGAAAAAGTGCTCTGTTGAGGGGAGATCAGTGGGAACTTGGGAGGGGTATCTGCTTAATTGGCAGAGAGCAAATTGGGGGGAAAGTCAGGGGGATCAGGAAGAAGGAGGAGGGGAGAGAGGATTTTCACACTTCTGCTGCAGAAGTAACTCCCCTGTCAGCTGACAGACAGTAACTCCCGTGACAGACAGCTACTGTACTGTTTGCATTTGAGAAAGAGCCTGGCATGTGGCCAACTTCTCCCTCTCATCCTCGGTGTCTGGCTTGAGTGGCCGGTCCCTGTGGCTATTGGCACACATCAGGTGACCAATGGTGTCTCATTTCAGAGGCAAACATGCAAGCAAGACTGTTAGCCACTTAATCCAAGGGACAGAAGAGCCTGACTGCTTTGAGCCACCCTTGGTTTAAAACACCATGTCCTGATAGAGAAAAGACTTGTGGCTGCCAAAAGGGGGAGGGAGGAGGGAGAGGATGGATTGGGAGTCTGGGGTTGGTAGATGCAAACTATGATATTTAGAATGGATAAACAAGAGGGTCCCCATGTATAGCCCAGGAAACTAGATTCAATAGCCTATAATAAGCCATAATGGAAAAGAGAACCTAAAAAGAAAGTATATATGAGTATAACTGAGTCACTTTACTGCAGAGATTGGCACAACCTTGTAAATCAACTATGTTGTTGCTTAGTCGTCGCTAAGTTGTGTCGAACTCTTTTGTGACCCCATGGACTATAGCCCACCAGGCTCCTCTGTCCATGGGATTTCCCAGGCAAGAATACTGGAGTAGGTTGCTAGTTCCTTCTCCAGGGGATCCTCCCGATCCAGGGATTGAATCCGAGTCTCCTGCACTGGCAGGCATATAGTTTTTTTAAATCACTGAGCCATCTGGTGGGTGGTAGTGATTTAGTCGTTAAGTTGTATCTGACTCTCACGACCCCATGGACTGTAGCCCACCACGCTCCTCTGTCCATGGGATATCCCAGGCAAGAATACTGGAGTGGGTTGCCATTTCCTTCTCCCTGAGCCACCTGAGAAGCCCCCAAATCAACTATATACGTCAATTTTTAAAATCCATTAAAAAACAGACAACACCGCATCCAGAACTCCCCTGGTGGCCCAGTGGCTAAGAATCTGCCTTCCAATGCAGGTGATACAGGTCCAATCCCCTACTGGGGAAATAAAATCCCAGTTGACACAGAACTACTAAGCCAACGCCCCACAGCTACCCAGCCTTCATGCTCTAGAGCCCGTGCTCTGCACCTAGAGAAGCCCCTGTGCACAGCTAGAGAAAGACTGCACGCCGCAACAGAGATCCAGTACAGCCAAGAAGTAAATCATACAAAACACCGTGTCCTGTTTTAGGATCTGTCCCATATTCATCAGGTGACATCCCTGTGGCTGTGGCCAAGAGAAAACGTCACATCAAGATTCAATAACGTTGTGCTTTTGCAAAGAAGGAGTTCTCTTCCTTTCTGCTCGTATCACATGTAAAATCAACCCTGCCCTAACATGGAGTTGTAATGAGTCTAAGCGTTTAAAGGTATTGCATTGTAAAGCCTGTGGTAAGCTGTAAAGTGAAGGAAGGATATTATCATTATTATTTTTTAGTGTTTACATGTTCTTTTCCCATCCTTTTATATTTTAATTTATTTTTAATTGGAGGATAATTGCTTTATGATTTTGTGATGATTTCTGTCATACATCAGTATGGATCAGCCATAGGTGTACGTATGTCCCCTCTCTCTTAAACCTCCCTCCCATGTCCCACCCCACCCCTCCCCTCTAGGTTGTCACAGAGTACCGGGTTGAGCTCCCTGCATGAACTGCAAATTCCCACTGGCTATCTCTTTTACATATGGTAGCGTATATATTTCAACACTACTCTCTCAATACATCCCACCCTCTCTGGAAAGGAGAATATGTGTGTCATGACTCCGGTCCATCAGCTCCCTTCCGACCACACTTCCCTTCTGAGCTGCCCTGGACCATGACGTCACCTGCTCACTCCCGGAGCGTCAGACGCCTTGTCCTGCCCACACACACAGCAGCCCCTCGGCCTGGACCATTCCACAGGTCCACCTCCCCTGCAGGGCACTGGGGCAGGCCTGAGGAAGTCTCGCATGGGGAGAGGGGTGCCCCTCCAGGCTCCGTCAGCCGTCTCCACTGGGTTTGTAGCATGGCCTGGCACTCCTTCTACATGCCTCTGTCAGCATTTCCCAGTCTCTGCGGTAACTCTTTCCAGCCTGATTGCTCTCTGCAGACCCCCTGGCTCAGGCCCACTCTCTACCCCTTCAGTGCATCACCTCCCCTTCTACTGTGAAAAGAAACACCCTGAACCTCTCTGATCCTGGTCCCTTCTTCCTCTGTTCCCTTCTCCTGCTAATGTCAGCCCCTCTTACCTCTGCTGGAATCTATTCCCAGCACAGCCCTGCCCCCAGGGGCCCACCTTGCCCCACCATGGCCCTTTCCCTAGCTCCCTGATCTGTCTCTTCCCAGATGTCAAACCACCTTACCACCTTCAGCACTTTTCTTTTCTTTTTTGATTTTAGATCCCTGACCAGGGAATGAACCCGGGCCCTTGGCAGTGAGAGTGCGGAGTGTTCACCACCGGACCTCTAGGAAGTCCCCCTTTAGCTCTCTTCTAACGCCCACCCTGGATGCTGAAGTCCACAGTGGTGATAACTGCCTGCCTGTGGGGTGGTGGTGATGAAGAGTTCCTCATTCCTACATGTTCCTACCCCTATTGGGGCCCCCAGGCTCACCACCCTCCTCATCTTATAGCTCTTTGTCTCCTTGGAGACTCGTTTGTTTTGCTTATCCAGTCCTGGTTATTCCTCTGCATAACATCAATATAGTCATTAATATTTTCACATTCCGGGCACTTTCCTTGCCTGCTGCCCATGTGGCCACTGGGCACTGGAAATGTGGGCAGTGTGGCTGAGGCCCCAGATTTTAAATTTCATTTTAATTAATTTAAATTTCAAAAGTGGTGTAAGAGAGTTTTACCTGAAACACAGCTTTATTGTTTTGGTAGGACTAGCTTTGACTTTAACTGTAGAAACTTTGAATGCAAACTAAATGGGCTACAAGCATCAAATATGCAGAGAATTTTGAAGACTTGGCATGTAAAATGCCTCATTAATGATTTTTTTATGCTGATTACATGTTGAGATGATAGCATTTTGAAGATACTGAGTTAAATAGAGTCTATTATTAAAATAGATTTTACTCATTTATTTTTCCTTTTTAATGTAACTCCTGGAACATTTGAGCTCATGTGCCTGTATTTCTGGTGGAGAGGACTGGTGAGGCACTTACATGCCCACTAAGAGAGTTCAACTATTATTCTGATTTTACATATAAGAGGCTTCAGGAGTTTAGGTAATTTGCCCAAGGTCACACAGTAAGTGCAGGAGCCTGATCTCTGCTTACAAAGTGTTTTCACTTGGGCTTTTTGAAAATCCTATTGGGTGGGGAGAAAAAGTAAAAAGAATAAAGGATGGCACAATTTCATTCCTTTTTATTACCATTATTTTATTGTGTGTGTGTGCCACATCTTCTTTATCCATTCCTCTGTTGATGGACACTTAGGTTGCTTCCATGTCCTGACTATTGTAAACAGTGCTGTAGTGAACATCGGGGTGCATGTGTCTTTTTGAATTATGGTTTTCTCTACTCATATGCCCAGCAGTGAGACTTCTGGGTCATACAGTAGTTCTATTTTTAGTTTTTTGTTCTCTGTAATGGCTGTATCAATTTATATTTCCACCAACAGAGTAAGAGGGTCCCCTTTTCTCCACACCCTCTTCAGCATTTATTGTTTGTAGATTTTTTGGTGATGAATTGGGAGAGTGGGATTGACATATATACACTATGTGTAAAATAGATAACTATTGAGAACCTACTGTAAGCACAGGGAGCTCTATTTGATGCTCTGTAGTGACTAAAATGGGAAGAAAACCTAAAAAAGAGGGGCTATATGTATACGTATAGCTGATTCACTCTGCTGTACAGCAGGAACTAAGACAACATTGTAAAGTAACTATACTCCAATAAAATGTTTTTTAAAAGAATAAAGAAGAAGCCCATGGGCTTTCCTAGTGGCTCAATGGTAAGGAATCTGCCTGACAATGCAGGGGACACAGGTTTGATCCCTGGTCCGGGAATATCCCACAAGAACTAAGCCCGTGCGCCAGCACCATGGAAGCCTGCACTCCAGAGCCCGTGCTCTGCAGCAGGAGAAGCCACCACAGGGAGAAGCCTGGGCGCCGTCACTAGAGAGCAGCTCCTGCTCACTGCAACTGAAGAAAAGCCTGTGCAGCAACAAAGGCCCAACCCAGCCAAAGACAAATAAGTGAATTAAATGATTTTTTCATAAAGAAGAAGCCCACATCTCTTTCTGGCCTGGCTCAATGCTTGTCCCACGAGTAGATGACAGTGACCCCGAGGAGGCGCACCCCGCATCCCCACCTACCTGTGCATAGCGCCCGCTGCAGATGGCACCTCTCCAGTCCGGAACGTTGATGCAGTCTGGGTGCCGGACCAGCCAGTTGTCGTCCTTGGTGAGGTAGGAGCCGGGGTACTCGGACACGGAGCCGTCCACATCGTGGAACACCGATGTCTTATCCCCGTCCATGTCCAGCTGGTTGAACCAGGGCCCGGGCTCCCCGAAGAAAACTCTGGAAGTAATCTGAACAGAAACCAGGAAAGTGAGGCTGGGCCAGAAGGTGGAGGGTGGGGGGTAGTGGGCATCGGCGGGCCAGGGTGAAGTTCCTGATTTCTGCTGATGCTACCAACCAGCCAATGCAGAGAGGCTCAGGGGCAGTGCAGGAAACTGCATGGCTCACCCTTCAGACGGATCCAGAAAGACAGCCAAATGTCTGTTGTGCTTCGGCCCTCAGGCCCAGCACGCGGTTTTGGCCTCTACTCAGTGGAGGGCTGGCTGCTGTGTGCAACCCCAGAGAGTACTATGACACGGGGCTCAAAAGACTGCAGGGGGCGGGCAGGTGAGCAGAGGAGTGTGTGTGTGACAGAGACAGAGAGGAAATGAGGTTGAGGTGGTGCTGAGTGTTTGCATGAGAAAGTATTACATATGTATATAACAAACACACACATGTCAGGGGGATATGTGTGAGCGAGGATGTGTATGTGAGTGTGTGGGGGTGTGTATGGGTGAGTGCACACTGTTGTAGGAAGGCAGTCTTTCAGCATGAGCCCTTGGAGAGTTCCATGACTGAACTCTTTGAGGCCTCCAATGGCCTGAGTAAAGAAATTAAGTAACTTGAATTTCACATCTTTTCCCTCAGCTGCCAGGAACTGGGCAGACAGGCAAAGGGCAGGAGCAGGGGGAGGCGGAGGGGGGAGGTCTGGGAATGCTGTAACCCAGAGAAAATGTACCCGGAGCCCTGGACCTGCCCGTCTCAGGGGCAGCCCTCCATCCTGACCACCTCATTCCCGGCTCCTAATTGCTGCCGTCCAGGGCTAGGAGGGCCCTGTTTATGTTTCAGTCTCCAGGAGAGATTAAACAGAGCTTCTTCTGCAAAGATTCCTTCGGAAACTGCTGGGTTTTTTTTTTAGATTAGTTGTGCCAACTGAAGTGGCCCAGTCACCAGACNAGAATAAAGAAGAAGCCCATGGGCTTTCCTGGTGGCTCAATGGTAAGGAATCTGCCTGACAATGCAGGGGACACAGGTTTGATCCCTGGTCCGGGAATATCCCACAAGAACTAAGCCCGTGCGCCAGCACCATGGAAGCCTGCACTCCAGAGCCCGTGCTCTGCAGCAGGAGAAGCCACCACAGGGAGAAGCCTGGGCGCCGTCACTAGAGAGCAGCTCCTGCTCACTGCAACTGAAGAAAAGCCTGTGCAGCAACAAAGGCCCAACCCAGCCAAAGACAAATAAGTGAATTAAATGATTTTTTCATAAAGAAGAAGCCCACGTCTCTTTCTGGCCTGGCTCAATGCTTGTCCCACGAGTAGATGACAGTGACCCCGAGGAGGCGCACCCCGCATCCCCACCCACCTGTGCATAGCGCCCGCTGCAGATGGCACCTCTCCAGTCCGGAACGTTGATGCAGTCTGGGTGCCGGACCAGCCAGTTGTCGTCCTTGGTGAGGTAGGAGCCGGGGTACTCGGACACGGAGCCGTCCACATCGTGGAACACCGATGTCTTATCCCCGTCCATGTCCAGCTGGTTGAACCAGGGCCCGGGCTCCCCGAAGAAAACTCTGGAAGTAATCTGAACAGAAACCAGGAAAGTGAGGCTGGGCCAGAAGGTGGAGTATGTCTGGNACACGGAGCCGTCCACATCGTGGAACACCGATGTCTTATCCCCGTCCATGTCCAGCTGGTTGAACCAGGGCCCGGGCTCCCCAAAGAAAACTCTGGAAGTAATCTGAACAGAAACCAGGAAAGTGAGGCTGGGCCAGAAGGTGGAGGGTGGGGGGTAGTGGGCATCGGCGGGCCAGGGTGAAGTTCCTGATTTCTGCTGATGCTACCAACCAGCCAATGCAGAGAGGCTCAGGGGCAGTGCAGGAAACTGCATGGCTCACCCTTCAGACGGATCCAGAAAGACAGCCAAATGTCTGTTGTGCTTCGGCCCTCAGGCCCAGCACGCGGTTTTGGCCTCTACTCAGTGGAGGGCTGGCTGCTGTGTGCAACCCCAGAGAGTACTATGACACGGGGCTCAAAAGACTGCAGGGGGCGGGCAGGTGAGCAGAGGAGTGTGTGTGTGACAGAGACAGAGAGGAAATGAGGTTGAGGTGGTGCTGAGTGTTTGCATGAGAAAGTATTACATATGTATATAACAAACACACACATGTCAGGGGGATATGTGTGAGCGAGGATGTGTATGTGAGTGTGTGGGGGTGTGTATGGGTGAGTGCACACTGTTGTAGGAAGGCAGTCTTTCAGCATGAGCCCTTGGAGAGTTCCATGACTGAACTCTTTGAGGCCTCCAATGGCCTGAGTAAAGAAATTAAGTAACTTGAATTTCACATCTTTTCCCTCAGCTGCCAGGAACTGGGCAGACAGGCAAAGGGCAGGAGCAGGGGGAGGCGGAGGGGGGAGGTCTGGGAATGCTGTAACCCAGAGAAAATGTACCCGGAGCCCTGGACCTGCCCGTCTCAGGGGCAGCCCTCCATCCTGACCACCTCATTCCCGGCTCCTAATTGCTGCCGTCCAGGGCTAGGAGGGCCCTGTTTATGTTTCAGTCTCCAGGAGAGATTAAACAGAGCTTCTTCTGCAAAGATTCCTTCGGAAACTGCTGGGTTTTTTTTTTAGATTAGTTGTGCCAACTGAAGTGGCCCAGTCACCAGACTGTAGAGGTTGAACCCAAGAGCCTTGGAAGAACAGAGCCTCAGAACTCTGAGGGCAGTGGAAAGTTCCTGCCAAGGCTTGGGTGGGTTTTGCTCGGGCTGAGGGCAGGCAGGCATTCACCCAGACTTGACCTGTGGGGCAACCTCCGCTTGTACTTTTCCAATTTGGCTGCAGACAAACCTGAGACGTGGCCTGACCTGCTTGGAGGAGGATGTTCAACCCCTGTGGTGGTGGCAACGGCTCAGACTCCAGGACCCCAGGGACTCGTGAATCACTGGCCAAGTCTGGGTTTGCTGGGAGCCCGCCTCGGGTCAGGGGGGAGGCCCACTCACTGGGACATCCTCAAAGGCGATGTTGGTGACGTTGTTGTGGGGGCAGCTCTGCCAGGCGTTGTTCAGACGGAAGGCCAGGGCGCTGGTATGCCGGCCCTCCAGGGCTGCAAACTTGCGGAAAGTGCAGTTCTGGATGTTGATGGGGCCGTCATAAAACTGAATGCCTCGGATGGGAAAATTCCTGTGGAGTGAAGGGAGGCAGCTGTCAGGCTGATGGCCACGTTGGGCCGCCATGTTGTTGCACCCTCCAAGGTGGATGGTAATGATGGGCAAATCATTCCTCATTCCTACTCCACCTGTCAAAATTGCCCCTATAACACACCATGATTGACTCATTAATTCATTCGCTAAGAAAGCATTTACGGATGCAGTATGCATGCATCTGTGCTCAGTTGTGTCCGACTCTTTATGACCCCATGGACTCCATAGGCTGCCAGGCTCCTCTGTCCATGGGATTCTCCAGGCAAGAATACTGGAATGGGGAGCCATCCCTTCTCCATGGGATCTTCCTGACCCAGGCATGGAACCCACATCTCCTGCATTGCCAGGCAGACTCTTTACTGTTGAGGCACTGGTACACATGAATAAATGATTGCTGAATGGATTATTAGATGGATGGGTGAATGTCTAATTGCTGGCTTGAGGTTTGGGGGATGTTCTGGACAGACATTTCCCCAAATCTTTCCATCCTATCAAGAGTCATTGGATAAATATGGTGAATATTCCTGGAGAATGCCAATATCAATATCATGTCCCTGGGGAGAGTAGTCATTATCCCCTTAGTCTTAGTTGCCATAACAATTTAATTAGATTAAGCCCCAGATGAGTTTCCTCTCTGTGAGTAAGCCTTTCGATGGACAGTGTGCTGGGTTTGGGAAACAAGGGAAAGGGAGGACACAGAACGGAAGGTATAGTGAAATGGAAGTGTAACTTCAATGTGATGTTTCAAGCACCCTTAGAAGAGAGGGCAGGACCCATGGGGAGGATAAGCCTATGAATTGGCAGAGGACCTTAAGAAAGCCCTGGTACCTAGGAGGCAGGGAAAGATGGAGTAAGAGGAAAAAAGTCTGGAGCTGGAGGTAGGAGGGGCTGTGGGAGAACTAGTGACTCAGAAATTCTGCCTTGGGTCCAGCACGGGAGCCAAGATGCCACCCTCCTTTGCCACAGACTCCTGAACAGGGTGTGGAGAACACAGGCCTATGATGACTGTGTGGATCACAATAAACTGTGGAAAATTCTGAAAGAGATGGGAATACCAGACCACCTAACCTGCCTGTTGAGAAATCTGTATGCAGGTCAGGAAGCAACAGTTAGAACTGGACATGGAACAACAGACTGGTTCCAAACAGGAAAAGGAGTACGTCAAGGCTGTATATTGTCACCCTGCTTATTTAACTTCTATGCAGAGTACATCATGAAAAACGCTGGACTGGAAGAAACACAAGCTGGAATCAAGATTGCCGGGAGAAATATCAATAATCTCAGATATGCAGATGATACCATCCTTATTGCAGAAAGCGAAGAGGAACCAAAAAGCCTCCTGATGAAAGTGAAAGTGGAGAGTGAAAAAGTTGACTTAAAGCTCAACGTTCAGAAAACGAAGATCATGGCATCTGGTACCATGACTTCATGGGAAATAGATGGGGAAATAGTGGAAACAGTGTCAGATTTTATTATTTGGGGCTCCAAAATCACTGCAGATGGTGACTGCAGCCATGAAATTAAAAGACGCTTATTCCTTGGAAGAAAAGTTAGGACCAGCCTAGATAGCATATTCAAAAGCAGAGACATTACTTTGCCGACTAAGTTCCGTCTAGTCAGGGCTATGGTTTTTCCTGTGGTCATGTATGGATGTGAGAGTTGGACTGTGAAGAAGGCTGAGTGCCGAAGAATTGATGCTTTTGAACTGTGGTGTTGGAGAAGACTCTTGAGAGTCCCTTGGACTGCAAGGAGATCCAACCAGTCCATTCTAAAGGAGATCAACCCTGGGATATCTTTGGAAGGAATGATGCCAAAGCTCAAACTCCAGTCCTTTGGCCACCTCATGCGAAGAGTTGACTCATTGCAAAAGACTCTGATGCTGGGAGGGATTGGGGACAGGAGGAGAAGGGGATGACGGAGGATGAGATGGCTGGATGGCATCACTGACTCGATGGATGTGAGTCTGAGTGAACTCCAGGAGTTGGTGATGGACAGGGAGGCCTGGCGTGCTGCAATTCATGGGGTCACAAAGAGTCAGACATGACTGAGCGACTGAACTGAACTGAACTGATGATGGCTGAGCTGATCCATCTTGGGCCTGGCCCTGAATCTAGACTTGCTCATTCTTCAAGCCTGAGTTTTATGCATTTACTGGTATCTCTACTTCAGGGGGTCTTCCCTGGTGGCTCAGTGGTAAAGAATCCACATGCCAATGCAGGAGACATGAGTTCAGTCCCTCGGAGGGAAAGATCCCCTGAAGAAGGGAATGGCAATACACTCCAGTGTTCTTGCCTGAGAAATCCCATGGACAGAGGAGGCTGGCGGGCTATGGTCCATGAGGCTGCAAAGAGTTGGACATGACTGAGCGACCAAACAATAGCAACAACTACTTTGGGCCAGGACCCTCTCTTTCCATGGTAAACATACAGTAGGAAGGGCAGAGAAAGGAAAACAAAGCAGAAAAGGGGGTCTGCCCTTGGGGAGTGGCCACATTTCAGCTGTCCCCATCTCCAGAGCTGGGCTCCCCTCATCCAGACATGTTCCCCCGAGGAAGGGCCTGATCACGCCAGTCTTGGCAGAGCACCTTCAGGACACCGTGTGCCAAGGACTTCTGGTATTTCTGTATCTTTCTGTTTGTAATTGATTAATATCATCGCCTTGAATCATGTTCTCATGGAGCAGCTCCGTGCATCTTTCCATTTAAGGTATTTTAGGGGCAGCCCGTTCTGACTAGCTCTATATTTAAACTATGTGCTTACTTTACACTGAGACCCCAACCCAGGTCTATATAGGAGGGATCCCCCACCATTCGGTCTGCATAGTCCTGGGCTCCTGCTCTCAAACGCAGTTGGAGGAACCTGCCCGAGTCTGACCAAGCTGTCAGGCTTCCATAAACAAACTCACCTCTGGAAGTCATCAGGACAATCTGGCCCTGGGAGGCTGGGAATCCTTGGTGTGGAAACCCAAATATGCAGACCCAGAGTTGCTCATAAAAATGATCCGAAGGAATTGCTACATAGCTTAGGCTAGACAGAAACAAGGGCTTCTAGATCGCTCGTGCCCAAGGAGACTGTGGGTCTGTCCTCACAATCTTTTCTAAGATGCCCATCCCTCTAGGGCTGGGGGCTTAGCCTGGGTCCCACCTGTAGGAGCAAGAAGGATAAGTTCTTGAGAAAGAGGAGAAGGCTTGGGGGCAGGGCAGGAAGGGCCGATCTTAGCCCTCTGCTGCTTGTGGCTCAGCGGCTTGCTCTCTGGCTTGAATTCACATCTGAACAGAAACACCATCCTCACCGCTGACTCAGCCTGAAGTTTTCCGAGGAATTAAGCAAGGCCCTCTGCTCTGCTAGTTCATCACCTCTCCAAGTCACCCCCGCTGCCCCCACCACCTGGTTATCATCCAGCAATAGAGAGCCTCTGACACCCTCCCCAGGACAGCTGCGCTACTCTGCTGTTTAACAGACCTGATGGCTAGAAAATTCTTTCCTGCACAAAACCAGTTCTGACTCTTAGGCACACATAGTGTGAGTTTCATCTTCTAAGTGCATGGCAGGTTCTGTGACAGCATCTCCCACGCTGTTCCCCCAAGTCTGGTCCCATCTTCTGCTTGAAGATCCCTATCTCTATGTGACGTGACTCTGGGCTGTGTCGCCCTCTGAGTTCCTCCCCTTCAAGTGCTTAGGGCTGACTATCCTCACACCACTGTCAGGGGTGGGTGAGATGCTCCAAGTGAGTGGGCTGTCCAAGGAGAAAGGAAGCCAGGGTCAACCATCCTAGACACTAAATTCCCATGGATGTGGCTCAGAACCACATTATATGTTTTGACAGCTGTGCCCTGCTGTTGATGCCCTTTTAACACAGTTTTTTGACTTCTCTCTCTCAGTCTAGATTTCACCCCTCTGCTGGTTAATTGCAATTGTTTTCATGATTTCTCTGACCAGTAGTGGACAGAGGAATTCAGTCAACAGGTAGAGATCACATACTAGCATCTTTCCTTCCACTGCTGTCATTTAAGTTAAGCCACAAGTCCCTTGGACAGCAGGGAGATCAAGTCAGTCAATCTTAAAGGAAATCAACCCTGAATATTCATTGGAAGGACTAATGCTGAAGCTGAAGCTCCAATACTTTAGCCACCTGACATGAAGGGCTGATTCACTGGAAAAAGACCCTGATGCTGGGAAAGACTGAAGGCAGAAGGAGAAGGGGGTGACAGAGAATGAGATGGTTGGATGGCGTCACCAACTCAATGGACGTGAGTTTGAGCAAACTCCAGGAGATAGGGAAGGATAAGAGAGCCTGGCGTGCTGCAGTACATGAGGACACAAAGAATCGGACACAACTTCATGACTGAACAACAACAGGCAGAACAAGGAAGCTGCCATGCTTGCAAACCTACTGGCCTATGGGGAGGGTCCTTCCACTGTGGTCCAAGCCACCGGGACCCCAGATCCTGTTGTCCATCATCTCTGTGCCAACATTGCCACTCTCGCCGACAAACAAGCTGTTCTTGATCTCCTGCTTGGAGCCGTCATCATAGGGGAAGGTTCCACCACTGCAGAGAGAAGGTGTCTGAGATGAGATGTCCGGAGACAGCATCCCATAGGTGTCAGGGGCGATGACCACTTCTCTTACCTGGCCAAGGTCAGGCCGATGCCATTGTCAGCAAACCTGGGGACAAGAGCAGACAGTCAGACAAGAGCATCTCAGACTTAACACACATAAAAGAGAGGCGCTATCATGCATCTAAGCCTGTTCAATGTCCCATATGCACATTTTCAGTGAAGCCCTCACTGTACTTCTTTCTCCTCCGGATGTGTATGTGTGTTCACATGTCAGCTATATCCGACTCTTTGTGACCCCATGGACTACAGCCTGCTGGCCTCCTCTGTCCATGGGATCCTCCAGGCAAGAATATTGGAGTGGGTAGCCATGCTCTCCTCCAGGGGACCTTTCTGACCCAGAGGTCAAATCTGCATCTCTCAAGTCTCCTGCATTGGCAGGTGGGTTCATTACCACTAGTGCCACCTGGGAAGCCCATGTCTCCTTTAAATCAATCACAATGAAATGGAGAAATACACTTATTTCCCATGTATAGTTTCTGGTGTCCTTTTTGTTTTGTCAGGTGGCATGTGGGATCTTAGTTCCCTGATTAGAGATCAAATCCATGTCCCATGCATTGCAAAGCAGATTCTTAACTCCTGGAATAGTGCATGATCTCCCACTTTTAACACCAAAGGCAGACCAGGAGGACATTTTCCATTTCTCCTTTAGAGGAAACCCCAACTCAGCTGCCTGCCCCTCTGGTTCTTGTCCAGTGTGGCCACAGCTGTCCACGGAGACCTTCTATCAGAGCTTGGGGTTCCCTGTCTCCTTCCTCTGAGCGTGGAGTCTGATGCGCTGCTATTTCAAGTTCCAGTTCAACTGCTCACCTTGCAGGAAATTCACTCAACCGAGCCTCAGTGTACCATGTCTAAGACAGAGATGAGGATTTATATCTCTGAGAAACGTGGTAAGAAATAAATGCAACTAAGGATTCAGCACACAGGAAGTACCTAGAAAGTGCTGGTTTCCTTTTCCTTCCTTCCTCCTGCTGACTAGTGATATGAATGACTTTGTGACCTAGAGCCAAGCCCAGTGACTCTTTGGGGGCAGTCATGACCCACAGCCGCTGACATGGTGGACAGAAGCCACATGCTGCCTCCAGCAGGCTTTCTGGGTTACTGCCCGCTGCCCTTCCATGTCCCTGCCTGGCTGGGCAGCCGGAAGGTCAAACACTGGTCTGCCTGGACTCCTCTGTCTTGCTTGTATCTGTCTCCCATCCGGGGGAGGTGGGGAGGAACGTGGTCTCCATACCTTGCCCATGCCTCACTCACCTGCAGCTGTCCAACCACACGTCCCCACCACGCAGCCAGGCCCCGTGATCTTGGTTCTTGTAGGCAGTGAAGTGCTTGATGATGGCTGGCTCCCGGGGCTTCAGTGGGTCAGCGTCCTGGTGGGGGCTGTATCTGGAACATATCGTGGGGAGGCACAGGTGACCGAGTTGTTGGGGAAGGGGTACTCTTAAACCGACTGCCCTTCTGAGTGGTGTTGAGCTTCTCTCTGCTCTTGGTGCCCAGAAGACTCAGGCTAAAGAGCAATCAACCTGCCCATCCTGGGCTCTGCATTGAGCTTTCTGAGCCTGACACCAGTGTCAGAGGTCTTCTCTTCAGGTGCCAGCCCCATGCAGCCTAGATATGTCGCTTCTCTTGTTCATCATTGCCATTGAGGACTGCTCCCCTCAACCCTGGCCCCAAGGTGGGGTCAAAGCCCCGGAGAAAGTTCAGACAGCCAGGTCTAACCCTGGCACTTGATGCAGACCAGGAAAGGGGGTCTGAGATGCTTTGCTCTCTACCCCCCAGGGAGTAACCTTGACCTCGTGCCTTTTCTGGGCTGCTGCATCTTAGCCACCAAATGGAGCACTGAGCCTGGATGTTCCTGACATCCAGGCCAGCAGAAGTCTTCCACTGGGAGGGTCGTGTCACTGGTGTTGCCTACTCTTGACAGAGAGCAAGCACCTTGGTCTGTTCAAAGGGTAGAGATTTTCCTAACTACCCGGAGGTTTGGACAGCACATTTTAAAAGCAGCTCCTGGCCTTGGGCTGCACTCCAGATGTATGTATAGGTATAATCTCAATGTTTTTTCCTATTAAATTGATGGCAAAATTCCTCCCTTCTTTTCTTTTCTCTTCACCTTTTCTATCCCAGCCCTGTTAACTTGTTAAAAAGCAGGTATTGGATTTTGCTGATTTTTCTAGAAACCTCTTGAAATTTCTTTTTCCTTACAACTGCTAAGGCCTCAACCTTGACTCAGATTTGGCCCCACTCAGTTTTTCCCATAAAGTACTCCCAGCAGCTAGCTCCATGCACAGGACACAGAACGTGCCAAAAGACACTTGAAGGATGAATGAATGAGTGGATGAAGGGAGTAGGGCTGAGTCCAGAGGTCCCCGTGGAGTGCATGGACTCCCCAAGGTTGATTACCTGGCAGAGATGATGGAGAGGAAGGGCCGCTTGTCTTTGGCAGAGGCCTGGGTGGTTTTGACCCCGTTGTCTATGATCATGCCAGCCTGGGGATAGGGGACATTTAGGGACACATTATTGTGGGCTGCAGGCATCTTCTCACACCCAGCCTCACGGTGCACTCTTGAATGCTCCAGTAAAACCAGCTTTGCTCTCAGAATGTATTAATAGAGATGGGGGGTCTGCAGTGAAGGAGGTAAAAAACATGGATTGCTCTGCATGGCTCAAGTCAAATCTGGAATAAAGTGTTGGTATAGATGAGGATGCTGAGGTTTAGCTGGGGTTAAGTATTTTGTCCAAGGCATACAGCTAAGTCCATTACCAGAACTCACACTGCCTTGGGCAGTTATAAGCCCAGGTTCCAAATTAAAGACAAATAGATATGCTGTCTTGGGAAATGTGTCTGCAATGATGCAAAGAAAATGCTGAGCTTAAGCTTTGTCTTTACCTTGGAGCAGGGGTCTTTGATCCTCCCCCAGTTTTGTCTCAGTTTTTGCCTGACTCAAGGGAAAAAATCTCACTTTCTTATTTGACCCCCAAGTTGTCCACTTTGTCAGCCACAGGTGAGCGTGAGTCTGGGCAACTAAACCAGACTGTTCATGGTAGCTCTGTTCAGTCTGCCCTTAGGGCTTGATTCCCTCGGCCTGTTAGGAAGGTTTGAACACGTCATCTCCTCTTTATGTAACTGAGGATGCTGGCTACTGTGATCTTCAGCTGGCGTGTAATCAAGCGGTGGGAGGTGAATGAGTCAGAAGTGGGGCTCCATCCTCAGCACTTCCCTCATGAGTGTGACCTTGGGTAGATCCCGTCACCTCTGGGGCTTCAGCTGCAGCCTTTGTGAGATGGGCTGATGACACTGAGGTCCTGCTGTGAGGACCAAGTAAGACAGGCCAGGTGAAGAGCCTGGGGCAGAGGCCTCGCACGGTGACGTGGGGTCGGGGCTCACTGGGGCCAGCACCATGCGCAGGGCTCCTCCCTGGCTCAGGCCTCAGAATCCATGCAGCTCGAGGGCCTTCTTTGTCCCCTTCCCTCCCTTGCCACCATCCTCAGGGCCCATCCCTCCCTCTGTGCCCAGGAATCCTGGCTACTGTCCTCCCTTGAGCATTCCTCTCCTTTCCAACCTCCCCAAACATCAGGGTCCTGTGTGGCCCAGCCCCCGCTCATGGGGAGGCTTCTCGAGGAAGGGGTCGTGACAAGCGGCCAACACTTGTCTCTCCGCAGTCCCTCTTCCCCACCACGTGCGCTGCAAAGTCAAACTCAGGTGCCCCAAGCAGGGGCCGCCAGGAGGAGCAGCCTGAGTAATGGTGCTTCCTGCCTCTCCTTTGGCTCCGACCAGCTGCCAGGTGGAGGCCAAGGCAGGAACAGCCACAGGAGAGGCTTGCTACGGACAGCCAGGACCTGGCAGGCCACGGAAGGCCGCTTTGTGTCCTTCAAGTCCAAGGCTAGGAATGCACTTGCTCCCGGTTGTCACCGGCGGCAGTTCGGGCTCTAACTCTGTGCGGGCCTGGGAAGCCTGACCAATGGACTGGCAGGGAGGCGCAGTCTGGAAGCTCTTACCCGGTAGTTGGAGTGTGCTCGGTTGTTAAGGAACTTCCCCAGTGGAATGTGCTCTGAATAACCCGGGGAGTACATGCCGGCCGAGGGGCCTGTCGGGACGTGGTGAAAAATGAACCAGAATCCAGTTTCCTGGTGGAGGAGGACACAGGGGGAAAGACACAGAATTCAGGGCCAGGGAGCTTCTTGTGGGGGGTAACTGTATGGCCCAGACTTGGGGTGAGCCTAGTGCTATCACCCAAACGGCCCCACCCCCAAACACACCTACAGGAAACAGTGAAAAGTATGAGGCAAATATATTTTGTGGGCGGGTGGGGTGTGGGGGGGTGGGAGTTCCATCCTGACTGTTAAAACCTTTCGTGGGGTCCTACTGTATCAGCCATGGGAAACGAATGGCTGGATTTCAGAGCTACCTTGGGGTCCATCACCAATCCCTCTCCCAAAACAGAACATAAGGGTCGCCTGAGCTTTTCTCTTAGCTTTTCCCTTTTATTCTGCAGACATGGAAGCTGAGGCCCAAAGATAGCAGCTGATCTGCTCAGGACCCCCAGGAAGGTGAGCAGCACAGAGGGCTGAGTGAGAAGCAGGCAGGGTAGACAGAATGCCATATTTGGACCCTCTGCCTGTCCCTGCCTGACCTTCCTCCCCATCAGCTGGTAGGTCAGAGCACAAATCTCATAGGGTTGATACGAGATTGATAAATTACTGAAGTTTATGGGATTTCCCTGGTGATTCAGAGGTTATGACTCCATGGTCCCAGTGCAGGGAGCACAGATCAATTCTTGGATGGGTAATTAAGATCCCACATGCTGCATGGTGTGGCCAAAAATAAATAAACTTGCACACACAACAACACAAAATAATTTTTTAATTATTAAAATTTTAAATTATTTTAAATTATTATTAAAGTGTGAAAACAATTTTAAATTATTGGAGCTCAGAACACTGATATGCCAGGCATCTAACAATGAGTTATTGATCATGTTAGCTATGATTATCAGTGTGACAAAGGGCCAGAGGCATCACTTAAAACCGAGTCCACCTGGACTTCCCTGATGGTCCAGTGGTTAAGAATCCGCCTGCCAATGCAGGAGACACAGATTTGATTCCTGGTCTGGGAGCTAAGATCCCACATGCTCCAGGGCAACTAAACCTCTGTGCCACAGCTATCTAGAGCCTGTGCTCCGCAATGAGAGAAGTCACTGTAGTGAGAAGCCCTCACACCGCAACTAGAGAAAGCCCGCACACAGCCGTGAAGACCCGCTGCAGCCAAAGACAGAAAAAGAAGACCAAGTCCATCTGCCTCCCAAGCTGGCCCTTCCCTCCTCACCCTGCTCCTGTCTGTGTAGATGTTTAGACTGGGGCTCAAGGCGTACGTATTCCATATGCTGGACTTGGCCATCTCCTCTCCCCCAGCCCCACCCAAGGCAGGGATGTTTCTGCTCACCTCAGATCCTGCAGCAGCACAGTTTATGAGGTTGTTGTTGGGATTGGCCATCCAGAAGGTGGACACAGCACTGTGGCAGGGGCAGAGATGGAGCGGCATCAGACGGAGGGCCCCTGGCTCCCGTTCTGCCGCCGGGTTGAAAGGGTGCCCCAGGTCAAGGGCTCTAATGAAGCTTCAGGGAGCCTCTTAGCAGTGATTTGAGAAGCCCTTGATTTGTTGATCTGAAGCCTAATTTTCTCATTAAAGTGGTATGCATTTACACCCCTAATATGTTCAGAATTTGAATGGGGTCTGGCTCTTGATGGTAGAAGCAAGTTTGTCGGTTAAATCTGAGATGGATCCTAGAATAAATGGAAATAAAGGGAACCCAGGAAAGTGGCTGTTTCTAAGGGAGACACCCTGGACTCAGAAGGGTGATTGCATAGGAAGCTCTGTTTCTCTGTCTCTCTGACTGTCTCTGTCTCTCTCTGACTCTCTCTGTCTCTCTCTCTCTGACTATTTCTGTCTCAGACTTTGTCCTGACTCTCATGTCTGGAAGCACACTGGGCAGCTGGTACCCATGTGTACAGGCTGTGGGCACCGAGGTGGCAGCCTGCTTCCTCTCCTCAAAGAGGCCCTATGTGTCACCCGGAAAAACCCAAGGATGAGAACAGTGGTCTCTCTGGACAAGACTGATGCCCATGAGGCCCATTGAGAAGGGAGAATAGAAAACACACTGGGCCTGAGCAGCTGAGAGCCTCAGGTGGTTAAGGCTGCAAGGTCCGAGCCACACAGGAGCCCAGGACTGAGGAGTCAGAGGCTGGGTGGGAAGTCACGTGAGGGAGATGCTTACTTGCAGTCTTGCCGGGGCTTGGGGATGTACCCCGGGTAGGAGTCCTCCGTGATCGTCTTGCACATCTTGCTGTCACGGTCAGAAGGGAGGAGGGTTCCAGACTTGACGAGGAGGCCGAGACAGTGGTCAAAGGTGTTGCGCTCTTCTGGCCCATCTTCCGTGAAGAAGCAGTGGCCCAGAGAGTTATAGCCTACAACATCCTTGACCTGCAGGGGTCAAGACAGGGGACAGGTCACCCAGCATCACCACGCATTTGCTCATTCTTCCATTCCACACACACGCACAGCCTCAGGTGCCACCAGGCTCTGAGAGGGGCTCTGGGCATTTGAAAATGGACCCGACATGGGTGTTGGGCCTGGGGAGGGTGGGACAGGGTGATAGAGCCGGACTTTAAAGTCCCTTGCAGCTGGAGGTATTGTGACTGAGGCTTCCCGGGGTGGGGAAAAGGACGAGATGTTAGAATGGGACCAAGAGGAGACTGTGGACGAGGTCCTGTGAGCCTAACCTGGTGAGGACATGGCGAGTACACTGCTTACGAGGACTTAGAGAATTTCACCAAGAGGTCCCCCAGAAAGGGCGGTGGGGAGAGTGCCACTGGGGGACAGCACCTGAGCCTGGCCAGGCGGGCTTACTGTAGTAAGACTGGCCTCTCACTCTGCCCTCACCCATAGACCCAAGCCAGCTTTGAAACCCACAATCCATATCAAGCCTCATTTGCAGAAAGCCAGAAAGGGTTGCAAACTCCAGCTCTTCAATACCCTTCTTGGAATCACAGAGTCAGGGGGCTAAGCCTAGAAACAACTTGAAAACATGGAGAGGCCTGGGGTACAGTCTCTCAGACAAGTCTTTCAAGCTCTCTCCAGCACACTCTCCCCACTTCACAATGAAGGAGTCCAGCTCCAGGATCTCCAAGGCCCCTCTGGGTCTGAATCTCAATGAACTCATCGATCTGAGAGCTAGAGGGTCCTCAGAAGGCCTCTGGGCAGAGCTGTACCTTCTTGACTCTGCTCACCAGCATCCCTGACAAACGGGCATCCTGGTTCAATTGAATGGCCCAGATGAGATGCTGGCTACCTCCCAAGGTGCCCTGAACACAGTGGGGTGTGAGGATGGCAAGAAACACCTCACTATCTTGACTGAGATCTTCTGTCCCCATCCCTGACCCTGGGTCCTGACTGCCCAATGACGTCACCCAACCTGGGAAACTCTTGCTCCCCTATGACATCATTCAACCTGATGCTGCAACAGGCCCTGGAAACACCCCGAAACAACTCCCCCTCCAGCACTGCTACCATTCAAGAGGTAATCCTGTATATTATGGGATGTTCAGCAACATCACTGGCCCCTACCCACTAGATGCCAGCAGAACCTTCTCAGCTGTGACAACCAGAAATGTCTCCAGACATTCATTTCCAAGTATCCTATTGGGATAGGCTTCCCCAGTGATTCAGATGGTACAGAATCTGCCTGCAATGCAGAAGACATGGGTTTGATCCCTGCATTGGGAAGATCCCCTGGAGAAGAAAATGGCAACCGACTCCAGTATTCTTGCCTGGAGAATCCCATGGACAGAGGAGCCAGACGGGCCGCAGTCCAAGGGGTCGAAAAGAGTTGAACACGACTTAGTGACTAAACAACAATTCCACTGGGAAAGGGAAGTGACAAAATTGCCCCTGTCTGAGAAGCACTAATCCAGGGTAAACACCCCACTTCCCTCCGAAGTCTCTTCTACGACAAATCTTACCTACTCCCCCAACTCCCATGCAGCCCCGCACTAGAAGCATCCGGAAATAGGACCCTTCATGTCCCAGCACTGGCCTGGGTGCTTATACCTTTTAATCTTGCTGAAATCTTACATAATTCAATAATGATATTTTTTCTTTTAGAGATGAGGAAAATGAGACTCAGAAAGGTTGAGTGATTTGCCCAAGGTCATGCAACCCACAGGTGTGAAACCAGGGCTGAAACCCCAGTTTTCTAACTGTGTCCATCCACTTGTAAGGGTGGGTCACAAGCACAGCTGCCCTGTGCCAGGCAAGCTCTCTGTTCTCTCAAACAAGTATCACCCCCTCGATCTTTGATAATAGGCAAGGGTGTGGTCTTGAATGCTATTCAGTCCCTCAGTAAGCATTTTAGCCAATACCAAGGTGATGCAATGGGACTGCTTCCTTTCCTCCTAGTGGGCAATGCAAGTTTCTTACAAATAGCCTGGGCAGACAAGCCTGGGAGGAAGAGGTGAGAAAGCATGGGCTGCTTGTCCTGGCAGGGACATCTGAGAGCAAGTTCAATGCCTTCACTTTACAGAGGAGGACATTGAGGCCCAGAGGAGGGCGGTGGAGCCATGTTCAGACCCGGGCCTCCTGCCTGCTGCCCACAGTTCCTCTTAAAGCCCATGCACCCAGTTGCCCATTGTCTGGATCATACTTTGGTTGTCATTCTTTGAATCCAAGTGAATAATGAATACATTCTAATTCTAACAAATGCCTGAAAAAGAAATTCCCCTCTCTTGAGTTGTGCTCTGGAGAGAAAAATCCTTATTGAAAGGAATAAAAATAACTCCTATTTGTTGGGTGTGAAATGCTTTACATATGTTATCTCACCCAATCCTCATCCAAACTACTATTCCCTTTCAACCAATGACACCATGACTTAGAAAGTTGCCCAGGTCCCTTCTCTTGCAAGGATGGATGGAGACTTGCTTCTCCATCTGTCTGATCTAAACTTTGTGTACGAACCAGTTCTCAACAGCACCAGAGAAAAAAATGCTCCTGTCTTGTGTTGTGTTTCTTTCTTTTCTTTAGGAGTAGGTGAAGTAGCATATAGAGTCAAGAGAGCAGTGTGATAAAGTAGAAAGCCCTGGGCTGGGAGTGGAAGACACAAGTTCAACTTTGGCTTCACCACAGACTTGCTGTGTGATTTGTGAGTGTCCTTAGGGAGACTTCTGAAATCCCTTCCAGCCCTAATATTGGATGACTGTTCTTCCTTAGAACAGTTCCTAGAATTAAGACCCTTGAACTGTGATATGCCTTGAGATGGGTACATATAGATAGATGACAGATAGATATGTNGTCCTTAGGGAGACTTCTGAAATCCCTTCCAGCCCTAATATTGGATGACTGTTCTTCCTTAGAACAGTTCCTAGAATTAAGACCCTTGAACTGTGATATGCCTTGAGATGGGTACATATAGATAGATGACAGATAGATATGTAGGTAGATAGACAGATGTTGTTGTTCTTCAGTCTCTCAGTCGAGTCTGACTCTGTGATCCCATGGACTGCAGCATGCCAGGTTTCCCTGTCCCTTCACTCAGACTCATGTTCATTGAGTCGGTGATGCCATCCAACCACCTCATCTTCTGTCACCCCCTTCTCCTCCTGCCCTCAATCTTCCCCGCATCAGGGTCTTTATCAGTGAGTCGGCTCTTTGCTTCAGGTGGTTAAAGTACTGGAGTTTCAGCTTCAGCTTCAGCATCAGGCCTTCCAAGGAGCATCCAGGGTTGACTTCCTTTAGGATTGGCTGGTTTGATCTCCTTGCAGTCCAAGGGGCTCTCAGACAGACAGCGAGGAGCTGGATAAACAGACACACACATGGACATGTGGTGTACCCACCGAAGCCTCATGTTTGCTGTCTGGAAGCAATGTGTGCCCTCCTGGCCATTCTCTTGCCCAAACTGCATTTTCCCTTTGTTCTTCTGGATAGCTTCCCTCATGATTGAGATCATGAAAGTGATTCCTGACAGCCGTTTTAAGTCTTCAGCTGTTGTGAAGTGGAGTCTAGGCATGAGATTTTGAGGGGTAAAATTCCTCAGCTCTTAGGAGCTGCTTCAATTAGAGTGACCCATGTAGTTTATTGTCTCAACCAGGACATTTTTGAAAGTGAAAGTGGGAACGATTAATACCAATTAACTATCAACTACTAAATATAGTTAATAATTTTAACATAACTACTAATTGACTATTATATATTAGTAATTAATTGAGGGACAAAAGGTGTAAACTGGAACTGTTCAATGCAAATCTGGGCATAGGGTCACCCCACCTATGAGGACTTCCTCCTGAAACCTGCATACAGTATGAGAAGGAAATGACTGAAACAAATACAAATAGGGGGAGTGGATGGGATGCACTGGGAGACTGGGATTGACAAATAAATACTACTATGTATAAAACAGATTCATGCTGATATATGGCAAAAGCCATCACAATATTGTCACAGTAATTATCCTGCAATTAAAACAAATCAGTTAATTAAAAAAAACGGATAACTAATGAGAACCTTCTGCATAGCTCAGGGAACTCTACTCAGTGCTCTGTGGTGACCTAAAGGAGAAGGAAATTCAAAACAGAGGGGATATATGTGTATGTATAGCTGATTCACTTTGCCGTGTAGCAAAAACTAACACAACATTGTAAAGCAATATACGCCAATAAAAATTAATTTAAAATATAAAACAAACAGAAGTGAACTGTATACCTGATGCTGCCTTCTAGGGTGAATATGATATAATTTGTCTTAGTGAGAAACTTGGCCATAATATGACCTTATTAAAAGGAAGACTGTAATTTCTGAGCTTCTGCCATTTCTGCCTCTCTCTCTCTTTTTTTTTTTTTGAGCTGCTAGGGAAAAGAGCTTTGGAGCAGGTGGTGATTTGTTTTGCAGCCTGTGTTAATGAGCTACACCCATGGTGGATTCATGTTGATGTATGGCAAAACCAATACAATATTGCAAAGTAATTAGCCTCCAATTAAAATAAATAAGTTTAAATTTTAAGAAAGGAAAATGCAAATATAAGTTGGAAAAGGAAACCAAGAACTCAATCATTCTGCCTAATGAGGAAAAGAGTGAGTTTCTAAGGTGGCCCAGGGCAGGTGGGGACACTGCAGGACCCCCACAACCAGGTAGAGGGAAGGAGGGCTTGAGAAGAAAAACCAGTCTCTCCATTTCCAGCTGATGTCTGTGCTGGTCTGTGATGCACACTCCGCACCACCCCGCCTCGGCCCATCTCCTTTCCACTCTGCCAGGAGAAGCCCTAGCCTCTGAACCTTTGGGGGAAAACAGGGCCGAGGGTCTGTTTTCCTCATTTGGGCTCAGGAGGGAAGGAGAGATGAGAGCAGCTCATGAATCAAGAAATGAGTAAGGGACTTCCCTGGTGGTCCAGAGGTTAAGAATCTGCCTGCCAGTACATGAGCCACGAGCTTGATTCCTAATTCAGGAAGATCCTACTTCCCCTGGCTTCTCCACAGCTTTCATCTCCATGGAGATGCCCCGTTCCAGCACTGCCCTGATAGAAGCCCCTGAAAACAGCCCTCCAGCTCCACCCACAGCACTTTCTGTGCTCTGACCACCCACCACTCCATGTGAGCCTGTTTCCCACACGAGGCTGAGAGAGGATGAGCAACTTGCCCAAGGTCCATAGCTCAACACCTGTGGACCAAGCCCTTCTAGACTATGTCCCCAAACCAATGCTGTCCCCTTTATGCTGATGAGTGGCCCTGCTAGGAGAATTTACTATAATGTACTAGGAAGTGGTGGGCATGGTGTAAACCAGAGTAAAGCCCACCTGGGGTGGGGGTGCTATGACTTTGCCCCAGTCCACTGTGGCCAGGGAGGAATGTGGGTCTAGTGTGGCCAATTCAGCCTACTTCTCAAAGGAAACCAAGAATCCAAGACTTCATGTGAAATCTCTCCATTTTCAAGTGATGAAAACTCATTCAAAGGTTTCTTTAAACACTTAAGCCAAACAAAACACATCTGGCCACTGGGTTCAGTTTGCTGGGTGCCATTTTGTGACATCCGGTTTAAAAGTTCACAGAGGATGTGAGTTTGGTCCATTGAAAGAAAGTTCCATTTCATGTAAAATTATCAAATGTTTCTCTAAACATGGTACAAGCCAAACAAAACACAAACTGGATTCAGCGTGCAGGGTGCCATTTGGTAATGTCCAGATTTAAAAGTATGGAGGATGTAAGCTGAGTTCACTTAAAAAAGGATCAGTTGAGTGTAAAAATTATCTGTGCAAATCAAGACAAGCCACACACACACACACACACACACACACACACACACACACCAACTTACTAACGAAGGCATTTCCCCCAGTGCTTATTGCTCTGAAGACACTTGGTTCAACAGAAGAAAAGGGGAAAGGGCTGTCTCCTGCCACCACTGCAAGCCCGTCAGGCAGGCTTGGCATGACCCCTGCCCCATTTGCAGTTAAACAGATTCATCATGACGCGCAGTCATGGAATGATCCTTGGGCAAACCAAGGAGCAGAAGAGCTAGACTCCCTGTGACCACTGAGTGCTCACCCATCTCTGTAGCTTGGTGCCCTTTAGCAAGGACACACCCTTATTTTCTCCTTTTTTGGTGGGTTTCCTCTTCTCAATTGATATTGTTCTCGAATCTGATCCAAGGATGGTTCCACCCCCAGGCCCTGGACCAAGTGACTAGATCTAAAACATCCCACCATTGCTAACGATCCCTGGGCCCAGCAGTAAGCAGATTGGCATCAGGGAGGGAAATGAAGGAGATGAAGGGGCTCTGGACCCCTTGCTGCCCCGGGAAGGAAGTGCTTACCAACAAGCCATTGGAGCCGTGGACGGTGACACAGCGGGAGAACGTGTGGTGGATGGAGAGATCCTTGACATATGTGGGCGGGTCGTAGCCCCCCTTTTCATCCACGTCGCCTGCCAGGTGGAAGTGAATTGGGTACTGACCAATCAGCTGCTGGCCCATGTGCTTCAGCTCCACGCCTTCCAGGTGTGCGGCCTTGAATCCCAGTGCAAACTGGGAGAGCAGAGCCCAGAGTCAGAAGGGGTCCATGGGGCTGCTCCCTGATCCCCCTCACTGGTGCCCACACTTCAGAAATGCACATACACGTGTTGTCCTCAGAATGCTTCACTGAGCTCCACCTCAGGGACTCAGTTCATCAAAGACATTCTCTGCAAATGGGTTGAGATGCCTGACTCTTCCTACCTCACTGGAGACACGGTGCTGCTGATAATATCGTGATGAGCAGGACAACGCATTGTGTGGGATCAAGAGGTGCAGCGGGAATGTGCAGTGTCTGGGGTTTGCCTCAACCTTCTTTTCCTGCCTCCTAAGCTACTGAGCATTATGAGAAAGGGGTGACCCTGAGATAACCTGGGGGACGCTAGCAAGAAGCATGCCCCAGGAGGGTTAGGGAGTCCAAGAGAGGATGGAGCCTGGGGCAGTAAGAGCCCAGGCTGTGGTCCACCATCTGAGGCCCTCTCCTGGCTGGGGGAAGGGGAAGCTGAGCTTAACTTCATCAGCCCGTGACTCTAGTAGAGTGTGTGTGAGCTGTAGGATGTTCCACACGCTTGTGTCAGAGTACACTCAGAGTAGTTTCTACACACTTCAAAGGACCCACCTGATCGCAACGAATGTCTATATTCCAGGAATTCACCATGAAAGCACAGTTCAAAAACAACTCCTGCCCCAGGTTGAGCTCTGCTAACTTCTACTAGGGAAGGATGACTTCAGGACATGCTAACCATTCCTTCCAAAAACAGGTGCCCATGGAAATGCCGACTCTAGCAGCGGCTGCCCTGGAGAGCTGTGTTAAGAATGATTCTGGGTTTAGTTTGGGCAAAGTGGGAGGGAGTGCTCTGGTCACTCAGGGATTTACTCCCAAGATGGGAAACAGGATTGTAGCAGCCTGAGTGACATAAACCTGCTATGTTTGCTTTAATCTCTCTAGTGATTTTATACTACCACTCCTGCCCCCTCTCCTCCCCAGACACTGATTGGAAATATGTAGAAGTGGTATTGGAGGGTGCAGTGACTGGGATGTACTGCTTGAATTTAATGAGCAGGGGCCAGAGATGCTAGAAATCTTATTATATAGACCCCTGCGACAAAAAGAAAATTGTCTTACCTATGTCAGCAGGGACCCCATGATGAACTGTTTCACTCAATTATTCCTTTCTGTTAGGTTACTTAAAAAGTCTTATCCTTAGAGCATATGAATTTAGCTTCAAAAGAATTATTTTTACAAAACCCCAGGGTATACTGTTATTCTACAAGTTTTAACCTCAAATCACTGTAAGCAATGGCTTCATGAAGAAGGCTGGCGTGTCTTAGGATATTCAACATGCCAGGTATAGGTACCTTATAGAGAGATGCTAAAGAAATTCCCCTATGAGCTGAATGCTAGGAAAACATGAGCTCCAGTGAATTGATACCATTTTTCTTTGTTGCTCAATGAGAACCCCTGTAGCTCATCATCTCTGCCTTGGTCTTGAGTCTCTACTGGGAAACTCACAAGTAAATGTGAAGCTAGAACTTCTAGCTCTCCCTTGCTTATCACCTTCTCTGTATTTTAACAGTGTGCTTGTGTGCTAAGTTGCTTCAGTCGTGTCCAACTCTTTGCGGCTCCTCTGTCCATGGGATTACCCAGGCAAGAGTACTGGAGTAGGTTGCCATATCCTCCTCTAGGGGATCTTCCCAGCCTAGGGATAGAACCTGAGTCTCTTATGTCTCCTGAACTGGCAGGCAGGTTCTTTACCACTAGCACCACCTGGGAAGGATCTATCATAAATGTGACTTTGTGTGAGTTAAATGCCCCTTCTTTTAGAAAGTCCTCAGGGTTAACTAATGAAGAAAAGGAATGAAAGCCATGATTGAAAATTGAAAACCATGAAGGCAGGAAGCACACTGTGATGGTGCCACACACCTGGGGAGTAGATGTTCCTCATCATCTCTCTCATCCCCAAATACTGACAGATGAAATTGCACACCAGTGGACAATACACAAGACTCCTCCAGCTTCTGGAGAGTACCCCTTTCTTGATCCTACCGCTTGCCTCCCAGTCCCTTCCCTACCAAGCACCCCTGCCCCTAGGATGGCATCGTGTGAATCCTCCTGGCTGGGTTGACAAGCTCTGCCAGGTAGATTTCTTGTACCTTGATGTGGCCCCCAAAGGTGTCGAAGTCAAAGAAGTTGCAGAGGTGGTTGCTGTAGGGGTAACACTCATCCTCCATCTCCCCCATCACCACGATGTTCCGGCTCAGGAGTCCCACCTCGGCACGCATGTCCACACCATCGATCTCCTCCCCAATGTGCAGGTACATCGGCTTGCCTAGGGCAGAAGAAGGCAAGCAGGGAGCATCAGATGCTGCCTGTATCCACTGTGCCCAGGACCCACCAGGGGCTTCCACTGCTTCTATGGTACATGGGGTTGTCCATGACCCTGAGCCCCATTTTATAGACAAGTGAAGCCCAGGAAGATGAAATTACTTGCCTGGATGAAGAGCCAGCCAAGAATGCTCACGTCTGAAGCCCATGGCAGACATGGCTATTTGTTCCCTAACTCCTACCCCCTTTCTGCTTGTCAGTACTAGAAACTTCTATGTTAGCTGACACAAGACTCCCAGGGACAACCATACTCCCTAGCTTCCCTGCAGGTCAGTGTGGTCAGAGGATGAGCAAAGGCAATGCGTGCACCCTGCAGGCGGCTCCCGCTCTCCCCCAGGGCTGGGATGTGGGCACTGGTGGTGGGCCAGCCTTGCCTGTGTGAGAATATACCCTGGAAATGGTACAGCAACCAGAGGGAAGAAACCTGGGCTCTGGATGATCCCACAGAACTCACGCTCTAGACTGCCTACCAGTTGGGTTTCTTACGGACACAAGACAAATCCCCTCTTCAAAGCCACTGCGATAAAGGGAAGCCTAGCATGCTGCAGTCCATGGGGTTGCAGAGTCAGACTAGAATGAGAGACTGAACAAAGACAACAGGCTGCCTTTAAATTTAGCTCGTCCCTGAGACTGCTGACCTGGCTCCTAGGTGCTGTCTCTTTCTTCTGAGGATGTAATTATAGACAGCAACAGTCTCTTGTGCTGATTTTTGCAGCCCGAACCATACCACGGACACCGCTTGGCTTTCACTGTGACCCTGACTAGAGCAGCAGGGCACAGAGCTCGGCCCCTCGATACCACTGTTGCCCACATGCAAAGGCTGTGGTTGCACTGAGCCCCGAGGAGCACCCGCTGACAGTGACCTCACCCTGCCCTCTTAGCCCCGGGGAGGGCTGGTTCCTCTGTCCAGTCCTTCACCTAGCTTACATCCCGTGGGTGGGTCTGCACTTTTTCAGAGGATGTTTATTGCCTTGGATTTCTGCAGACTCAGGGAGGTGGTGGTTTCTTTGAAGCATCTCAGTTCAAGATGCGAGACCAGTGCCTGGCAAAGCTGAGAAAATATTCCCTTTGGAATTGGTATTCGCCTCCTCCAGCTACAGTAACAACTGACCACAAATTTAGTGGTTTAAGACAACAGAAATTTCTTATTCCTTTTTGGTCATGCCATGTGGCATGTGGGATCTTAGTCCCCCAACCAGGGATGAAACTCATGCCCCCTGCAGTGGAAGCATGGAGTCTTAACCATTGGACTGTCAGGGAAGTCCAAAGACAACAGAAATGTCTGACAGTCCTGGAGTTCAGAAGTTCAAAATCCATTCCACCAGGTTAGTCAGAAGTCGACAGTGCTGGTTCTGTTGGGAGGCTCCAGGGAGAGTTCGCCCCTGGCCTTTTGCAGATCCAGATAGTGGTCAATGTTCCTGGGTTGTTGTTCAGTCGCTCAGTCGTGAATGACTCTTTGTGACCCCCTGGACTGCAACACACCAGGCTTCCCTGTCCTTCACTATCTCCTGGAGTTTGCCCAAGCTCATATCCATTGAGTCAGTGATGTCATTCAATCATCTCATCCTCATCCACTTCTCCTCCTGCCTTCAATCTTTCCCTCTGACTCTGACCTTCCTATACCTCTCTTTTAAGGACCGTTTTGGGCTTCCCTGGTGGCTCAGTGGTAAAGAATCCACCTCCAATGCAAGAGACGTGGGTTCAAGCTCTGGCCTGGGGAAGATACCACATGCTGCGGACCAACTAAGCCCGTGTTTCGCACCTACTGAGCCTGTGCTCTGGAGGCAGGGGAACCGCAGCTACTGAGCCCAGGTGCTGTAACCACTGAAGCCCACACACCTGAGAACCCATGCTCCGCAACAAGAGAAGCCACCGCAATGATAAGCTTATGCATTGCAACTGCAAGTAGAGAGTTGCCCTACTCGCCACAACTAGAGCAAACTTCAGGCAGCAACAAAGACCCAGCACAGCCAAAGTAGATAAATAAATACTTTAAGGACCCTTTTGATTTCACCTAGCCCACCCAGATAATCCAGGCTCACCTCCCATCTCCTGAGCCTTAACTTAAGGACATCAACCAAGTCCCTTCTGCCACCAAGGTAATATTCGCACACGGCTCCAAGGAGCACAGCACCCTGCCCAGCTGCCCGCAGGATGGACAGAGTAAAACCCAGACTCTTGTGGACTTATGCACCATCACTCCCTCATGGCCCTTTCTGCTCCAGCCACACCCCACCACCCATCCTGCCCATAGCGAGCCTCTGCTTTTTTACATCTTAGAGATTTTACCTAAGCTGCTCTCTCTGGCCAGGACAGCCTCCTCACTTTGTCCATGGAGCAAATCACTTTGTTCCTCAAGATCTAGCTCCTTTTCAGTGAAGTCTTCCCCGACCATCCTCAACGTCAGGCTTCACATCTTGGGGTCCCCACAGCACTCGGCAGAGCCAAGAAACCAGGCCATGCATCTCCAGGTTTCCAACCACCCCTCAGAGTGTATGCATTTCAGAGTTCAGGGGGCTCCTCTCAATTTGTCAGCATCCACTTTTAAGTATGGTGTGTCCAGGGACTTCCCTGGTGGTCCAGTGGTTAAGATTCTGTGCTTCCAATACAAGGGGAGCGGGTTAGAGTCAGGGAACTAAGATCCCACATCTTGAGTGGCGTGGCCAAAAAAAAAAAAAAAAAGATGTGCA
>SJYV01002808.1:195539-243600 GCA_006410875.1 Neotragus pygmaeus | reverse complement strand
AAAAAAAAAAAAAAAAGATGTGCAGACAGAATGGGAACCAGAGGTTTCTGTTCCTGGGGGTGGCCAGAGGGCCCGCCTCAGGAATTCAGTATCAGCACAACTGGAGGGGAGAGGCAGGGGATGGGGAGAGGCAGGGGATGGGGAGAGGCAGGGGATGGGGAGGACTGTGGCTCTGGAGCCAGGCTGTCCGGGTTGGAGTCTGACTCAGATCTTTGCTGTGGATCCCTGAACACGTCATTTAAGTTCCCTGAACCTCAGATTCTATCTGCACAATGGAGACAATCATAGCACACATCTCAAAAGGCAGAGATAGCTGTGAGATGAGTTAATCCAGGGAAGGTGCCTGGAACAGCCCTGGGCACATGGTAGGGGGCTAGTGTGACACAGGTGACCGTGCAGCTATCCCCAAGCAAAGGCTTGGCCCGAGGGCTCCCACCATTGGCTTCACGCTTATGATGGGAGCATTCTCGGTTCTGTGGGCTGGGCTGGCGGGGTGGAGAAGGGAAAGCAGCCAGGGGTAGGGGGCACTTCCAGGTGGATGGAGGCGCTGTGTTGATTAAGTCCTGGGAGCAGAGGTGGGAAGACAGACTGAGAGCTGGGAGAACCCTCCAGTCCCACCGCCTCCTCCCCCGCCTGCCGTGGAGCTCCCTATCAGGGCTCTGACAGACCTCACGGCTGCTTTATCTGCCCTGCCGCTGTGTTCACAGGCCGCTCCCAGGCCGCGATGCCAGGGAAGCTGTGCACTCTGCTTTCTCAGCATCCTGTCCTGTCTGCAGAATTCTCCCAGCCGGCCTCCACCCACCCTCCCTTCCTTCTCTAAGCTCTGATACAGGAAGGCCAAAGGAAGAGGGTATTGAGAGCGGGGGTGGAGCGGTTGGGCTGGGGGTGTGGGGTAAAGCAGGCAGGCATGGCCAAGCTGGATTTAATAATCCAGAAGGGCTGTGAACACAGACGAGGGGTGGGAAAGGCATGGGGTGCAGAGGGACCCACACAGGAATAAGACTCTGACCTTTCTGAGTGCTCACCCTACAGCTGGCCAGGTTGTACAATGCCCCCTCTCTACATTGCATTCATGCACAGGACACGCTGGGCTCAAGAGAAAAGCGAACATCGAGGATCTTCACCCTGTGCATGTGGTTCCCAACCTAGCATGATCCAGGGATTCTGGGCAAAGGGGCAGTGGGGCCTGCCCTTCTCAGACCATGGGAACAAGCCCAGAGAGACTCGGGCTGGAGGGTCCCAGAGAGGCAGATTTAAGCTATAGAGTGCCCTAGATTCCACCTCCTGTCTAGTCATCTTTGAGTGAAGATGCTGAGAGAACACGTAGCCTTTGAACTTGAGAGCTCTGAGTCTGAGCTCTCAAGCAAGTCCAGGCAGACTTGCTGGGTCTACAACAGCAGCAATCCCCAGAAAGTTCTGAGATGAAGGGCATGCTCTCCTCCATGTCATTTACTGGCCCCAGGTGATCGCTGAACTCTTAAAATCTGGCTAGTATGACTGAGGAATGGAATTTCCTTTTTAAAATTAATTTTAATTACATTTATATAGCCATAAGTGGTTGGTGGCTACCATAGTGGAAAGCATTAGTCTAGACATTTAATTTCCATGAAGAAATGAAGAAGATGTTTCTTCATCTGGGTCATGGAGAAAACAGTAGCCTCCACCTTGTTATGTTATCATGGAGAGTGAGAAAGATGGTTCATGTAAAGCGTTTACCATATTGTAGGAAACTCAAAACATGTTAATACTAATTAACAGTAGTATTACTTAAAAGTGTGTGTGTGTGATATTGGGTGGTTACAAGCAAAGTGGGAAGTGGAGAATGAAAACAGGGTAGAAAATTGAAGACATTNCTTATGATGGGAGCATTCTCGGTTCTGTGGGCTGGGCTGGCGGGGTGGAGAAGGGAAAGCAGCCAGGGGTAGGGGGCACTTCCAGGTGGATGGAGGCGCTGTGTTGATTAAGTCCTGGGAGCAGAGGTGGGAAGACAGACTGAGAGCTGGGAGAACCCTCCAGTCCCACCGCCTCCTCCCCCGCCTGCCGTGGAGCTCCCTATCAGGGCTCTGACAGACCTCACGGCTGCTTTATCTGCCCTGCCGCTGTGTTCACAGGCCGCTCCCAGGCCGCGATGCCAGGGAAGCTGTGCACTCTGCTTTCTCAGCATCCTGTCCTGTCTGCAGAATTCTCCCAGCCGGCCTCCACCCACCCTCCCTTCCTTCTCTAAGCTCTGATACAGGAAGGCCAAAGGAAGAGGGTATTGAGAGCGGGGGTGGAGCGGTTGGGCTGGGGGTGTGGGGTAAAGCAGGCAGGCATGGCCAAGCTGGATTTAATAATCCAGAAGGGCTGTGAACACAGACGAGGGGTGGGAAAGGCATGGGGTGCAGAGGGACCCACACAGGAATAAGACTCTGACCTTTCTGAGTGCTCACCCTACAGCTGGCCAGGTTGTACAATGCCCCCTCTCTACATTGCATTCATGCACAGGACACGCTGGGCTCAAGAGAAAAGCGAACATCGAGGATCTTCACCCTGTGCATGTGGTTCCCAACCTAGCATGATCCAGGGATTCTGGGCAAAGGGGCAGTGGGGCCTGCCCTTCTCAGACCATGGGAACAAGCCCAGAGAGACTCGGGCTGGAGGGTCCCAGAGAGGCAGATTTAAGCTATAGAGTGCCCTAGATTCCACCTCCTGTCTAGTCATCTTTGAGTGAAGATGCTGAGAGAACACGTAGCCTTTGAACTTGAGAGCTCTGAGTCTGAGCTCTCAAGCAAGTCCAGGCAGACTTGCTGGGTCTACAACAGCAGCAATCCCCAGAAAGTTCTGAGATGAAGGGCATGCTCTCCTCCATGTCATTTACTGGCCCCAGGTGATCGCTGAACTCTTAAAATCTGGCTAGTATGACTGAGGAATGGAATTTCCTTTTTAAAATTAATTTTAATTACATTTATATAGCCATAAGTGGTTGGTGGCTACCATAGTGGAAAGCATTAGTCTAGACATTTAATTTCCATGAAGAAATGAAGAAGATGTTTCTTCATCTGGGTCATGGAGAAAACAGTAGCCTCCACCTTGTTATGTTATCATGGAGAGTGAGAAAGATGGTTCATGTAAAGCGTTTACCATATTGTAGGAAACTCAAAACATGTTAATACTAATTAACAGTAGTATTACTTAAAAGTGTGTGTGTGTGATATTGGGTGGTTACAAGCAAAGTGGGAAGTGGAGAATGAAAACAGGGTAGAAAATTGAAGACATTTCCCATTGCCATGTCAGGAGGTGTTGAGAATCGCACTGTGGTTGGCAAAACTTGGAAATTTTTTTTTTTTAGATGATTCACACGTTTTCATGACTTTGTTATCCCCATCTGTTTCCCATCAGAAAAGCCTTAAAATGCAAAAAGTCCTGTTTACTGGAATCTAGGGGCAGTGAGGAAAGAGGAGTCAGGGAGGCTGCGTCCCGCTCTGCAGCCAGCCTGGGAGGAGGACACGAACGGCGACCGGGCAGTGGCGCCATTCTGGAAAAGAGCAAAGCAGCTGGAGTCCCCACTCCATGTCACTGGGGGATGGACAGCCAGAGGATGGGCTTGGAGCTGAAGAGGAGAAATGAGGGCCTCCCCAGGGCAGACAAGCAGACACATACACACACCTTACAGATGCCCTTCCCTGGGACTTTTCTCACTGAGGGTGCTGTTTTCACAAAAGCCCTAAAGCTTCTGTGCAAGATGGTCCCACCCTTGCTTAAGGGGGCACAGGGGAGGCTGGGTTGTGGGACTTGGAGATACAGACATGGGCAGTCATGAACCAAAGGAGCTTGGAGGGTCCTGACGTGGGGGTATACTTCTCTCTACTCACTCTTTCCTCCTTGGGCTACCAGGACCCGGAGCAGCGCCATCTCACACTCTGTCCAGCCTGAACAGTCTTCCAGAAGCCCCTAGAACCACTGGTCAAACTCTGCCACCTGGAGCCATGCTCGATCATTTACCCCTGAACCGCGCTCTGGGGTGAGGCAGAAGTGCCCTCATATCACACGGTTCCCTTTCTCAAGGTCACTCATGGCACTGCCTGTGCCCTGTTAGGTCCTGTTTGTGTTGGAATCTCCCTCCAGGCCTACAGGTGCCCAGCACTGAGGTGCAGATCGGGGCTGGTGTGAACAGACCCGGGCCTCTTCCAGGGGTGCTCCTTCTTCTCTCTCCCTGAAGGCTGGGCCTCAAAGGCAAGCTTTCACCCCCCTAGAAGCCACAGAGGCAGCCCCAGAATCAGGGTCACCTCACAGAGGGCAATGACAAAGCTCCAATGTCTGAATGCCATCCTGCCGAGCATCCCAGAGGACACATGACATTCCAGAAGGCCTGTCTGCCTCTACTGTCCTCGGGAGACACAAGTCACCCAGGGAGGACCCAAGGGTCTGGGCACTCACTAGGAATTGCTTCCCTTGGTGACATCCTGTAAGTGGGGAGCTAAGAAGTCTTAGAAGCCATTGCACTTAGAAGAAAGCCTCCACATTCTTTCTCAAGCACACTTCCATCAGACAAAAAGGCTGTGTCAAATTTTACTTTTTGTAGTTTTGTTTCTAAGGTAATAGATACTTTCCATATGTTGGTTATACTTTCTCAATCCATAGTATTCTTCTACCCCTAGATTCTAATACTTCTCTAGGTACAATGGTCCTGTGGCAGCTGATATAGTTTTAAAAAAATTATTGGGTTACAGTTGATTTACAGTGGTATGTTAATTTCTGCTGTACAGCAAAGTGCATCCCCTCTTTTTAAAATCCCTTTCTATTACAGAGGACTAAGTTGAGTTCCCAGTGCTATAGTAGGTGCTTATTAGTCATTTTATACACAGCAATGTGTATGTGTCAAGCCCAATCTCCCAGTTAATCCCTCCTGCTCTTTAGCCCCTGGTAACCATAAGCTTGTTCTCTACATCAGTGACTCTATTTCTGTTTTGTAGATAAGTCCATTTGTACCTGTTTTTTAGATTCCACATAGCAGCTGATATTTTTAATGCCTAGTATTGATTTTCCTTTCTCTGCTAATACATCTCAATTTTCCTCTGGGGAGTGACTGTATCCATGCAATGCAGTCTTCGAAGGACAGTTAATGATGGTGTCCTAGCCAGAGGGTGAGCATGTGAGCCATCAACCCAATCAATGTTGTCTCCCTGGAAGGTAACTTTCAAGCACCATGTCCCAGGACATGCAAATAGTGATGCCTTAAGGAGGCTGTCTATGCATTCCTGCACCCCAGATCCCCGAAGCTGCCCTATTTCTGGTCCTTGTTTGCACTGTGACTGCCCAGCTTCTATTTAGCTCTCTAAGTTGAATAGTTTCCCAATTAATTCCTATTTTGTTTAAGGTAGTCGAATTGGATTCTGTCACTTACAACCAACAGCTCTAATCAATACATGACTCCCCTCTCCAGAGAATAATTGACCTGGACTATAAACAAGGTCTCTTTTTACATCTTTGTTGTTGCTTAGTCACTAAGTTGTGTCCAACTCTTTGTGATCCCATGGACTGTAGCCCACCAGGCTCCTCTGTTCATGGGATTTCCCAGGCAAGAATACTAGACGGGTTGCCATTTTCTCCTCCAGGAGATCTTCCTGACCCAGGAATCAAACCCTCATCTCCTGAATTGGTAGGCGGATTCTTTACCACTGAGCCATTTGGGTGCACCCTTTTTACTTCTAACCATAACCTCATATAACATAAATAACAAGGGCATTTAAGTCAAGATTTAGGAGAAGAAAAAGGAAATGTAAAAGGTAGAGAAAGAAGATATTTACATTTTTGTGGTAAGTTAAATTATTGCTAACAAATATTCACTCCCTCCCCTCTTTCTTAATGGGAGAAATGGAGTTTCCCATTCATGTTGAGCTGGACCATATGATCTATTGGAAGGTAGGTGTGAGAGGGTTCAAGTTTGGAGCTCAGGCAGGCCTTAGGAGTCCTCCTTGATTCTGTTCACTTCTCCGCCATGAATAATAATATGTCCTTGGGAAGAATGAGAGTCACGTGGAACTGACCCGAACCCAACCCTTGGATCCAAGTTTAGTCTAGAAAAGCTGAACCCTACATAGCCTGTAGATGCATTAGTAAGAAATAAAAGTTTGCCATGAAATTTTAAGAAATTTTTGTTGTCTTGTTGTTATGCAGCATTATCATGGCTATAGCTGACTGATACAAATTTGTTTTTATTTCAGTCAACTTTAAGCCTAGCAATTTTCAGTTTCATCTATCCTAGGAAGGGGTAAGCGAATGTCCTACCTGCTACTTTGACCTGGTTGGGGGCACAGGTTCTGCAGGGGAGCACCTGGAACTCTTCTGCCTGGTACATGGAATAATCGGTACTGGCAACAACCAGGGTGTCCCCAGGCCTCCATGACTGTACATTGTCTTCCAGATGCAGGATGGTGCTGTTCACATTGGTGTCGATGGTGACGGTGAGTTTGGGCCTCACTATAACCCAAAATAGGAGACACTGAGAGATAAATCTTTGCTCCTGGCAAACTTCCACTTCTTCCCTTGCCCTCCCTAAATCAGTAAATGCCAGGTTTGCCTATCCAAAACCCAAATCACCAGGCTCGCTCCGAACCAGTCTTGGTATGGTTTTTTTTTTTTTTTTTAAGTCATCAAAAAACCCTACCAGAAAAGAGCCATTCATTAGCTCTGGGCAGGGGAATTTTCCACTAACTCCTTAGCTGGAGTTAAATGGGGCTGTCTCTCCACATCCACTTTGCAAAAGATGTAAAACAAATATAGTTTCTCTCAACTATTATTTACAGTAGCTGTCAGCCTTCCCTTCCAAAAAACTCCCATCCCTAATGACTGCCTTCTGGAGATGGCCAAGTGCCCTCGAGAAGAAACCGACCATTTCCAACCCTTGCTAACAAGCACCTCGGGAAATGGGTTTAAAATCATATTGTCCAGAAAGGCCATGGGCTGCGTATCTCTGGGGTGCGGGGGCGGGCTGCAGGAAGGTCAGCTCCGTCCACAGTACCCTGGTTGCCTTGAATAGGCCCTTCCCCTTCCTGAAAGGCGTATGGGCAGGGTGAGGCTCTACTGGCTCCTGCCAACTCCGAGGACCCTCCCACAGTTCCTGTGTCATAGAAGGGCTCTCCATCGAGAACTTGGCAGGAGCGCCATGTCACTGAGATGCCCGGAGGCGGCTGACCCCGCCATCCAAACTCGCAGTGCATAGCTGCCAGCTGGAGGAACTGAGCCACGGAGGCAAGGGTGTCCCCAGTGAGGGGCTGCTTACCAGGCTTTCCACACAGGAACCGCACGCGGTAGCTCTGGCAGGCTTGGCCCCGGTCGTAGCACACAAACCTGTAATCCTGGCCTCTTTTGTAGACAACCTCAGTGGTGAGGTCGACTCCATCCAATGTAGTGGCCTGGGAATGGCACAGAAATTACAAAGTCATTTCTCTTTGTAAAGAAGGAAGCTGATGATTAATGTTACAAACATATACTCACAAGTCTAAAATTGCTGCCGAGAAACTTATTTACAATGGCTTTAGACTATCATTCTAACATTTCCCCTTCTCTATTCTGTTATAAGAAGGGCAGCATGAAGTCACAGGGTGGATAAACATCTTGCCTTGGGTCCCACCATATTTGGTATCCAAACCAGTGAGTAACTATACTGGGGAACGGTTTACAGAGTGTTTATCACCACCACAGGCTCTTTTAAGGCTGGGCGGGCTGCTTTCTACAACTTGTACCAGTCTCCTCCGCCAGGATGTCCACAGTAGCCAACATTCACTGAAGACTCATTGGATCAACCTGCTGGTGCCCAAATGTGACTCCATATCCTGTGGGGAATCTTTAAAAATACTCTTGCTTGGACTTCTCTGGTGATCGAGTGGTTGAGAATCCTCCTGCCCATGCAGGGGACACGGGTTTGACCCCTGGTCTGGGAAGATCCCACATGCCTAGGAGCAGCTAAGCCTGTGCACCACAACTGCTGAGTCTGTGCTCTAGCGGTGGTGAGATGCAACTGCTGAGCCCATGGGCTGCAGCTACTGAGACCCGAGTGCCTACAGCCTGTGCTTGGCAGCAAGAGAAGCCACCAAAATCAGTAGCCTGCACACCACAGCTAGAGTAGCTCCCACTCACTGCANAGACGGTCTTCCAAATTCGTGTGTGTGTGTGTGTGTGTGTGTGTGTGCACGCACGTGCAGTTATGTTGGACACTTTGCAACCCTGTGGACTGTAGCCTGTCAGGCTCCTCTGTCCATGGGATTCTCCAGACAAGAATACTGGAGTGGGTTGCCATGCCCTCCTCCAAGGATTCTTCCCAACCCAGGGATCTAACCCTTACCTCTTGCGTTTCCTGCATTGGCAGGAGGATTCTTTACCACTGAGGCATCTGGGAAGCCAAATTCTCTATCAGACATTTAAGTGGCCCCAAATCTTGTTTTGGAAGAAGACCAGGCATAAGGAAATAAACTCCATTTTCTTGCCTATGTCTCTGTCTTTCCTATTCTTTGAGCTCTCAAGCTCACCAGCTGAGCCACTGAGTTGTGAGAGCTGCCCATTTGTGCCACAGTTTCATGACGGAGCCAGCTGAGAAAGCCTAGGTCCTCTTTGTTTGGTCACTCAGTTGTGTCTGACTCTTTGTGACCTCCTAAACTGTAGCTTGCCAGGCTCCTCTGTTCATGAGATTCTTCAGGAAAGAATACTGCAGTGGGTTGCCATTTCTTAATCTAGGCGATCTTTCTGACTCAGGGATTGAAGCCACATCTTTTGCATCTCCTGCCTTGGCAGGTGGGTTCTTTACTCCTAGCACCACCTGGGAAGCCCAGATCCCATTTGAACAGGTCCAAGTGAAGATCCCAAGCAAATACTGTCCATTCTGTGAAGGCTGACTTTCACTAAGTGGAGAACAAGGCTGTAGGTGTTCTCCACCTGGGCTGGTCTCAGCCTGCACCTGAATTCCAGCTACACCCTGTGAACCTGAAGACCCCAAAGAAATGAATGGGTGCGTGAAGTCGAGAAGGTCAAACACTCCTTGCACTGGGCACCCTCACCCATGGCTGAAGATGCAGGCTGAGTAAACAGAAAAGGAACTCTTCAGCAGGACCCAGAAGAGAATCTGAATCCTGGCTCTGAAAGTCATGGACAATCAGCAGACAATCAGCTTCCAGGTCAGTCTTTAAAACGAGAATGCTACTCTCCGGCATTACCAACATCACAGGAAGGCCATGAGACTCACACCACTCAGATAGTAAGAGAGTTTGTGATCTACAGCATCTCCTTTAAGACAAAGCCTTGATAACTTCTTGGTTACCTGTATATCAATGGGGCGATTGCAGATTTTCCCTGGGTGAGTGACCCCGAGGTCTGAAATTTTCTCTCCACCTTTCGTGTAAGATACTTGGTCATGTTCGAACCACTCTGTCCACTCCACATCTGGGCAGAAAGCAAAGATCAGGGTCAGGCAAGCAGGGTGCTGAGACTGGCCATGCTGGGCACAGCCTCCGAGTACCCTCGGCCCAGTGGGAATCAAATACCATATGTCCAGGCTCTCACCAGGCTGGCTGCCAGAGGCTTGTAATCCATCTGCCAACCTCCCTGCCTCCCCCAACTTTTCATTGCAAGTGCCTCTTATTGACTATCTTATTTTATAAAGGCAACAGATATTCTTCATTATTGCCAAAAGGAGAAAGATGCGATCCAGCCATGAACCCATTGTCTGAGGGTGCTCGTGAAGAGTGTTGCTTTCCACGCCACACCCCTGCCCATATCCCCATGTGTGAGCTCCTTGAAGGCTGGGTCCTACTGTTTGCATCCCCTGTCAGTGCCATCACCTGGCACAGAAGAGGCATTCCGTGAAAGGACACATCCCTCTGGATTATTCCCCACTGAGCCCAGATTAAAGACCGCTCTCAGCTGCCAACTGAGTTGACAGTGAAGCCGTCAAGCAGTCTTACTGGTGGAAAGAAAAATTCTCCTTCTGCAAAGTCCCGACTTTTTGTCCCACTGTGAAATTTTACCAAGGAGTCCCAAGCTCCTCACCTTGAACCCACTCGCTGGATGAGGAGACGTTGAAAAGCTCACCATGCTCTGTCCGGAAGAGTTTGAACACCCGGGCAGCAGCAGAGCCATGGTGTCCTATTAAAGAGGAGATCAGAGGCATCAGCAACCACACAGACCCCCGAATTAAGAAAGATGNCTCGCTGGATGAGGAGACGTTGAAAAGCTCACCATGCTCTGTCCGGAAGAGTTTGAACACCCGGGCAGCAGCAGAGCCATGGTGTCCTATTAAAGAGGAGATCAGAGGCATCAGCAACCACACAGACCCCCGAATTAAGAAAGATGTGATGCTAAGGCAGAGAAAGCCCCCTGCACAAGTAGATCTTGAACCACTTCTTCATCTCGCTTTTTTTTTGGCCACAAGGCATAGCATGTGGGATCTTAATTTCCTAACCAGGGATGGAACCCATGCCCCCTGCAGTGAAAGCACAGACCACTAACCACTAGACTGCCAGGGAAGTCCTCAAAGCATCTTTTTAGATAAAAATTTTATTCCTGCTGGTTCTGACCCAGTTCTCATTGTTCCTATGTCACCTGTTTGGGATTAAACAGACGATGATCTCTTTGCAAATGTAAACATTATCTTAGTGATCAGCCTTAAACCAGTGTGGACTTTTGCCACTCATGTAACCTGGCCATTAAGCAGCTAGTCGCTCAACAGTGTGTTGGGAGATGGATCAGCCACATTCTGGGGAAGGAGAAGGGGGTGTGTTTGGTCATGTCCAACTCTTCGTGATCCCATGGACTGTAGTTCGCCAGCCTCCTCTGTCTATGGGATTCTCCAGGTAAGAATACTGGAGTGGGTTGGCATGCCTTCCTCCAGGGGATCTTCCCAGCCCAGGGGTCAAACCTGCATCTCTTATGTCTCCTGTATTGGCAGGCGGACTCTCAACCACTGCACTATCTGGGAGGAGAGTGGTTCACAAAGCCCCTGAGCCTATTGGTCAGAAAAACCCAGGGGGGAATGGCCTTTCTCCATTTATTACCATGATACTCGATGTGGTCTTCGACGGAAGAAGAGGGATTTCCTTTCACAGTTAGGAAACTCCAAGGGTGTCTGAAAAAAAGACAACAAAAAGTAAAGTTTTCACACGTCTGAGCCTGTACTGGAAACAGAGTTAACATAATGTCACAGTGAGGCTGTTTGGGGAAATGAGTTCTGGGCTGGGCTTCCCTTTTCCAAATGAACAAGAGCCTTTCTCAGCAAGCCCTGGCTTTCCTAACCATTTGAAAGGCCATCTGACCAGCCTGATGTTTGTGGATCCTGAGCCTCTGCAACTCTATTCTGGCAGTAGATGGGGCATGAATCATAAACAAACAAGCCCATAGACCCACATACCACTTGCCAGGCTCAGTGGGGCCCTGAAGCAAGTGCTCTGAGTCCTTCAGGAAAATAAGGAGACATGCTCCAAGGGAGAAAGGTTATTTTTCTCCCAAGTCAAGCTTGAGGAAAACTGGGCAGATGTGAATGAGTCCCCAGCAATCAGCACTGGGCTTTGGGAACGAAAGAGATGCGTTTTTTTCATGACGAGTGAAGGAGGAAAAGGAAGTGGTCTGATTTTGGAAAGGCGTACACTCTTCTCTCCATTGAAATGTGCACTGCTCTAAGGCAGGGAGGTTTTCTTATTTATCTTTATCCAACCTCTAATGCCTAAGCCAGTCTCTCTCTTACTATGAGCTATCAATAGCTCATATTTGTTTGATTATTTTTGTTTTGATCTCATCTTCAGATCAAAGGTTGGGGGTTATTGAGGTTGGGGATTACACTGTGTCACACTTGCTTAAAAATCTTTCAATGCCTACTGACTTGGATAAAGAGCAAGATTCTTGGCACTGAGCAAAAGGCCATCCTGTGCCCACCTTGCCAAGTTCATCTCTCTTCCTTCCCCTTCTTGTTCTTTCACATACCATCATCAATTATTTTATGTCTGCCCTCCCTTGAGAGCTCAAGACTTCCGGCAAGACCTCACGACTTCCCACAAGAACTCAGTATGACTAGTCCCTTCCTGGTGCTTTTATTTCAATTTCTGCGCAGTAATCACTTTCTGGATGAATGAACTCATGATGGGCCTAAGTTTCAGATCTTCTGCTGACTTTAAGTGCTCTGAGTTTGTCATTCAAAGTGGGTCTATATACAAATGAAGGGTAACAATGTAATTCCTGCCTATGTATCTCCTTTACTCATAGAACATGTTAAGAGCACCCATCCTAAGCACTGAAGAATTAATGCCTTCAAACTATGGTGCTGGAGAAGACTCTTGAGAGTCCCTTGGACAGCAAGGAGATCAAACCAATCAATCCTAAAGGAAATCAACCCTGAATATTCACTGGGAGGGCTGATGCTGAAACTCCAATACTTAGGCCTCCTGATGCAAAGAGCCGACTCATTGGAAAAGACCCCGATGCTGGGAAAGATTGAGGGCAGGAGGAGAAGGAGGCAACAGAGGATGAGATGGTTGGAGGGCATCACCAACTCAATGGGCATGAGTGTGAGCAAAGTCCAGCAGATAGTGGAAGACAGGGAAGGAAGATGAGCAACAAAAAGGGGAAAATATCAGCTTCAGATCACATGGATGTCTAGAGAGGACCTACATGCCTCTCCTCCACTTTTCATATTACTCCTACACCACCGACTCAAATCAACAGATAGATCAAGAGCTGTAGGCACATTTAGCATCCCCAAATTGGCTGCCAAATCTTGGCCCTTTTTCTGCTGAGGTCATATGTAGCCAGTCTCTTTGTGGTTCTACTTCTCGATGTAGATTAACAAACTGGCCTTTTGGCTTATATGACAATGAAATAGCAATGCCATCAGTTTTTATCAACAAAGGAGCTTTGCAGTACTACAGTGTCATTGTCATCTTTGGCTGCTCAAGTTTCCTGCCCAAATCCTCCAGAGGGAGTTGCCCATGGGCAGGTGGAAAATGCACCCTGGAACCCGGAGCCCTGCTCCTGCTCAGGGGGACTCCACCCAGTCTAAAATTGCTTTGCTCAGAGCCCAGGAGAGCCTCTGGCCTGCCCCCATCTTGCCCATCATCTGCAGAGCCCAAGGACAGGGCGTCTCTATCTCCAACAGCCACGGGAAAGATGATCTCAACTTTCTGCTATACCGAGATCTGATTCAACACGATTCAAAGGTGTGGCTACTCTCGGCTAAACCATAACGCATTTATCTTCATGCCAAAGCGTGCGCACCGCCAGAATCAGGCATGACGCTGCAAACCCAGGCAAACAAAACTCGCTCTGGAGCACATCAAAGTGCCCCTTCTGCTGGGAGGGTCTTGGCAGGGCAGAGGCAATTCATGTAGTCTCTAAACAGATGTCTGCCAACCCCTCAAGGCACATTATGATTCCTTCACCAAAGGAAAGGAAAATGACCATTCATTGTACATCTGAGGCACAGCTCTTACCTTCAGTAGATAGTCAATTAATATTTAGTAAGTGACTGACTGAACGAATGAGTTTATATACACAGAGAGTTTGAAGTTTGAAGAGTGGAATATGCTTGTAAGAAAAACTAGGTTCCCTTTAAAAACAAGTCGTAATACATCCAATGCAGATGGATGTGTGTGCCTGCATCCTCCAGGGTCACCCTTGAGGGTCATGTGGCCCTGGGGACACCAGGAAGGAAGTTAGGTAAAGTTTGTATGGGCTAGCGTTGCTTTAGTGTTCTGGAGCCTGGGGAAGTGATGGAAGTGATGACCGATACCTGAATCCAAGGTGTAGGAAGTGTTTGCTGCCCAGTTTGGTCATCGCCTTCCTGGCCACATCATCCAAGTTTCGAGAGCCTTCATCATTCACAGCAACAGAAAGGATCCTGCCATCAGGCACGGCATTTAAATACTGGGCCAGACGCTCACTCTCTTTCTTGGATCTATAGGTGTCAAATCTGAAAGGGGCAGGGAGAGGAGATATTAATAGTCCTAAAAGCAGTGCAAAAAAGAGAGCTCTAAGCACCTACCTGTGGTAAGACAGCTAACGTGCCATCCAAAATCTCGAGAATCACGATTTTTAAAGAAAAGAGATTTTATGACAGCAAAAAAAAAAAAAATCATTTGAGACTTGTCCAAGATAATCCATCCTCATACATATAAAGCAGCTATGAAATGGAGATCTCAAAAAACCTACACCACAGGTGACAAGAATTTACAAAGTAAAGATAAAATTTTGTCATGATCCCAACTCTAAATATAAAGCATACTTACTAAGTATAAAGATTTTGTACAATGGCAATGAAAATTCCAAAAGAATTTGTCTTGGAACTTAACAAGCAAAATAGTTCTACAAGGAATCTAGAAAAATAAACCAGCGTGAATAGCCAAGATTTGAGAAAAGGAAAACAAAGGCAGTTAGGGGATGTGGGTGGGAGGATGTGTGGGTGCTCAGGGGTCCTCAAACTTACTTTTAATTGTTTCTATAACCTGGTCTGACCCCATCTAGGCCTTTTCCTTCTCCACTGACCTTTCGCATGAAACGTCTGCTACAATCCTAGCATATCTCCGGGTCTCATAATCATACCACAACCCCACTCCTGCCTTCACTCTATCATTCTAAACTTCTCTTCAGCCAATCAAATGCTTACTACCTCCCCAGAGCTGATCTAAGTTCTTATTTCTCCAAGTGACCTTATGCAAGTAGCCTCCCGGTGACCAGGTCTCAAGTGACATAGCCTGCATTTCCGTGTGTGTTTAGTGTTTACTAATATCTTTACTCAGACACCTTCAGCTGTCAGATTCTTGAGCCCACTGACTCATACTTTACCCAAAGGAGACAAAGAAGGGGCAGGCATCCTGACTTTGGAATCTCCACACCAGCTATTGGTATAACATCTCATTATCCACTTCAATGATGAATTCAGTTTGATTGGCTGCCACAAGTAATCCATATTGTACTACTTAAGAAGCAGCACTATATCTGAAGAAAACCAGAGTTCAAAAGAATGCATGCACCCCAGTGTTCTTTGCAGCACTACTCACAATATTCAGGACGCGGAAGCAACCTAAATGTCTATCTACAGAGGAACGGATAAAGAAGATGTGGTGCATATACACAATGGAATGTTACTCAGCCATAAAAAAGAACAAAACACCACCAGTTGCAGAGACGTGGATGGACCTAGAGACTGTTGTTCAGAGTGAAGTAAGTCAGAGAGAAAAAGACAAATATCATATTATATCACTGATATGTGGAATCTGGAAAAATGGTACAGATGAACCTATTTGCAAAACAGAAATAGAGACACAGATGTAGAGAACTAATATATGGACACCAAGGGGGGAAAAGGAGTGGGATGAACTGGGAGATTGGGATTGACATATATGCACTACAATGTATAGACTAGATAACTAGTGAGAACCTACCTATAGCACAGAGAACTCTACTCAGTGCTCTGTGTTGACCTCAATGGGAAGGAAGTCCAAACATGAGGGGATATATGTATATGTATAGCTGATTTACTTTGCTTCACAGCAGAAACTAATACAAGATTGTAAAGCGACTATAAAAGTTATTAATAAAAACTAAAATAAGAATAAATTGAGTATAATATAATAAAATTTTTAAGAGAGAAGCAGCATCCAGGACACAGAGCACAATTGAGTAGACCACTCTCTCTCCTCTGAAGGGAGGTGCTCTCTGATAGCCTTTGTGCCAATCAAGTGCATCCTGGTTGTGTTACCCCTGGGCTGAGGATTGCTCCATCCTTGCTCCAGCCAAGCAGGTGGCTGTCACCAGAGGACCCATGGGGGCATTTTAGTGACTCAGGGTCTGGGCAGATCTGGGTTTGAATCCCAGCTCCTACACTCCCAAGCCTTGTGATGCTGAGCTCCTCTATCCAGGGGATTCTCCAGGCAAAAATACTGGAGTAGGTAGCCATGTCGTCCTCCAGAGGATCTTCCCAACCTAGGGGTCAAACCCACATTTCCTGCATTGTAGGCAGATTTTTTTTTTTTTTTTTTTTTAACCATCTGAGCCACCAGGGAAGTCTCTGAGCAAATTTAGCCTCACTCAACCTCAGTGCTCTCATCTGTATAACAACAGAATCACCTCCCAGGGCATATATGAAGATTTGGTTATATATGGTGGAGAAAGCGGTTAACACAGGGTTTTGCACAAAGTCGAGTATTCACTGGACGGCAAGGTGAGCGGGCCAGCCTACACCACATCACAGCCAGCTCTTGCTGCCTTCCTGTGGACGCTCATGGCTCCTGCCCTGTTTTTGAGGAATTCGATATCCTCATCCTCCAGCAGCACCAGGACAGCTGTGTCTGCTTGCCCACTCTGGCTGTGCCCTTCCTTGTGTCTCTTTCCCTCCAAGTGGACTGGACTGGCCTCTGCAGGGTCTGGACAAGAAGCCCTGGGAGCTTACTGGTCAGGTCCAGCCTCTGCAGAGTCTACCAGCTCACACCCAAGCCCGGAGAGAGGACAGGGAGAAGAGACTTGCTGTTTCTACCTCCTGAATTTCTCTCCAGTCCATCCACTTCTATCGTCGCTGCTTCTACCTGAATCCTCGCCAGCAACATCTTTTGCCCAGACCATGTGGAAGCCTCTGAACCAACTCTGCTAGCTTTTCACTTAAAAAAAAAATAATGTTATGTATTTATTTTTGGCTGTGCTGGGGCTACGTTACTGCATGGGCTTTTTGCTAGTTGCAGGGAGCAGTGCACAGCTTCTCATTGCAGGGGCTTCTCTTGTTGAGCACAGGCTCTAGGGCACTCGGGCTTCAATAGTTGCAGCACGTGGGCTGAGTTGTTGCAGCTCCCAGGCTCTATAGCAAGACTCAGTAGCTGTGGTACAAGGGCTTAGCTGCTCTGTGGCATGTGGAATCTTCCCAGACTAGGGATCAAACACGTTTCACCTGCATTGGTAGGCATATTCTTTACCCCTGAGACACCAGGGAACTTGTGAGCTTTACTTTAGCTCTCTGCAAACAGTCCACTCTCTACAGAGCAGCCAATTCTTTCAAGTTAGAAGGTATCCTTTATTTTTTACTTCTTTTTTATTTATTTAATTTTGCAAATTTTTAATTGGTGGATAATTGCTTTACAAAGTTGTGTTCATTTCTGCTGTACAAAAATGCAAATCAGCCATAAGTACATGTTAATGTATATATAAGGAATCTAGAAGAATGGCACTGATGAGCTTATTTGCAAGGCAGGAATAGAGATGCAGATGTAGAGAATGGGGAAGGAGAAGGTGGGACAAACTGAGAGAGTAGCACCGACATATATATACTCCCATCTGTAAAACAGATAGCTAGTGGGAAGCTGCTGTGTAGCACAGGAGGTCAGTGTGGTGCTCTGTGATGACCTAGAGGGGTGGGATGGGGGAGGTAGGAGGGATGCTCAAGAAGGAGGGGATAATGTAAATGTGGTTTAGTCACTAAGCTGTGTCCGACTCTTACAACCCCATGGACTATAGCCTGCCAGGCTCCTCTGTCCATGGGATTCTCTAGGCAAGAATACTGGAGTGGGTTGCCATTTCCTTCTCCATAGGCTAAATCAAATCATTTTTTTCTTAAAGTACTTTGATGGCTTTGCATTCTACTAAGAATAAAACCCACCTCCTCACTGGGCCTCCCAGGCTGCACAACTGCCTCTGCCTGAAACTCCAACGTCACTGCATGTCGTTTCCACCACTCTCTGCCCTCCCACCTCTCTGCTGGCCCTTCTGTCCTATGAGAACATCATGCACTTTCTCAGCCCTGGCCCTTTGCACTTGCTGCTCTCAGTCTTGAACAATCACTCCCGGACTCAGCCTCACCCCAAAGTCCTTGGCTCAAATGTCTCTTGTTTACACTAGGCTCCCTGACCACGTGATGTAAGATGACCTTCCTGAGTTACTCTGCACCACCTATGTCTTCCCCTAACTACCGATGATCCCAGCCTGAAACTATGCTGTGTGTACATGTGCATACGTGTGTGTGAATGTGCCTGTTCCTGTTCAATTCAGCTTCACGAGGAAGATGCCTCGGGAAGGAGAGACCTAACTCCTCGAGATCAAGGATTTCTGTTTTGCTCACAGCTCAGCACCGTGAGTGGCCTCTGGCTAAGACACACATCCAGTAGGTGTGTGTTGAATGCATGAATGTGTTGATGTGAAGGCAAACCTTACCTGTCAGAATGGATGACTGTTCCTGTTTTGGGATCGATGACATGGACAATGACTCCACGGTGACCCCAGCTCCTTTCAAAAAAATAGCCTCCCTCTTCCAGGCCACCCGGGTGGAGAGTCTTATTCAGAAACGTCCAAGAGAGCTTCTTCTGTCCATGTAATTCAAGGGTGCCTCCTCTGTCGACGCCAATGTACTTGAGGCCAAAGTAGGGGTCAAGCTGAATGCCATCATCAGCCCTATGAGAGAAAACAGCTCTCTGTGGTTGGCCAACATCTCCGTTTAGTGGCTGCTGAGCCCAGAGGGCATGGCACTGTGACTGAGTCCCACTGTGGCCACTGTAGAACCAATCACACCTGGTTACTGCCCAAGATCAGTAGACATAGCATGAGCAACCAAGATAGTCCCAAGCCAGAACAAAATGAGTCCAACAGGCCAAGCAGAAATACTCATCAATAGTCAACATGCTGGCACTACTTTCCAGGTCTAAATGCATTATATTTGGTCCATATCAGATGTGGAAGCACCTGGACAACTACTGCATACCCTGTGTATTCTTGGCTACCACTTCTGAGAACTCTCAATTGCTTGGTGATGGAGCACAGCCAGAGGCAAATACTGTCTGGAATTTTTCTTTATCTTGTCCATCAGAGCCTATTAATAAACATTCACAGAGATTCCCTGAGCCATGACATGATTAGAAAGCAGCTGAAAGGCTGGCAGGGGTTTTTGTAACTTAAGTCCAGACTTGAGCCACAGTAAATATAATACCTCGTGTACCTCTCCAACTCACCCAAATTGCCAGTGTCTGTCTTGCTCTTGATTGTGATCAGGCAGGATGTAATGATAATTCCTTTCTTGCACTAAAGGCTTGCTGTCTCACCTTCCTCTCTTCTATGGACAATTTCCCCCGCATCAGATCCAAGGGTGGCATGGTACCCACAGTAGCGTGGGGACCGACTACCCACCTTCCATACAAAACGATGCTGAAATTGCCCTGGAAAGGGCAGAGGGCACTCCCAGCATGCAGCTCTCCTCCGCTGTCAATCAGGATGTGCCGGGTACGCAAAACAATGGCCTCATCTTGGTCTTTAATGACTAGCTTTCCTGAAGAGGTAGGGATGGAGTGAGGTTGAAGAACACAAGTGTTAGTGATGAGATTCCAGCAGAGAGACGGGCAGACCTCCTGAGCCCCCACCTCCTCCAGGCAGGCAAGAAGGCCTCCTTCATGCACTCCTATGTTTGCTATGCTTGTGAAGTTTACTTTTCTCTGTCTTGAGATGGGTAAATATGGCCTGTTTGGTCTGCTGCCTTCACTGTGTGCTCTGCCTTCAACGAGTAAGCATCTGAAAGTCAGATAAGCAGAACTGCTCAGAGCACCAATAAGGAGTTTCCTCTATAAATGCTTCTTTCATTAAGATTGGACTCTGACAAGGCATTCCTTGAGTGCTCAGAGTTGATGGTTATCTCCAACAACCAGATGCTCTGACCTGAGCTCTAAGCATGTGACATTTGTTTTGTCCATCTAAAATTATGACAACCTGCATCTATCTGCTGGACTCAGAGGCAACAGACCAGAGAGATGGGACGGGGAGTATTGGGGGAAGGAGATTGTCTTACCTCCCTCTGAGATGCGAATGGAGTAGACCGTGGCAGAAGAGGTGAGCAACAGTGCTCTGCCCTGGCCTATATACACATAGTGGGCTGGATCATGGCCAGGATTCCAGGGTTGCAACTCAGGCCACTGATCAGGGCACTCAGCTGACCCTGCCAAGTACAGAGAGGTGTCACTGCCACCATCCATCAACCTCCCCAGCAAGGATGGCACAGATCATGGGATGGGAGGAGCTATCACGCACTTTCATGGCTCTGGCCTCCTCCCTACTAGAGCTAAAAGCAGGGCCTTAGAGAGAAAAGGGAACCCCTGACATAGGAGGCCTGGGATTTATCCATGTGCATCATTAGTTCATCAGGCATTTTCAGTGAACTTCCTTCTTCTGGGCTCAGTTTTTCCCTTTATCAAATGAAGGGTAGACCAGATGACTCCTCAAGATATTCCAGGATCTAAAGTTAAACAGTGATATACCTAGATTACTTGTATTCCAAGTCATCCTTTCCCCTGGAAAGAATGTTTGAAAAGTTGGCAAAGCCCTTTCCCCTTCTGCATGAGAATTTGACTTTTAGTTAATTTGCTCTCCCTGTTTCCCTGGAAACCTGAGAAAGATGGTATTCTATAAACAGTGCTACCAAGCAACATTAATTATAACAAAAGTGACCCCTGATTAGTCAGTGGCATCTAAACCAGGAACTATGAGGTACAGTGGTAAAGAATCTGCCTACCAATGCAGGAGATACAAGAAATGCATGTTCAGTCTCTGGGTTGGGAAGATACCCTGGAGAAGGAAATGACAACCCACTTCAGTCTTCTTGCCTGGAGAATCCCATGGACAGAAGAGCCTGGCAGGCTGTAGTCGAGGGGGCTATGAAGAATCATGACTGAGTGACTGTGCACACACACAGTTATTATATTTATAACGATCCTGCTGGAGATGTCTTACTATGGGCTTCCCTGAGTGCAGGGACTCTGATAACTGGACACATCCCACACGGCAACCCTGAAAGTTACATCTGTGGAGTTGCTATAAGAGATACTGGCTCTGATGGGGCAATTCCATACCTGTCCAGTGATGGCCTTGTTTCCTGTCACCTAAGGAGCTGTTATCTGGGAAACCAAAGAAGATACCTTCTGGGAGGCTTGTAGGATGTTACTAAGACCACTCCTAGGAAAGAGGAGTGCCTGATGAAACACCAGTGGCAGGTGGTGTTTCTGTCCTAAACTGTTTAAAGTTAGCCAGATGCTCAGCATGGCCTGCAGGATTCCCTGGTGGCTCAGCAGTAAAGAATCTGCCTGCAATGTAGGAGACATGCATTCAACCCCTGGGTCCAGAAGATCCCCTGGAGGAAGGGCATGGCAACTCAGTCCAGTATTCTTGCTTGGAGAATCCCATGGACAGAGGAGCCTGGCAAGCTACAGTCCATAAAGTCACAAAGAGTCAGACTCAAATGAAGCAAGTGAGCACACAGGCATAAGCGTGGCCTGTGGTAGCCTCATGAGGCTGAATGTTTAGCTGAACTCAAAGCGCCCATGGTGGGTGTTACACTGGAAATAGAAGCACTGGTAGGAGTCACTCCTACTGCTCGGAAGGATCTATACCCCAGTGGGGTACCACGTACAGTGAACAGAGAAGACTGTCTCAGAAACAGGGAGACTCTCCCTGGACAGCAGGGGAAAGCCCAGAGGGAAAGCGATCAGAAGAGGCCACAGGCAAAACAAGATGAGAATGCTTGCTTAGTGAGCAAGCCTCAATGTACTCTTTTTTTCCTCTCACTAGGAGCTAAGTTGTGAGCCTGAAACAATAGATTTTTAAATAACTGGGGAGGGGATAGAGAAGCGGGAAGGTGTGTGTGCATGCTAAGTCACTTCAGTCTCATCAGACTGCCACCCCATGGAATGTAGCCCACCAGGCTCCTCTGTCCATGGGATTCTTCAGGCAAGAATGCTGGAATGGGTTGCCATTCTCTTCTCCAGGGGACCTTACCGACCCAGGGATCGAACCTGGGTCTCCTGCATCACAAGCAGATTCTTTATTGTCTGAACTACCAGGGAAGCCTATGATCTTATGCACTGTATCTTTTTTTTTCCTTCAGATTTTATTTTACTTTTTTACTTTACAATATAGTATTGGTTTTGCCGTACATCAACATGAGTCCACCACGGGTTCTTAATGCACCAGATATTATGGCAAATCAGGAAGGGAACATGAAGGTCAGGTGGCTCCCAGACAGCAGGCTGGCTGGCAGTTGTGCGTTTTTTGTCTGTTGTGCGTTTTTTGTCTGTTCCACCCCACCCTGAGTGTTTGATAAAATTTCAGTTGGTTGCCATCCTTTAACAAGTAGAGAGCTTTTATACAAAAGTCTATATTTCTGGCTTCTCTTAAAAATTTAATAGACCCTGAAATAAGTGCCCCCATTTTCCCATGTGGGGGTCATTGGCCAGGACTGAAAAGGGTGATCCCTTAAGAAGGGCCTGCATTCTACAGGTGACCACATCTCTACCTGGCCAGCTTCTCTGCTTTGCATCATGTGCCTGGCACCTGTAGACACTGAATTTGAAACCCCAAAGGCTGCCTGATGAAACCAAAGCACAGGATAAGACCTGCCCAGGGTCAATGAGTTAGCAGGGTCAGGCCAGAACCCCGTGGCCCTGCCCCTGCCCCAAGGCTCCTGCTCCCGGCCCCCAGCCGCTTGCTTCCAGAAGTGGCTACGCCTTCTTTGTTGACAGGCAAAGGCCCAGATACTGCGGCTTACCCGTGGATGCGGCACCAGGAAAGTGGGCCAGGATGAACCAACCAATGGTCAGCATCACCCTAAAGGAGACGTTTGTCCTGTGAACAGCTCCCATCCTGGCAGAGTGCTGCCTGAAACAGAAGCACACTGAGTCAGACCTGCAAGCTTACCAGGCTGGAGTCAGTATATGGGGCAGACACACACAGAGACACACAGGGCACGAGGACACACAGAGGCCATGCCAGCATGTGCACCCTCCAGCCGGCCAGTGCTGAGTCCTCAGCTGCCATGACTCAGGACTGGGCAGATCGGGGCATGCCAGCCCTGTCATCAACTTCCTGCCTGTGTCCTGCAGCTCAGAGACCCAGTGACGGATGGAATTTCATCTTTGGTGCTTGAGCTTGCTACCCTCCAGAACAAGGCTTTATTTTTTCTTCTTCTTAAGTTAAAAAACAGAGAAAACCAAAAAACACCCCCACTGAACATATGCTAGAAAATAGATGCCATTAACTTCCTGTGTGATCGCAGCTGATTTGGTTAACCTCTCTGGGCTTCAGTTTCCTAATCTGAAAAATGAGGCTGTGGACTAGCTGATTTCTAATGTGGAGAGTCCCTTGGACTGCAAGGAGATCCAACCAGTCCATCCTAAAGGTAATCAGTCCTAAATATTCATTGGAAGGACTGATGTTGAAGCTGAAATTCCAATATTTTGGCCACCTGATGTGAAGAACTGACTCACCGGAAAAGACCTTGATACTGGGAAAGATGGAAGGCAGGAGGAGAAGGGGACAACAGAGGATGAGATGGTTGGATGGCATCACTGACTCAAGGGACGTGAGTCTGAGTAAACTCTGGGAGCTGGTGATAGGGGAAGCCTGGGAAGCCTGGCATGCTGCAGTCCATGGGATCGCAAAGAGTTGGACATGACTGAGTGACTGACTGAACTGACTGAATGTTATTCTGTACTTCTAAAACAAGTCTTGATGATAATATTGAGATCTTAAATAGGATGCCTGTGTATTATAAACCCTTTTAATATTACCCATCCAAGAGGAAGGCAGGGCAGAGATAGTTAATTGTCCCCTAATATCCATTTTTCCTGGAAAAGAACCCCTGTGTTTTGTCTGGGCACACAGCCACCTAGAATTAAAGCTACCTTCTTCAGTCTCTGGAATTGTTTTAGCCAATATGGCAAAAATACAGTGTATGAATTCCAGGATATGTCCTCACAGAAGGTGGGAAGCCTTTCTCCATGCCCCCCACCCCTTCCTGCTGGCTGGAATATGGATATGATGGCTGGATCTTTAGCAGCTATGTTTGGCCACGTAGGTAGTTGGAGCCATGTGCTGAAGATGGTAAAGCAGAGAATAAGAAACCAGGCTCCGTCCCCATGGGGAATTGAAACAGCCCTAGACTCTGGATTTATTTTTCTGTGTGACAGAATTAATTTTATTTAATTTCTATTTTATGAAAGCCACTTTTTTTTTTTTTCTTTTACTCAGACAGAAGCTGACTGTGGGAATTTGTCTAGGTAATCCTCAAGACAGGAACTTAAAAAAAAAAAGATGCCTGATGCCCCTTTCAGAATATAACGCTGTTGGAGAAAGCTCTCTGTCCTCGAGTACTCTGCTGCACACTAGAGTATGTAAACGAGGCAGGGAGAGCAGCCTGCTCCGGCTCCCCTGCCCGTGTCCTCAGATCCTCCCCAGAGCCTGAAAACAAACAGATATTCTCCCACGTGGAGGAATGGGCCAGATATCTTTCACGCCACACAGGCTCCTGCCTCTGAAGCAGCTCAGGGATAAATCTGATCACCCCTGACCTCCCAGCTCCAGGTGAAGGGCTTTGTGTGAGTTCAGTGAGTCGGAGTAGGCAGGAGGGCCTGAAACAGAACGCCCTGGGCTTGTGCCTGGTCCCTCCTGCACAGGTGCGTTGGGGAGGCTGGGAGGGAGGCGTGCTCTCAGCATCAATGTCCACAGAGTCCTCCTGGCGGGCACCGTGCCTGGCCCTGGCCTGACCTGGGGAGAACAACAGGGCCCATTCTAGTCTCCTCAACAGAGCCGCTGGAGTGGGGCATCGAATGGTGCCTTTCTCCCCACGGCCCCCAGAAGAGGAAAGTCTGTTTTCATGCTCTTCACAAGAAAAAGGGGACACTGGGGACAGCAGTGTCTTGTGGTCCTCAGGGAAAGCCAGGACCCAGCTCTCGAGCCTCCATCTGTTCAGCAAAACCAAAACTGACTTGTTCTTTGCTGCTAAGAAGCCCCAAGCCATCCTGGGGCTTCATGAACCTCAACTTCGGGCCATGAGCTAGGAGAGGAATGTGGCCAGCACTGAGCAGGGCGGTGCCCGGGGGATGGGAGGCAGTCTGGGTGGGCACTCCTCCAACCTTAACTGCTGGGTGACCCTCACCCAGGCACGTGCTTCTCTGGGCCTCGACTCTCCATATGCAGAGTGGAAGGTTGGGCTACAGGGACTTGTGGCCCTGACACCTTCTGATTACAGCCTAGGTCATTTCAGAGACAAAAATCGTCAGTTTCAGGATGGATGTAGAAACAATTCCACCTGGCAGGATAATGCTCAAGATCTTTCTTCTAACAAGAAACAGATCTGCTGAGTCTGAGGCACTGGAGGCAGAGAGAACTGCACCCCCCTGCCTCAGAGAGCTCGTGACCCCACATTGTCCAGGGAGGGTGGGGGTGGTCCTCCGGGCTTTTGGAAGCCCCTCAGTAGCTTCCAGGGCCCTGAGCACAGAAACATGGAGAAATGTCCTGTTGATATGCATCCCAAAGGTTCTCAAATTTCACTTGGGACTTCTTCCCCAGGGGAGGAGGACAGCTTTTCCACTTGGCCACTGAAAGCTCTCTGGCAGTGGGAACTGGACTCGGCTTCTCCAGCTGGCAAGATATGGTCTGGAAACGGTGCCCAGACGCAGAAGGCCTGGGAAGCATGCAAGTTGGCTAACAAGGCTAGAAGCTTCCTCGAGGAGCTGCTGGCTGGAGCCTGGCTGGGTCCTGCTGGTCATGAGCTGGCTCCTTCCTTGCAGGGCACAGTGAGCCCCTCGGGTAGAGTCGTGTGCAGGAGGAATGACTGGAACTCCAGGACACTTTGCTTCACAAGGCTTCACAATAACAAGCTAAAGTTTTCCAGAAGCTCGGCACCCCCACTCCATCCAGCTGTAGCTCTGAGTGTCTGCCAGGCCTCCCAGGAACGCAGAGGGGCAGGGCGTCGCCTGCCCCTGGCTGTCTTTGCCTCTCCTTGCTGCCATCACACAGCCGGGGCGGGGGTTCTGCTCTTCTCCCAGCTGCCCTGGGGTGGTAGAAGCCATCACCTGAAGGAGAAGAGGAGCACAGGGCTTTTCGAACCTTCACAGAGGCCCCTGAACCCCCAGAGGAGCAGCATTAGCAGGTCCATGCCCCACAGCATCCCCGCCCCCAGAGGGAGGTGGGCCCTTGCTGCCTGCAGAGCCTGCAGCCTGAAGAAGCCAAACTCTTTTCAAGGATTACCAGGAAGAGAGGGAGGAGAAGGAGGTGGGGTAGGCTCAGTGTAAGCGCTGAGGGCTGGAGCAGGAGAGAGTGTGCGCGGGAGGTGCGGTAAGGCTGCAGGGGACCCGGAAGCTGCTTTGGGCGGTGGGACAGCACAGGGACAGCCGTCACTCTGTCACATCTGCGCCAAGGCAAGGCTCGTTTTCCACAAACCTAGGCTCGGCTCAGAGCAGCAGGACACTGTGGGGACCTGGAGCGCAGGCCCCAGAGGCCTCCAGGCTAGCCCTGCAGCTCAATATCAGGAAAACCAGTCGACCACTCAGGCCTTGCTTTTTTTAACCCATAAAACTGAAATAATGCCTCTTAAACTCCAAGAGGATCAAACGAGAGGCTCTATAGAAGATGATAAAGCTCTGGGCCTGACTTGTGGTCAGTACGCAAGTTGTGAGAGCTACTGGTATGAAGGATGCTTGCTACCAAGGGAGAAAGCCTGGGAGATGACCTCTGAGAACCTGGTCTGAGTTCCAGCTCTCAACAGCCACTTGACCTTAGACAAGTCGTTCAACCTCTCTGGGCCTTAGCTGTCTCATTTTTAAAACGGGAGCAATAATAATACCAATAACCAGGAGGGTTTCCCTGGTGGTTCAGATGGTAAACAATCTGACTGCAATGCAGGATACTGGATTTGATTCCTGGGTTGGGAAGATCCCCTGGAGAAGGAAATGGTAACCTGCTCCAGCATGGACAGAATCTCTGGTGGGCTACAGTCCATAGTGTCACAAAGAGTCAGACATGACTTAGCATCTAAACTACCACCACCACCAAGTGACTTGCCAGTTAGCATCAGGCTAACAGAATGTAGGAGCTGATGGGATCAGAGACCCTTTCCAGTCAGCCCTTGGCTGTGCACCTGAACCATATGGAGAATTTGTTAAAATGCAGATTCTCATTCCATGGGTCTGGGGTGGGATCTGATTCTGCATTTCCAACCAGCTCTCAAGTGAGGCTGCCTCTGCTGTTGGGCTGTGGGCCATGCTTTGAGTAGCAAGGATCTCGTGCAGTCCCACCCTCCCATTTTACAGATGAGTAAACTGAGACCTACAGTGCAGAAGATTGTTGCTTATAATCTGGAGCAGTAAATGGATCAGAGAATTGCCATCTGACTCCAAATTATGGGGCACACACCACCTTCCCATCCACCCTGCTTGTTTGGGTGGAAAGGGAGAGGCAAGACTGGGCCCATTTCTGTTTCAGCCCGTTTCAACTGGGGCATTGCTTTCAGTCACAGTTTGGATAGTAAACACTGGCCTCAGGAACCCTTTAAACTTCCATAAAGTCTTAAAATTATCTTCCCCAAACAAAATACCTCCTCTGAGAGGGGAAATCCCCAGTGGGGAGCCACCTGCAGAGCCAAGGAGGAGAGTTCCATGTGATGAGAGAACTTCACCATCACAGATCACTCCCACCCCCAAGAATATCTGAAAAAATCCTGTCGGGTCCTCTCATCTCATCACCAAATCGGCCACCGGGGCTGGTAGCGCCAAAGCCTTCCACCATCACAGCAGGTAGGATGGAGGTCTGTAACCAGTCTCCCCTCCTGTTCAGGTAACACACATGGTCTATGCATCCCACAAGTGGGCACTGCACTGGTCCTAGTGGAAAAGGAAGTGAAATCCCTGCCCCCAGTGCCCCCTCAGGATCCCAAGGTCCCATTACCCTCTGCATCAGGCATCGCAGTCTAAATGATGAGCCTGACTCTTCTGCAAACCAGATGTTCCCTAATGAAGAATTCCTCGATGACTTACTGGAGATTAAACACTGGAGTAAACAACTGAGCCACACTGACATATCTAACTTGCCCTTTGGTTTAGAGCTAGGCTGTCCAAAATACTAGCCGCAAGTCATATGTGGCTATGGACATTTAAATTAAAATCAGATACAGTTTAGACTCAGTTCCTCGGTCACATTAGGCACTTTTAAGAGTTTGATCACCACTGGTAGCTAGTGGCTACTGAGAGGTAAAGAATCTGCCAGCTACTGCAGGAGAGCAGGATATGTGGGTTTGATCCCTGGGTCAGGAAGATCCCCTGGAGGAGCAAATGACAACCCACTCCAGGATTCTTGCCTGAAGAATCCCATAGACAGAGGAGCCTGGCAGGCTACAGTCCATGAGGTCTCAAAGAGAGTCAGACACGACTTAGCTACTAAACAACAGCAACCATGTTGGGCGCATGGATCTACAACATTTCCATCATCACAGAAACTTCAGAGTGGTTTAGCAGATCAAACTAGAGTGAGCTTTGAGACGGTTCAGAGCAATAGTTTTTATAGTGGCATCCTTGACTCCACGTTTTAGAACCTCAGATTCTCAGCCCCACTGCAGACCTACTGACCGACTGATTCAGACTCCAGGGGTGGGCCAGCCATCTGTGTTTTAACAAGCCCTCCAGGGATTCTGATGTTGCTCAAGAACCACCAGTTCAGAGAATCAACTCAGTCCAGAGACACTTGTCAACCACCAGTTGAGTGTCAGCCTCAGGAATGCTTGACAGTGCCTTGGCTAAGCACGCAGGCTGTGTGACAAGATCCAAATTTAAGCCTCAGATCTCCCATTTAGGATCTGTGGGTGAACTTCATCATTCATTTAACCATCAAGCCTCCATTTCCTCAGCTATAAAATGGGGGAATCCTTGCAGCTTCCCTTCAAAGGTACTAGACAGATGGAGAGACACAGGGACAGGGAGTGGTCTGCTGGACTGTACGCTGCCATATGTCAGTTTATCACCATCATCCCTGTCTGGTTTCCGTTCGATGCCTGATGCAGCCAATCATTGACCTGACTTACTAAATGGGATTTTTACCTCTTTCACTGACAGATGGGTAGTGCTATGCCATTCCCTGAGAGGTACTGCTACACAAAAACGCTTTCTCAAAAGCTCAACACAAAGAACTTTACAAAGGAAACTCATGCCCAGTGGAGTGACATGTTTATGGAACTGGGGGAAAAATGCAAATATGACCTAGTGGACGCCCCACCCTGGGCTCTGGGCAAAAGTTCTGCCTGGACAATGTGAAGTGTGGTAGACACGGCAGGCCAGAGTCTTGGGTTCTGAAATAGCTTTCTTATTAGAAAAAATACGAGGGACTTCCCTGTTAGTCCAGTGATTAAGAATCCGCCTTCCCGTGCAAGGGGCGCGGGTTTAGTCCTTGTTGGGGAATTAAGATCCCACACATGCAACTAAGAGTTCTCGTGTCACAACTTAAGACCCTGAGTGCCAACTAAGACCCAGCGCAGCCAAATAAGTAATTTTTTTTTTAAGATTTTTGGCAAGGTAGGGGAGATGGCTGCCTCCTCTGAGACCCAGGAGGAGGAAGTCCTTTGGGTTGGTTGTTTGGTTCATGTTTTATTTCACGAGGGCTTGGCTTATGGCTCAGATTCAAGCAAAACAGAGCTCCCAAAAGGGAAGAGGAGGGAGACAAAAATAAATAAATAAAAGATGACTTATTGACACTCCCCAGTATTAAATTACCACTCTTCTGAAAGATACCATGGATAAAGACACAACATCTGTGGGGTGAGGGGGTCTTTTGGGAAGGTGGCAAAGGGGGAGAAGGAAATAGTACTCAAAGCAGATCTGTGCGGGACTCCCCTGGTGGTCCAGTGGCTAAGTTTCCCCATTCTCAATGCAAGGAGCCTGGGTTGGATCCCTGGTCCAGGAACTAGAACCCACATGCCACAACTCAGAGTTCACATGCTGCAACTAAAGATCCTGCATGCTGCAACTAAGACCTAGTGCAGACAAATAAATATTTTAAAAAAAGAAGAAGAAAGCAGACTTGTTCTTGGCCCCAGATTGTTACACCAGCCTCCTGTGACCCCTGATGGACTCGAGCATGCTCTGTTAATTCCTTGACTAAAATGTTTTTTCTCTACCACCATGCTTCCAGATGCCACACTTGACCTTTGGAAATTGGTGGTTTAGGATTCCCTGTCTACCTCCCCTGAGGAATTCGCCCCTGGCCCTAAAGTCTACAGCAATTGCTTCTTCCTCTTCATCCATAGCTTACTGATCAAACCTTTCTTCAAATTCTCTCATTCTATCTTTGGAGCACCTCGATGTCTTCCATACTGGGCTACAAGCTCCTGAAAGGTGGCCACTACAAAAACCCATTTTTCTTTCCTACAACCCAGCACACAGTGGCTGTCCAATGGACGTGGACAATGAGCAAATGGGTTTGCCCAGCGATTGCTGGAGAAACAACCCACTTGGCGGTTTGCCTGCTCTGTGACTTTGGGCTCTGTGTCCAATGCTCCTGAAAAAACAGGTGGGAGTGCTGAAGCAGAACCTGGAGGCACTGAAGAAGCCAATATGTTTTTAAATTATAACTCTTTTTCAAAACATCCTTTTAAGGCTGGCCCTCAATTGAGGAAAAAAAGAGTAATCTCCCTCTTAAAACTGGTTTTCTTTTTTAAAACTTTTTTTATTTTCTGTTGGAGTATAGTTGATTAAGTTCTTCCCAGGTGGTGCTATTGGTGAAAGAACTCGTCTGCCAGTGTAGGAGACTTGAGAGACACAGGTTCAATCCCTGGTTTAGGAAGATCCCCTGGAGGAGGGCATAGCAACCCACTTCATTATTCTTGCCTGAAGAATCCCATGGACAGAGGAGCCTGGTGGGCAACAGTCTATGGGGCTACAAAGAATCAGACATGACTGAAGCGACATGCATAGCTGACTAACAGTGTTATAATAGTTTCAGGTGGACAGCAGAGGGACCCAGCCACACATACACATGTGTCCACTCTCCCCCAAACTCCCCTCTCACCCAGGCTGCCACATGACATTGAGCAGAGTTCCCTGTGCTATACAGTAGGTCCCTGTTGGTCAAAACTGGTTTTCTCCCCTATGATCATGGAGGAAGAGAGGAAGTCAGATTACTGATATGGGTGCTTCTCCCAAGACTCACCAAGTCCAAGGCCAGCCTGCCTCTGCCACTGCCTGAGGTGCCCAGAGGCTGCAGCCAAGGATCCTGGCTTCTTCCAGCAAACCCAGAACTCTCTGGAGAGGGCAGTGCCTACTCTAAACATAACCCAGGACTTCCTTGGTGGCCTGGCAGTTAAGACTCCAGGCAGGGGGCATGAGTTCCATCCCTGGTCAGGGAACTAAGATCCCACAGGCCGTGTGGCGTGGCCAAAAGATTAAAAAAATAAATAACCCAAGTGTCCTGGTGTCCCAGTTCTTTCCATGCGTACAGGGGTGGGGAGAAAGCACCCTGCTAGGCCAGCTGGGCCCCCTCTACCTTGTCCCTTTGGCCCCAACCTTGAGTCTGCAGGGCACATGATGCTTTCTGCCATAACAAGATTGGTTTCCCAGGAGCCTCCCAAGATTGCCCTTCCCTGCCGCTGGGCATCTATCTGGGCTTACCAGTTCATCAGGCAGGGCCACAGATAAGCAATCCCCACCTGAAAGACAGGGTACATTCCACCAGCCCACCCCAGCCTCCTCAGCCTCTTTCGTCTCCTTATACATCAATAGACACATCAGTAGATGTAAGTAGGTTTGAGGGGACAGGTCGTTGTAACCTAGTTGCTAAGTTGTGTCTGACTCTTTTGCGACCCCATGGACTGTTGCCTGCCAGTCCATGGGATTTCCCAGGCAAGAATACTGGAATATGTTGCCATTTCCTTCTCTAGGGGATCTTCCTGACCCAAGAATCGAACCCTTATCTTCTGCATTGGCAGGTGGATTCTTTACCAGTAGAGCCACCTGGGGAGCCAGGAGCTGCCACATCAAGGACAAGATGAGCTGGGCCCCAACTCTGGCTTTGCAGGTCACAAATCATAGAAGGCACAGTAGCCCCACCAACTGACTCTCCTCTCCTTGCCGAAGGAAAGCTCATCAGGGAGCCTGGGATGCTGCCTGGCTGTGGGGCTTTGGTCCTTTGCACACTGTCCCGGGCAAACACCCCAAGGTACAGCCATCAGAGCCCTGTGCACCCCCGAGGCTGGCAGCCGGAAAGTCAGGTGGTGCTCAGAGCAGCCTGATCAGAGTCCAGCGGCCCTCAAAGGGGATCCTCTCCCAGGACGAGTCAGAACATGCAGCTGCCTGTGTCAGACCACGGGCTCCACATCTTCCCAGTGGGTGGTGGCCACTGTCCTAGCTGGATAAGTGATTGTAGCCACAAACACTTCGTCTGCTATGTTTTTTAACCTAAAATACTAACATCAGCAGTTGGTGTGGCACTTCTCCTGACCTGCAGTTGCCCCATAGATGTGCCCACTTGAGCCTGAGACTCCAGAAAGATTGCTGTGAAAATGCCCCAGCCCCACCACCACCACCTCCTGGGATATCTGCTGGCCCCCTCCTATCCATCCTCCACAGGGAGACGTGTTGGCTCGATCCCACAAATACCTTTGTTTCAAAGAGCAGAAAATCCATGCTAAACAAGGGGGAGGGTGCAGCCCGCGCCAAGGCACGGCAGAGACAAACAGAGCGTGAGACCTGAAGCACCCTCGGAATGACGTTCAGGAGTCTGGGCTTTATCCTCAAAGCTGGGGTCAGGGGTAGGGGACCCTGCAGAGCAGAGGAGCCAGGGGAACACAAGTATTTTATAAGGATGCTGCTGGCTGGGACGGAGGGGAGGGATGGGCGAGAATCAGAGTGCCGCCCAGAGGACTCTGTTGGAGTTGGATGAATCCAACACATATTTATTGAGGGCCTCCTGTATGCTGATTCTAGATGCTGGACTATAGAGGAAACTACTCAGGAAAAGACCCTGCCCTGGGCTAGGTTAGAGCTTCGTCTACTGGGGGTGGGGGCGGTGGGAGCAGAGAAAGAATAAAGAGCAAATAAGAGCATCCTGTATGTGTTTGATGGTGTCCAGAGCCATAGAGAGAAGTCAAGCAGATGAGGTGGGAAGAAGCTGCTAATTTATGTGGATGGTTAGGGATGGTCTCACTGAGAAGGTGACACATGAAGGAAGGGACAGCGCGGGGGCTCTGGAGGGGATCCAGGCAAGGGACCCCCAGGGGGATGGTGCTGGGTGGAGCATGAGGTCAGGGGAGGAGAGAGGACGGTGGGAGGCCACAGAGACGGCGCCTCTCGTCACGGCAGGGCCCCCTGGCTCAGCGCTTCACCAGTTATCCAATCAGGTGGGGCTGGCTTACAAAGGACCTGCTGTATAGGGACCCCTTCATGAATCACAACTTTGTTGTGGCAAAGTGGCTTGTGTAACTCAGGGAAGCTAGGAGCCATGCTGTGCAGAGCCACCCAAGAGGGACGGATCACAGTGAAGAGTTCTGACAAAACATGGTCCACGGGAGGAGGAAATGGCAACCCACTCCAGCAGTCTTGCCTGGAGAACCCATGGACAGTATGATAAGGCAAAAAGCTATGACACCAGAAGATGAATTCCCCTCAAGTCAGAAGGTGTCCGATATACTACTGGGGAGGAGTGAAGGCAGTTACTAATAGCTTCAGAAAGAATGAAGTGGCTGGGCCAAAGCAGAAACAATGCTCAGGTGTGGATGTGTCTGGTGGTGAGAGTCAAGTCTGATGCTGTAAAGAAACAATATTGCATAGGAACCTGGAATGTTAGGTCCATGAATGAAGGTAAAGATTGAGGGCAGGAGGAGAAGTGGGTGACAGAGGATGAGATGATTAAATAGCATCACTGACTCAATGGACATGAATTGGAGCAGACTCCAGGAGACAGTGGAGGACGGAGGAGTGTTGTGGGCTATAGTCCTTGGGGTGACAAAGAATTGGAGATGACTGAGTGACAAACAACCACCACCACCACCCTATAGGGAACTGCATCTTCCCTCGCTCTCAGTCCCTGTGGTTCAAGTGGGGCCGATTCAGTCACCCTGGTTCCCTAGGTAGACATGTGACCCAGCCTGGCAAATGAACATGCTCAGCTCCCTGGCTCTTGTGATTGGTTCAGGGGTGGTCACATGACCCAAGACAAAGCACTAATGGGAAAGCTGGTTCTCATCCTACCGTGGCTGACAAGCTTGGAACTGCTGGAGCCATCCTGGCTTCAGTGCAGGGAGAGCCTGGCTGACAATGAAGCTTGTACACAGCAGGCAGAACCTAGCCCTGGAGAGAGACAGCACTTGAGCACCAAGATCCAACTCTGCCTGAAGCTAGTACTGTCCCCAGACTTCTCAGCTACCTGAGCCAATAAAGTTCCTTTTTGGTTAAGCCAACTTGAGCTGTGTCTCTGACATTTGCTATGGAAAAACAATCCTAAGGAGCCCAAAGGGGAAGGCAAGATGAAGGTTGATTCTTACAAGTCTCTTTGCTCTCATAAAATGTCCATTTTCATCGACGAGGCCTCAGATGAGTTTTCTGGGAAAAGAGATTTCCTTTCTCCAATTGTGCATGCCCTCCCCCCAAACCTGTGTGTCCCTAGGAAGGGTGACTCATATTAGGAAAAAAGATAGTCACTGCCACCACCATGGTCCAGGACTTTTCTGTAGGATTCCACAAGAACCACCTAGCAGCCTGCTCCCCACCCCCACCCCAGTCCATCACCCACAGACCAGCCAGTGAGCCAAAGCATGACATGTTTTGATGTAAAACCCTCTAATGGCTCCGACTGAACGTAGGGTGAAGTCCAACCCCGCACAGCCTAGCCTCCTCATCAACATGCTCTCACACCAGGCTCCATGCCTGCCCCCACGGCCACATCATCATTTCCTCTGAAGATGCCAAGCTTCCTTCCTGCCCCAGGACTTTTTTGCATGCAGTCCTTGGAATGCTATCCTCCATTCCACTAATCCTCGGGTCTCAGTTAAAGCCCAGATGGAGTCAGCCAGGAGGGCAGACTACAAAGACCCTGAGTTAATCTCCTCTCATGGGCACACCAGAATCACAAGTATTTGCAGAACAACAATTGATAGAAACCCCTGCCCTTTTCTTAAAATTAATTTTCATTGGAGTACACTTGCTTTACAGTGTTGTGTGAGTCTCTGCTGTAGGGCAAAGTGGATCAGCTATATATGTACATAATCCCCTTCTTTTTGGATTCCCCTCCCATTTAAATCACCACAGAGCTCTGAGAAGTGTTCCCTGCGCTGTACAGTAGGTTCTCGTTGTTGTTTAGTCACTAGTGTCCAACCCTTTGTCATCCTATGGACTGCAGCCCGCCAGGCTTCTCTGTCCATGTGATTTTCCAGGCAAGAATCCTGGAGTGGGTTGCCATGCCTTCCTCTAGGGGATCTTCCCAACCCAGGGATGGAACCCACATCTCTTGCTTCACAGGCAGATTCTTCAGCACTATGCCACCTAGGAAGCCCAATATTTAGTGGCCCATTAGGGCCACCAGACTTAGGACAAGGGAGGTGGGCTGTGAAAGTCTCCACAAAGGGCCAGAGGGCCCAGAGGGCTGATGTGAGAGCCCTGAGACTAGCGTGCGGCCCACAGGGGAGCCCCCTAGGTTTGGACACAACAAGAGGCCAATGTGCTGGCACCTGCTGTGTCTGGAAGCCAGGCTGGAATGTCCTGAGGCAGGGCCTGGCCGCAGTTCAGAGAGCACAGCCTTCCTCCCGGCTCCCGTTCTCAGGCTCACACAAACCCAGGAAGGGCAGAGACGGGGAATGTTTGCACAGCCGATAGGCCTTCTCCACTCCTCTCTCTGCCCGCCAGATCGGAGTCGAGGGAGCATGCTTGGTTTTGGTTCAAGTTTGGGCCAGAGTCCTCCTTTGATCTGAGGGCTTGTCTCTCCCTGGGTTATTTATTTGTAGAAACCGCTCTGGTTTCCTATGACTTCAAATACACATAAGGGAGCTGACGCCAGGCAGAGTCCCAGCCCAGGTTTGTTTTACTGCCCCACGTGTCACTGACTCCTCACGCCTGGGGTTGGTTACCTGTATTCCTGCACACAGGTGTGCTCCAGCACTCCAGGCTAGGAAATAAAAGCCTGTGATCTTGGAGGGGAAGTGGGCTCTGATAAACCTGATGTGGAGAAACGACTAGAGATCAGCAGTCCCGGGACAACCTGGGCAAGGCTTCTCTGGGCCTCTGGTTTTGTTTTGTTTTTTCTGTAAAGGAAGAGCCAGGGAGATGTGTGTTTTTGTGCTTATTCAGAACGGGGTCCCACATGAGAGCTGTGACAGTGGTGAATAATGACGGAAAAATGGTGGATGGCGCCTGCTGGGAGGAGCTCTAGGACAAGCTCTGAGCTCTGGGGACCCCCTCCGCTTCACCACTAGGGGACCCCAGGGCTCCACATCATTGCATCTCCCCAGCACTACTATGAAAAACACAGCCACGTTGAAGGAATTTCACAGCAAACAGCAACATACCTGCAACCTAAATGCTACTAGTAAGATGCTGCTCTATTTGCCTTACCACATCATCTCTCTATCCATTCAGAAATCAGCCTTATTTTTTAAATTAATTTATTTTTTATTGAAGGATAATTGCTTTTCAGAATTTTGTTGTTTTCTGTCAAATCTCAACATGAATTAGCCATAGGTATACATACATCCCCTCCCTTTTGAACTTCCCTCCCATCTACCTCCCCATCCCACCCCTCTAGACTGATACAGAGCCCTTGCTTAATTTTTCTGAGCCATATAGCAAATTCCATTGGCTATCTATTTTACATGTGGCAATGCAAGTTTCCACGTTATTCTTTCCATACATCTCATCCTCTCCTCCCCTCTCCCCCTATTCATGTCTATTCTCTATGTCTGTTTCTCCATTGCTGTCCTGTAAATAAATTCTTCAGTACAATTTTTCTGGATTCTGTATATATGTGTTAGAATATGATATTTATCTTTCTCTTTCTGACTTACTTCACTCTGTATAATAGGTTCTAGGCTCATCCACATCATTACAACTGACTCAAATGCATTCCTTTTTATAGTTAAGTAATACTCCAAGAAATCAACCTTATTTTTATAGTTTCGTTTCAAAGCAAATTGTAAGCACTGGTACACTACCCATCAACTGCTTCAGCATGCAGTTAGTTAACAATAAAGCTCAATATTTATCTCCTTTTTTTAATCTTTTGAGGTAAATTTATATGTAACGAAGCATACAAACCTTAAGTGTAGGTTTGCTTTTTGACAAATGCATACACCTGCATCACCCAAGCACCTACTAAGGTACAGAACATTACCATTCCCCTAGAAAGTTCTCTTGTGCCTTGTCCAGGTTAATTCCCTTGCGCAAGAGGCAACCACTGCTCTAGCAGAGAAATATCAGAACCCAACCACAGATTTATTTTGCCTGTTCTAGAAGATCATATAAAACGAGTTATCCAAGATGCAGTCTTTCGGGTGAACCTTTTTTTCCAGCACCTCTGGGGTTCATTCACACTACAGTGCAGTTCTTATGACTGCAGAAAGCATGAGCTGCTCAGCTGCGTCCTGACTCTCTGCAACCCCAGGGACTGTTCCCTGCCAGGCTCCTCTGTCCATGAGATTTCCCAGGCAAGAATACTGGAATGGGTTGGCATTCCCTTCTCCAGGGGATCTTCTCAATTCGACCATTGAACCCGGGTCTCCTGAACTGCACGCAGATTCTTTACTGTCTGAGCCACGAGGGAAGACTTACCATCCACTAAGGGCTCTGAAATTCTGGGAAATTTCTGTGGCTTCTTTTTAACCTTGGAGTGGCTTAAGAATATTTTATGATAGTATCTTGTGGATTATTTTTTCCTCTTCCCGGTTTCCCCTTTCCCATTCAAATGCTCTCTGCTCTAAGATTCCTTTCCAGCACACAAAGCTGTTAGCCCCTTCCATCTAAAGGAGGTTTTGAAAGAATTAAGAGAGAGAATGTACACAAAGAGCTTAGGCGAGCCCCTGCTCTTCAGTTAGCATGCTGTAAAACCTACCCTCCTTTCCTAGCTGAGCTCTCAGAAAGGGCAGAACAGTGACTGATTCATATCTGCTGAAAACAGCGGACACTCTTTCAGACTGAATGCTTCTGAGAGTCTTGCCCTGAGAAGTCAGGACCCCAGGCATGCGTGCGGGTCAGTCCCGGGCCTCTTGCCAGATGGATGCTACTGAAGATGGAGTTTAAGGGGAGGGATTGCACAGAGCCTGACATGTCCCCTGGGCCCTCAGCTGCTGCCCACACCTGGTTCCCAGCCAGGAAGAACGCTCACCTCAGGCTCTGGTTTCCTCTGCTGAGCTGAGCTGCAGCCCAGGATGCTGGCCTGGGTTCAGCCCAGTTTGGCTGTGCTGCCTAAGATCTTCCAGAAGCTTCAGTTGGAAAAAGTGACCCCTTGCTTTTTCACTATTAAATGGGAGGGAGTTGGCTCAGAGAGGAGGTGGTGCTATCAACTCAGGGCAGGTTTACCTGACTCACCGAGGGCCTGCGCAAGCGGGGGTCATGCCTGGCTGGCATCTGACCCAGAGCTCTCTGATGGCTAAGCTTCTTCTTGCCTCCAACTGTTGCCCCTAGGATTCAACCTGGAAATTGTATTTCCAGCACTTTGGAGTCAGGAAGGACCTTCACACCCATGGAACCCACGATTTGCCTCAAGTTCCATCATGAAGATTCAAAGCCAGTCCCAGTGTAATCCAACATACACATGTCTCTGTTCAGTTGAACAATATGGAACTGGTGGTACTCAACCATATTGAACCTCAGAAACAGGAATTTCATACGAGTCAACCTGTCCATGCATCCGGTCCCTATTATGTGCCACAACTACTGAGCCCTCTTGCTGCAACTACTGAAGCCCTCATGCCCCAGTGCCCATGCTCTGCAACAAGCGAAGCCATGGCAATGAGAAGCCTGTGCGCTGCAGCTAGAGAGTAGCCCCCACTCTCTGCAACTAGAAAAAAGCCCAAGCAGCAGTGAAGACCCAACTGACAGTGAAAAAGTGTTAGTCGCTCAGTTGTGTCTGACTCTCTGAGACCCTATGGACTGTAGCCCGCCAGGCTTTTCTGTCCATGAAACTCTCCAGGCAAGAATACTGGAGTGGGTTGCCATTCCCTTCTCCAGGGGATCTTCCCGACTTAGGAATAAAACCAGCGTCTCCTGCATTGCAGGTGAATTCTTTAGCNTTGGAACAAGTCTGTTGTTCCATGTCCAGTTCTAACTGTTGCTTCCTGACCTGCATATACAGATTTCTCAAGAGGCAGGTCAGATGGTCTGGTATTCCCAATCTCTTTCAGAATTTTCCACAGTTTATTGTGATCCACACAGTCAAAGGCTTTGGCATAGTCAATCAAGCAGATATAGTTTTTTTTTCTGGAACTCTCTTGCTTTTTTTATGATCCAGCGGATGTTAAGCAATTTGATCTCTGGTTCCTCTGCCTTTTCTAAAACCATCTTGAACATCAGGAAGTTCACAGTTCTTGTATTGCTGAAGCCTGGCTTGGAGAATTTTCAGCATTAATTTGCTAGTGTGTGAGATGAGTGCAATTGTGTTGTAATTTGAACATTCTTTGGCATTGCCTTTCTTTGGGATTAGAATGAACACTGACCTTTTGCAGTCCTGTGGCCACTGCTGAGTTTTCCAAATTTGCTGGCATATTGAGTGCAGGACTTGCACAGCATCATCTTTTAGGATTTGAACTAGCTCAACTGGAATTCGATCACCTCCACTAGCTTTGTTCATAGTGATGCTTCCTAAGGCCCATTTGACTTCACATTCCAGGATGTCTGGCTCTAGGTGAGTGATCACACCATCATGATTATCTAGGTCGTGAAGATCTTTTTTGTACAGTTCTTCTGTTTATTCTAGTCACCTCTTCTTAATATCTTCTGCTTCTGTTAGGTTCATACCATTTCTGTCATTTATTGAGCCCTTTATTTCATCATGGTTAAATCTTTTTCAGTATTCAGCTTTGAACCAGATAAAACCATTTAAAAAAATCTCAAAATGTAAGCTTCAGTGAGTCCATTGGTGCTCATATTACCCATCAAATTAAATTCAGGATTATTTAATATGATCTGGCTGCAACTTTGATCCCTTTTTGTACTCTGTTTTAGCAAAACAAAATTTAAAAAAATAACATAAGCCAAAAAAAAAACAACCCCAAAACCCCCAAAATAACCCACTTCTTGAAATGATAAAATCATTGAAAGGAAATAAAAAATACTAATCAGGTCTAAGGGCTAAAATCAAGACTCAATATTATATGCAGCCTCATTATCTAGTTTAATTAGTAGGTTCTTAAATGGTCTAATCATAAAATCCCCTTCCCTCTCTGTTGGATATAAAGATCCCTCACCAAATAGCACTCCTTATTAAGTGATCTGGGCTTCCCTGGTGGCTTAGATGGTAAAGAATCTGCCCCAGACCCCAGTTCAATCCCCAGGTTGAGAAGATCCTCTGGAGACGTAACGGTAACCCACTACAATATTCTTGCCTGGAGAATCCCCATGGACAGAGCACCCTGGGTGGGCTAATGTTCATGGGGTTGCAAACAGTTGGATGTGGCTGAGTGATTCACACTTCCACTTTTCATCAAGGGGATTCAATTTCTGCTTATCCTCGAGCAGGTGGGNTGCCTGGAGAATCCCCATGGACAGAGCACCCTGGGTGGGCTAATGTTCATGGGGTTGCAAACAGTTGGATGTGGCTGAGTGATTCACACTTCCACTTTTCATCAAGGGGATTCAATTTCTGCTTATCCTTGAGCAGGTGGGACTCAGTTTCTTCCAAGTATATACAATTATTCAACAAAGCCAATCACATCTTCCTGAAAGAACCAGGGGGCACTCCAACTTTTTGATACTAAAATGCTGGCCTTGCAGAACTGTTTATTCTATTCCTGAGTACAACCCCGATATGGCCTCTATATTTTGGGGAAGTAAAGAACATCATGGCAGCATTTTTTCACTGTGGTATTGTAGTATTGTTTCTAATATTGCAAAGGGGAAGTCAGCACAAATGTTTAGCAACTGAGGAATGGTGGATATAGATGATTAAATATCTATAAATATAATAAAAATAATTAAACTTATCTTATGAAGATCTTTTGATGTAACAGGAAAATGTCTTTGTTAGCTAATTTATACCTATATACAAAATACGTATGTAAACTACTTTACAATATGCTCCTAACATTTACTGTGTATACCTGGGTATAAAGAAGAAAGGAAAGAAAGAGAGTGTTAATTGTCAGATTATGACAGTTTTCATTTTTATCTTTATAGTTTTCACTACTATTAAAATTTACTGAAGATCTNTTCTTCACATCAGGTGGCCAAAGTACTGGAGCTTCAGCTTCAACATCAGTCCTTCCAATGAATATTCAGGGTTGATATCCTTTAGGATTGACTGGTTTCATCCCCTTGCTGTCCAAGGGACTCTCAAGAGTTTTCTCCAGCACCCCTGTTTGAAAGCATCAATCCCTCAGCACTCAGCTCACTGGATCCTCCCGAAGTGGTCTTCAGTTGCTGCTGGGGATGCTGGAGGGCCCAGGCTCTGCCTCACCCTGGGAAGCCTTCTGTTGGCTCAGGTTTGCTTTATGATAGTAGTTTTAATCATATAGCCCGAAGTTCACTAGTTACTAGTTCACAAAAGCTACATAACTACCATCTGGGGCATTTAAAAATATACAAACTCTTGGACTTTCCTGATGGTCAGGTGGCTAAGATTCCACATTCCCAATGCAGGGGGCCCAGGTTTGATCCCTGGTCAGGGAACTAAATCCCACATTGCTACAACTGAAAGTTCAATTGCCACAACTAAAAGATCCCTCATGCACCAAGGAAGATGGAAGATTCTGTGTGCAGCCACTAAAACCCAGTGCAGCAGAACAGGCAAGTCCATTGAGACAGAGGAAGTTCTGCTTATGGTCGCTATAGGCTGGGGAGGCACAGTGGAAAGCGACTGCTAATGGGGAGGGTCTCTGCTAACTGGGGTGACCAAATATTCAAAAAATAGATAGTGGTAGTGATGATGGGCACATAGCTCTGTCAATATAGTAAATACTACTGAATTTTATTGGGTTCATCAAAAAGTCCATTCGGGTTTTTTTTTCATAAGATGTTACAAAAAACCTGAATGAACTTTTTGGCCATCTCAATCCACTTCAAAAAAGTGAATTTTATGGTTGCTCAGTCTTGTCTGACTCTTTTGCAACCCTGTAGAGCCATGGACTGTGGCCTGCTAGGCTCCTCTGTCCATGGGATTAGCCAGGCAAGAAGAATACTGGAATGGATTACCATTTCCTCCTCCAGGGGATCTTCCCAACCCAGGAATAGAACCAGAGTCTCTATGTCTCCTGCATTGGCAGGTGGATGCTTTACCACTAGCACCACCTGGGAAGCCCCAAGTGAATTTTATGGCATGTAAATTAAAATCTCAATTAAAACTGTTAGAAAAAACAGCATTGTCACTTGCTCTCCACATGTCTTTGGACATGTCAGTCTCAGCATTCTAATCTATAAAATGGGGATGGGCATGCTCTAGAGAGTGCTTGTGAATCATGGGACACTTATGAGTACTCATTAAACACTAGAGCCATCAATCATTATCATCTTAAGAATCACAATATGAAATTGGACTCGGCTGTTGTGATTTGCATGCATCACTATAACGCTTTCAACAGCACAGCTCTGTGAACAATTTTGCTTCTGTTCATAGGCACAGATGGAGATGAGGCTCAGAGAGATGCTCACAGGCCCTCACCTAGGAAAGAGCTGAATGACGATTCAAATCCTCACTCCAAGTCTATCATCCATTTATCCGTTCTCTCATTCATTCAATAGTCCAGCTCTGATCCAGGCACTGGGGAACCAACATTCAACAAAACAGTCTTGATCCTAATCCTCTTGAAGTTCAGTCTCTTGGGGTGACCAACAGGTATCAAATAGTTACAAAAATCAAGTGCATAACAACAAGCAACATAGTTACGTGAAGTGAAACATGGGATGCTACGAAGGAGGACAACAGAAGTACGGAGAAATGTAAGCTGACAAGTGGGTGGGCAGGGAGAGCCTCAGGATAGCCAGACCTGCAAGACGCAGGTGACCTGCCCCAGGATGAGGGGAAGCATGCTCCTGGTGGGCTGAGTGACTATGTGAGCACATGACTGTGGGTCCCCCACCCACTGTGTGCGTGAGAGGGTGGGAGGGGGAGGCCCCCACTGATACTGCAAAAGGGTTAGGCAAAAACTGCTCCATCAACCGTCCTTCCTCATTCCACACGTCTGGCCCGAAGCAGGAAGATCGTGTGGTGATGCAGACTGAGCAGGCGGGGAGAGGAGGCACCTGTCTGTCAACTTCCAGGAGTGGTTTCGGGGTGGGGTTGGTGCAGCGGAGGGCGTGCCCACCTAGGATGGGGTCAGACTGAGCTGTTGATGGGATGGGTGGGATGAGGTGTTTTGGAAGGGCTCACCCAGATCTGAGTGGCAGAAGCGGGAGGGGCCAGCCCTGGCACGTCTCTTGGCTTCCCCTGTCACTGCGTGCAGCTGCGTGAGCCTCCACGACCTCGGCCTTCTCCCACATTCCTGGCTCTAATCCTGCCCTGCCTGTCACACCCAGTGACTGGTGCTGCCTCACGGACAGGCCTTTCTATCTCATATGGCTCACCTGCCCCATTGCAGGTGACAGCTCAAGTCACCGCAGAACTCCTGAAGGCTGGAGTAAGTGCTGACCTGGTCCCACTGAACCAAAATCAAATTCATAGCAGCATTACTCAGACATCTGTCTTCCCTGGATGGAGACCAGAAGACCAGATAACCAGAGAGAAGAGAAAATGGCAACCAGCATATCCAGCATTTACTCTTTGATTTATCCCTGAGGTTTTTTCTTTATGAAATAATTACACACCAGCCGGTGCTTCCCAGGTGGTGCTAGTGGTAAAGAACCTGCCTGCCAGTGCAAGAGACACGTGAGACGTGGGCTTGACCCCCGGGTTGGGGAGATCTGCTCGAAGAGGGCACAGCAACCCCCTCCAGTGTTTTCGCCTGGAGAATTCCACGGACAGAGGAGCCTGGCGGGCTACAGTCTGTGGGGTCACAAAGAGTCGGACATGACTGAGGCGACAGCATAGCACATTTACTAGCTGGAACACAATATTTGCTTAATGCATATCTTAAATCTATTCCTCTTCAAACAATACCTTCATCCTCTAATAAATCAGTGTCAAGTCACTCGTTACTGAAAAAATGTTTTAAAGTCTGTCCATGTTTGAAATCATTTCATAAATTGCTCATCTTTGGGACAGTGTGGACTAGCTGACGTGGACATTCTTTCTCAAGCACAAACAGGCACTGGACGTGGTAATGTGATGGTTCTGGGACCCTGGGCCCTGCCTACCAGGGCAGCTGGATCTGGTGTCTCCCCAGCTCCCCCACCAGGACTGGTCCAGCCCATCCTTGACTGGCTCCTCACCCCAGCCTCACCAGGCTCCCAGATCAGCCTCCATCACCCCCAAACTCTCTGCTATCACCAGGTAAGCTCCCTGGTGCTAGCACGCCCTGAAGGGGAGGTGGGGACCCAGGAAGTGAGGGGCAGTCCCATCTGGCCCCAGCCCACCATGGAGCAGCTGCTCAGGTTCAACTAGCTTTTTAAAAAAAAATAAAAAATAAAAAGCCTTCACTGAAATGAGCAGACATTCCTCTCTAGGTTGCCGCAGCCCGTGAGTCATTCTGGGGGTGGGTCTCAGGATTCCACCCCCACTGTGGAGGCAAGGGCCACCCAAAAAGCCCAAAGAGGAAGGAGCGGGCAGAGCGGTGGCCTAGCTAAATCTAGAAGAGGGGCCTGCAGCTGTTGCCACCCCCTCCTGCCCCTACATCCTGGCATTTGGCTTATTTACCGGCCTCTGCTTCTGGAGGGAGCCCTGCCAGCTCTTCTGCCTGAGACACCCAGAGCCTGTAGGGAGCGGGTACAGGCCGCCTGGGGGGCTCGGGCAGCTGCGGCTCAGCCCCAGGAAAGGAGGCGGTACAGGAGCGGCCGGGGTCACTCGAGCAGGAAGTCCACGCCCACTGACCAGCTGCTCGTGAGCAGGCTGTGGGTACAGAGAGGTCGGCTCGGGTTGCTCCAACCTGCCCAAGTGGTTGCTGGTGGCAGCCTAGGGGGGCCCTGCCTTCCTCGGAGGGGAGCATGTGAGATTGGCTCTCCCCTGGGCAGGCCTCTGTGGAGAGTCAGTGACCTGAACCAGGGGAAGGCGGGCAAACACAGGGCTGCGTTCTCACTGGCTCTGTCCCTGGTTCACTGCGAGGCCATGGGCCATGTCTGATTCCTCCCCCTGTCCGGGCAGAACAAGAGGAAGTCTCTTACCTTCCCAGGGCCATGCCACCAGCAGTGTAACTTTCTTTCCTGGTGAGCGCCCGAGGGGATGCTAGGAGACAGGTAGGCGGGACCCAGGGTAAGAGTCTCTGCAGGATGGGCTGTCTCCACCGTGCAGGCACACCCACTGTGCCTCCAGCCTGGAAGAAGCATTGTCTACACACCCAGCCTAGTCACCTCCCAGCATAGGCGGCATGTGCAGGACCCACAGAAGGGCAGACACCCTTGACTGATATACCCAGAGCACCAAAATATACCAGCCTCATAGGAAAGTGAAAGGGTTAGTCGCTCAGTCATTCCCAACTCTTTGTAACCCCATGGACTGTAGCTAGCCAGGCTCCTCTGTCCATGGGATTCTCCAGGCAAAAATGCTGGAGCGGGTTGCTGTTTCATTCTCTGGGGGTAACTTCCTGACCTGGGGATCGAATCTGGGTCTCCTGCATTGGAGGCAGATTCTCTATCATCTGAGCCACCCAGGGAAGTCTCACAGGAGGTGCTCAGTAAACGGCAGTTGAACAAATCCATGAACGACTAAGCGGGAAGATGGGCTCTCAAGTCAGAGTCACAGTACTGGCTCACTGTGTGGCCCTGGATCAGCCGATTACATTTCTTTTTTCTTTTAAAAATATTTATCATAAGCTGTTCTTAAGAAAATAGATCTCTATGAGGAGGAATTGCTTTACAACTTGGTAATTTAACCTGAGGGACCAAAACATAAACCACAGTATACCTGATAGTGGACTATAAGGAATTTTAGATTTTTTAAAAAACACATATATTTTTGAGGAGAAAGTGAATACCATCACTGACTTTATACTAGCCATACACATTTTTTTTTTAGTTAATTTTTATTGGATATAGTTTCTTCTCAGAGGGTGTGGTGGTAAAGAATCCACCTGCTAATGCAGAAGACTCAAGAGATACAGGTTCCTTAGGCTGAGAAGATTCCCTGAAGAAGGAAATGGCAACCCACTCCAGTATTCTTGTCTGGGAAATCCCATGGACAGAGGAGCCTACAGTGGAGTGGGCTACAGTCCATGGGGTCGCGAAAAGTGACTCAACTGAGTGATCAAGCACACACATAGTTGCTTTACAATGTCATGTTAGTTTCTGCTGCACAGCAAAGTGAATCAGCTGTACGTATAGATATATATACCCTCTTTTTCAGATTTCCTTCCCATTCAGGTCACCACAGAGTACTGAGTAGAGTTCCTTATGCTACAGAGTAGGCTTTCATTCAGTTCAGTTCAGTTGCTCAGTCGTGTCCGACTCTTTGCAACCCCATGAATCGCAGCACGCCAGGCCTCCCTGTTCATCACCATCTCTCGGAGTTCACTCAGACTCACATCCATCGAGTCCATGATGCCTTCCAGTCATCTCATCCTCGGTCGTCCCCTTGTCCTCCTGCCCCCAATCCCTCCCAGCATCAGGGTCTTTTCCAATGAGCCAACTCTTCGCATGAGGTGGCCAAAATACTGGAGTTTCAGCTTTAGCATCATTCCTTCCAAAGAAATCCCATTAGTCATCTATTTTATACATAGTAGTGTACACCAGTCAATCCCAATTATCTAATATTTCTGAATCTCACTATATATTCACCAAAAAAGTGCATCTGGCTCTCCTGGGACCATGGCAAGGATGAAGAGAGACCATTGAAGTCGCTTTGCTTTCTGGCACAAAGCAGGTTCACTATTATCACTAACAAGATTATTCTACCTAACACCAACAACTTTTCTTCCAAGGAGTAAGCATCTTTTAATTTCATGGCTGCAGTCACCATCTGCAGTGATTTTGGAGCCCCAAAAATAAAGTCTGACACTCTTTCCACTGTTTCCCCATCTATTTCCCATGAAGTGATGGGACCAGATGCCATGATCTTCATTTTCTGAATGTTGAGCTTTAAGCCAACTTTTTCACTCTCCACTTTCACTTTCATCAAGAGGCTCTTTAGTTCCTCTTCACTTTCTGCCATAAGGGTGCTGTCATCTGCATATCTGAGGTTATTGATATTTCTCCCAGCAATCTGGATTCCAGATTGTGCTTCTTCCAGCCAGCGTTTTTCATGATGTACTCTGCATATAAGGTAAATAAGCAGGGTGACAATATATAGCTTTGATGTACTTCTTTTCCTATTTGGAACCAGTCTGTTGTTCCATGTCCAGTTCTAACTGTTGCTTCCTGACCTGCATATAGGTTTTTCAAGAGGCAGGTTAGGTAGTCTGGTATTCCCATCTCTTTCAGAATTTTCCATAGTTTATTGTGATCCACACAGTCAAAGGCTTTGGCATAGTCAATAAAGCAGAAATAGATGTTTTTCTGGGACTCTCCTGCTTTTTCCATGATCCAGNCCCAGCATTTCTCATGATGTACTCTGCATATAAGTTAAGTAAGCAGGGTGACAATATACAGCCTTGATGTTTGCTGGCATATTGAGTGAAGCACTTCACCAAGTTATAAACCCTGAATGCAAGATGTTATAGAATGGAAATATTGACACTGCATCAGGGAAAGAAGAGGCAGTCTTATATTATTTTAGGAGCTACAGAAAGAGCTCCTACCCTAAAATATTAAATTTAAGTTCAAATTTGATTTAGCAAACATTTAAGTGTCTATTTTTTACCAGATGCTGAGTTGACAAATATGAATAAACACCGTTGTTGCCCTCGAGACGATCACTGTGTAACGGAAACAACAGCCATGAAACATGTGATAAGTATAATAATAGAGATCTATACAGAGGATTTTAGGACCAGAAAAAAGGGTCTCCTAACGATGGTGACTGCAGCCATGAAATTAAAAGGCGCTTGGTCCTTGGAAGAAAAGTTATGACCAACCTAGATAGCATATTCAAAAGCAGAGACATTACTTTGCCA
>SJYV01002808.1:154459-195332 GCA_006410875.1 Neotragus pygmaeus | reverse complement strand
GAAGAAAGCTGAGAGCTGAAGAATTGATGCTTTTGAACTGTGGTGTTGGAGAAGACTCTTGAGAGTCCCTTGGACTGCAAGGAGATCCAACCAATCCATTCTGAAGGAGATCAGCCCTGGGATTTCTTTGGAGGGAATGATGCTAAAGCTGAAACTCTAGTACTTTGGCCACCTCATGCGAAGAGTTGACTCATTGGAAAAGACTCTGATGCTGGGAGGGATTGAGGGCAGGAGGAGAAGGGGATGACAGAGGATGAGAAGGCTGGATGGCATCTCTGACTCGATGGACATGAGTCTGAGTGAACTCTGGAAGTTGGTGATGGACAGGGAGGCCTGGTGTGCTGTGATTCATGGAGTCACAAAGAGTCGGACATGGCTGAGTGACTGAACTGAACTGAACACCAACATTTCAAAGGCTACCCTGAAGCATCTAACTTAACACTTCTCAGCGCAACGCTTTTCTTCTGCTGCTCTCAAGCCCAGTTGGTGGTATCCACCCAAGCATCTAAATAGAAACCAGAGTTTCTCCTGGCTCTTCTCATTGCGCATCCCTGGCACCGTGGTATCCAGTGCATCCGCTTCATCCTCCCTCTGCAGGTCTCCGGTCTCCATCTCTTCTCTGTCCCTGCCTCCACAGCCCTGATCTTCTCTCAAGCCTCACTCCAGACACTGCTGGACGTCCCCCCTGCCCCAGGCTCCTCCAGCACCATGAACTTCCTCTACCCCACCCTGGTTGCAATCATCCATCTGCCCACCTGCCACCCTCCCTGGCTATGGGCCCCTGGAGAGCAGGGAGCAAGACGTGTACTCAATAAATATTTGCTGGACGGATGAGTCAGTGAACATAGGAGACCAGAGGAAAGGTCCTGGTGGGTGGAGAGAGGCCAAGCAGGAAGAGGAGAAAAGTGGAAGCATATTTTATGCATAATTTATTCCCTTTCAGGCCACCATGGTTTCATTTAAAAGAGAGGAAGGTAAAAGATGAAATGGAAATACATCTATAAAACATGAGCAAATGGTGTCCAACTTATTTGTTCCAAAAGTGTGTTTATAAGTTGGTTGCTTAGAACATGGCATTGTATCTTCTGTTAAAAATTCAAATCAAGATCTATGACCGTCTTCTCTGGAGTTCCAGTGGTTAAGAATCCACCTTTCAATGCAGGCAACACTGATTCGGTCCCTGGTCTGGGAAGATCCCACATGCCCTGGGGCAACTAAACCCATAGACACAACTACTGAACCCATGCGCCCTAGAGCGCATGCTCCGCAGCAAGAGAGGCCACCGCCATGAGAAGCCAACTGGAGTTGCCCCTGCTCACCACACTAGAGAAAGCCTGCATGCAGCAATGAAGATTTACAGCAGCCATAAATAAACAAATTAGAGAGAGATTAGCCGTTAACATATGTGCCATGTACCGAGCCACGCATCTTCCATAATCTTTGTATCTAACCCCCTCCAGGGAGGAATTCCTATTCCCATTTTACAGATGAAGGGAGAGAGTTGCAGGAAGATTTGGCAAATGTCTCAAGATCATGCATCTCATTAAAGGAAGAGCTGTGAGTTGACTCCAGACCTGTCTGTTTCTAAATCTTGTGCTTTCTTAAAGACAGCTGAACTGTCTTTAATTCCCAGCAACATTGCCTGCTGCTCTGATTGGTTGGCCACCAGCCTTGCAGCTTCCTCATTGGCGAATCCTCCTGGGGGGAGGGCTCTGGTGGCCACAAAGACCTATGGGATGTAAGCTGTGGACAGAAGGGAGCAGTGAGGGAGAAAAGAGCCTCCTCATTGGCAGACCTTATCAGCTAAACCCACAGAAGGTCAGGCCAAGTGCCACTGGAAATGCCTGAAAGAGAAACAAGGTTCGAGTTCTGGAAATCATTCCCCCTCTTCTCCTGCCGTATAACTGCACCAAGGTGGCAGATGCAGAAGAATTGGAGCAGTTTCGGCCGTTTTGGGGGCTTCTCAGGTAGCGCTAGTGGTAAAGAATCTGCTTGACAGTGCAGGAGATATAAGAGACTCAGTTTTGATCCCTGGGCCTGGAAAATCCCCTGAAGGAAATGGCAACCCACTTCACTATTCTTGTCTAAAAAATCCCATGGACAGAGGATCCTGGTGGGCTATAGTCCATGGGGTTGTAAAGAGTCAGAAGTGACTGAAGCAACTTAACATGCACGCACTACCCTTGTGGGGGAATGACGGCAGGATGGTGCATTCCTTGCCTGTGAACTTTAAGGCCCCTCTTCAAACCATCTCTCCATCCCATCACCTGTGTGGGGATCCTTTGCTTAGGCAGTACTTGGATTCTCAAGGCCAAGAGCAGAGGACACTAATTGGCAGCTGAGGGACCAAGTCTGGCCTGCAGAGGTGTAGTTCAGCCTGCATAGCATCATTAAGAATTTCAGAAATTGAGAAATTTCACACAAGTGTCTTAATGTTCGGCTTTACTGGAGAATCTGGCAACTCGGGGCCAAATTCCCACATGGCAACAATCAGCTGGCACTGAGCTACAGTTGCTCCTTCACGGTGGGCATGGTCTGTCCCTGTCCTGTAAGAGAAGGGAGTGGCTTCGCAGTCACGCTGGGCTGGGGTCTGGGCTAGCAGCTTGAATGTTTCCACAAGCTGTGTCCTCCTCCATTTGTGGCCAGTGGGGACAGAGGGCAGCTTTGTCAGCTAATGGAGTGGAAGTGAGGCGACCACTCCGTGGGGAGCCAGCCTGCCTCCGAGCCTGCCTGCTTCTTGACCACAGGACTCTGTCCACTCCAGGAAACCTGCTGGTATTTCTAATGTAACCAAAACCACCTCTGGCTTCCTGGCCTGGACCCCCTAGCGTTCCCTCGCATGGCCCAGGCTGCTGCATCCAGGGCACCTGAGCAAACATTCAGGGGCTTCAGGGCCCAGGGCCCCAGGCTGGGGCCCCCAACAGTCCCAGCGGTATGGCCCATGTCCCTCCCGGGGCCACTAGGGGGTCCTGCCAGAACCAGGCCTGCCGATGGGTAGCCTGTTTCAGAATCACCAGATATTTCATTCCCACTTCAAGGAGCTTCCAGAAAAAAATCCAAACAAATATTTAGAGATGACTATCTTTCCACAGTCCTAGAGGAAGCACCAAGACAGAGGGCAGAGACAACAGGCCTTGGGGCGGGGGTCCAGGGCCTGGAGGAGGGTTGGGAAAGGTCTGACTGCTCCCAGAGGGTCTGACTGCTTCCAGCTCACCAGTTCCAGAGCCCCTGCATCAACCTGTGGAACCTGAGAATCTGGGTCATCTCTGCTTTTCCTCTGCCTGGCATCCTCTTCCTTCTATCGCATTTCCAAACCAAGGTTCCCTTCCAGGGCCCTGGGGAGCACAAGCCCGCTGGGACGCAGCCTCTGATCTGCTCTGAAGTCTCTCTCAACTTTGAACCCGCACCCCTCTCCACTTTCCACCTCCTACCAGAATTGTGCATTTATGATTTTCTCTTCCATTGCTGGCCTCAGCAACCCTTGAGAGGAGGAAATTTAAAAAGACTCAGTTTCAAATCCAGACCTCATCCTTACCAGCTGTGTGACCTGGGACCCAACCCCACCCTTCTTCTTACAGTTCTGTTTCCTCAACTGTCAAGTGGGATTCATTAATGCCCACCTGGCAGGGCTGCTGTGATGATGAACGATGAAAATACGTGTGATATTTGTTGTTCAGCAGAAATTAACTCAATGTTGTAAAGCAACTATACTCCAATAGTTAAATAAAACAGCAAGAAAGAGTGAAACAACCAACAAGGATATACTGTACTATTTAACACAAGGAATTATACTCATTATCTTGTAATGACCTATAATGAAGGACAATCTGCAAAAATGTTGAATAACTATATGGTGCACTGGAAACTAACACAGTGCTGTAAATCAATTTTTATTTGATTCACAGTGCTATACTTCAATTTTTAAACAATGAAAATACACGTGAAGTCTCTAGCACGATGCCTGGACAAATAGAAAGCCTGGATGGGGCTTCCATGGTGGCTCAGTGGTAAAGAATCCGCCTGCTAAAGCAGGAGACAAGGGTTCAATCCTTGATCCGGGAAGACCCTACATGCCGCCGAGCAACTAAGCCTGTGCGCCACAACTACTGAGCCTGTGCTCTAGAGCCCTGGAGCCGCAGCTACTGAAGCCTGGCTGCCATAGAGCCCGTGCTCCACAACAAGAGAAACCGTCGCACTGAGAAGCCCGTGCACCGCAACTAGAGAACACTCCAGCTTGCCACAAGCAGAGAAAAACCCATGCAGCGATGAAAAACCAGCCAAAAATAAATATACAAATGCAATCATTTTTTTAAAGTTCCAATGAACCACGGCTGAATGAGCGCATTCCACATGCACCTGCTCTGTGCTGTGGCTGCACACAGCCCACGGGGGTGGCGGTGTGTAAGGGAGATAGCTTTTCTCCTGTGTGCTCCCTGCCTTCGGCGTCCTGCTTGGAGAGTTGCCGGTACAGCAAGGCCTCTTTGCTCAGTTCTGGGTGGGTGACCCAGAGCGGTGGGAGCACTTCACGAGCCCGCTCTGACCTCCTCAGCCCACGTAGACGCTGCAGAGGCCACAAAGAAAACGCCTCTCTCCAAGCCACCCTCCCCACTCTGCAGTCTGGGGCGGCCTGGCGCCCTGCATGCTCTCTGCCACCCAGGGAGGCCAGGGGCTGTCTGGCCTGCTCTGCAGCCCAAGGAGGTGCGGGGACCCTTGCAGGCCCAATTTGGGACAGGGATGAGGGATGAAAAGCAGGACAGAAAGCCACCAGCGATGTTGCACTTGACATATTCAGAAGCTTGTTTCCTCAGGTTCCATACTCAACTCACCCTCAGTTATGGACAAGCTTCCCTTTCCTTTTTTTGTGTCCTTAACTCATCCTTTTTTTTCCCCCTTTTATTTTATTTTCCTTGAAAGTGCTTGTTGCTCAGTCGTGTCCAACTCTTTGCGACCCCATGGACTAAATCCTGTCAGGCTCCTCTGTCCATGGGATTCTCCAGGCAAGAATACTGAAGCGAGTTGCCATTTCCTTCTCCAGGGGATCTTCCCAACACAGGGATCGAACCTGGTTCTCCTGCATTGCAGGCAGATTCTTTATTTTCCTTAACTCATTACTAAGTCTGGCCTGCCTAGAAAACATACACACACGCACACATGCGCGTGCACACACACACACACACACACACACACGGACGCACGCACACACATGAGCCTTGACTTCTGACTGTGCCTCCTCTGAACAGAGCACTGCTGTGCTATGGAATGCAATTCCTGACGACTGAGGAGAAATGGCATTCGGGCCCCTGGGCAGGGCACCTCTTACCTGAGTGGGTGTGAGTGAGCGTCCCTGCCCCCTCCACCCGTCAGCTGCGTCTCCCTCCTCCTCCCACAACCCCCACAGCCCCAGGTGCAGCCTCCACTCCTTCCCCACTCCAAGGGCTCAGCTGTAAGTCAAGATGCCTCAGCTCGTGTGTGCCAGACACCCTTGAGCGGAGCCCCAATACCTGGGCACCAAAGCTGCACAGGCCACTCTGAGTGCCCCAAGAGAGCAGGGCAGGAGTGGGGAGCATGCATCTTGTAGCCAGGCAAGCCACACCCAACACTCACTCTGACTGTTACTCACTCGTTACTTGCAAGTTGCCCAATTTATCTTAACCTCAGTGTATTCCATTGCAAAATGGGAATTCCTGCCTCATGTCCAAAGAGATGATGTGGATGTGTTCAGTCGTGTCCAACTCTGTGCAACCCCATGGACTGTAGCCACCAGGCTCCTGTGTCCATGGGTTCTCCAGGCAGGAACACTGAAGTGAGTTGCCATTTTCTTTTCCAGGGACTCTTTCTGACCCACTGATTGAACTTGACTCTTTCTGCACCTCCTGCATTGGCAGGCAGATTCTTTACCACTGAGCTACCTGGGAAGCTCAGCATTCTTTCAGGACTTGCTGTTTTGAATGCCTCTTTCCCGAGAGCCTGGGAATCCCTCCGCTGACCTGATTCCATACAATATCACTGGTCATCTGTACACCTCTCGTCTCTCTCGGTCCATTCCATCTACACATCTATCTATCAGTCTGGCGAGCCTGGAATCCTGTGCAGCAACATTCTCTCTCCGTTGGCAGCGTCCTAAAGTATCTGATTTAGTTCTGTTGTTTCTATAAAGTGAATCCTGCGGGGCAGTCAGATTCCCCGAGGACCCAGGCTATCAGGAGAGTCTGGTGCTGCTCTGAGGTTATAGAATCACCACCTGTGCCTCAGGGTGCGCCCCAGCTCAGACTAGACCCCGTCCCTTAGTTCAGCTGAGGATTGCAGATAAGAAGGGACCTCTGGGCTGGGTCTGTCACAAGAGAAAGGGAGGGTAATTCCCCGGCCAACTCAGCAGGCTGGGAACTGGGGTGGGAGAAACTGGAAGTAACCTTTCTAGAATATGGAGGAGGGCATGGCAATCCTCTCCAGCATTCTTGCCTGAAGAATCCCATGGACAGAGGAGCCTGGTGGGCTAGGGCTCAGAGCTTCCCTGGTGGCTTAGCGGTAAAGAATCCGCCTACAATGCAGGAGATGCAGATTCCATCCCTGGGTCGGGAAGATCCCCTGGAGGAGAAAATGGCCACCCACTCCAGTATTCTTGCCTGGGGAATCCCATGAACAGAGGAGCCTGGCGGGCTACAGGGCATGGGGTCACAAAAGTCAGACACGACTCGGTGACAAAACAGCAAGAATAGGGCTCAGTGCAGCCAGGGCCTCTGAAATCCTTCTAGCACTTTCTCTGCTTGGTCCTTCTGGGACTACCTTATTGTCTGGCTTGTTATAAACGGATCCCCTAAGACTTCCTAGGGCTATGGCTCTGGTAGCAGCCTTTTGCTAAAAACCCTATTGGTTGGAAAATGAAAATCTGGGCTTGGAATCTGATAGAAGACCAAAATTGTCTGCCTGATACAGGATGGGGTGCCTTTGGATATGATAGGGGAGGAGAAGAGGGGAGTGGCTGGCAGAATATCCAGGAGGAAAGAAAGGAGGGAAAGGACTTGAACGCTTGCATGGTGAGAAAGCAGGAATGATGGAAGCACTGAATCAGGGCTTCTCCAGTAGCTCAGCGGTAAAGAATCCACCTGCCAACACAGGCAATGTGGATTCGATCCCTGGATTGGGAAGATCCCCTGGAGAAGGAAATGGNCTTGCATGGTGAGAAAGCAGGAATGATGGAAGCACTGAATCAGGGCTTCTCCAGTAGCTCAGCGGTAAAGAATCCACCTGCCAACACAGGCAATGTGGATTCGATCCCTGGATTGGGAAGATCCCCTGGAGAAGGAAATGGCAACTCACTCCAGTATTCTTGCCTGGGAAATCCCATGGACAGAGGAGCCTGGCCGGCTACAGTTCACGGGGTCGTGAGGAGTTAGATGCAACTGAGCGACTGAACGATAAATGGCAGAGACAGCCACATGTCAGAAAACCACTCTTTTCACCACTAGCTTCATTTCTCAGAGAAAGTCCTTCTTCTGCTCTTCCAAACCCTGCCTTTCCCAGCCCATGACTAACACCTGCCCCCAAAAGATGCTTTTTCCATTTGAAAGAGAGAAGCAGAACTGAAGGTCAAAGCTGAGTGTCTTTAACTCTTCAGCTCAGGAAACGAAAGACCGAACCAGCATTGTGAAGCCAGGAAAATACACCAGTGGTGGAGAGGGTGGAGACATTTTCCAAGCCCTTTTTGGTTTGAAAAGAAAAATAGAGAAAAACTTAATGTGAAAAATCACTTCTCCCTAAATATATCAAGTAGGAGCTACTTTTTATGAGCAAACCAAGTTATACATGGATCTACTTTGATGTTTCCCAACAAAGGGACTTAACATCTTTAAAAAGACATTTAAAAATAAACATGGCAATATTTCCATTTTCACCTAGATTTTTATTATGTTCTTTTGAAAACAAAAATGCCATATTCCAGTCGGGACAAGACTCTGATCTGTCTAGACTGGCTGTGGTCAAGGGTGAGACAGAGAGAAAGGGACGGGAGGAAAAGGGAGACAGTGAAGGACATAGTGCCACATTCAAGGTCCCTTGGACTGAGGCAACCCTAGAGAAATCCAGGGTGTCCACAAACTCTAGAGACACAAGAGAACATGCACAATGTCCTCATGGATATCTCCCATCTATAGAAAATCAAATAGGATTAGTTTCCAGAATTTGTGGACACACTGTAGGTTCAGACCACCCAAAGACAGCCTGGAAGATTCCACATGCTTGAGACAAACTGGGCCCTTCTGTGAGTGAGACCAGCACAGGCTGGCCACCCCCGGAGGGGGAGGGTGGCCACACAGGGCCCTGGCCTTCACGTAGACCCAGGACACCATAAATGTCACAGCTGAGCCAATACTGACTGAGCTCCCACCCTGTCTGTGCTTGGACTAGGCATTGATGAGAGGCGATCTGCCGAAAAATGCTCCTCCTTCTTCAAGACTCAGCACTGGCGTGATGGTCTTCTTACAGTCTTCCACGGCATTGCCCAGTCCAGCCCTAACCCGGGTCCAGTGTGTGAGGCTCCTCGCCTGTGTCCACCTGCATCACCAGACATGCCAGTGTACTAAGGTTGTCTCGCTGCATTTGTGAACTCTCCGAGGGTGGGCTGAATGGTTTGGTCTTCTCTATAATCCAGGAGCCCAGCACAGGGACTGACATTCAGAAGGACCTCAGGTGGGACAAACTGAGAGAGTAACACTGAGACATAGACATTACTGTATGTAAAACAGAGAGTCATGGAAAGCTGCTGTATGACACAGAGAGCTCAAACCTGGTGCTCTGTGACAACATGAAGGGGTAGGATGGGAAGGGAGGCGGGAGGGAGGTTTAAGAGGCAGGGGACATATTCATACCTATGGTTGATTTATACTGATGTATAGCAGAAACTAACATAACATTGTAAAGTATTTATCCTCCAATTAAAATAAATAAGTTAAAAAAGAAGGACCTCAGGATATGATTAGTGAGTGAATCAGTGAATGTTTGCCAACATAATCCCACCCGACACCCTAAGCAGGAGACAGACTAGAACAGAACCAACCTCCACAAAGAGTGAAAAATACAAGAATGGATGGTGTGACAAGAACACGAGGACGAAGCGGTTCATTCTGCTTGGGGATGGGGGTGCTCAAAACACTTGGCCTAGGCCTTGAAATACAAGCAGGATTTTATCAGGGAGCCACCTTGACAAAAGACATTCCAGGCAGAGGGAACAGGAGGAGCAAAGACATGGTGAACTGGAGGATTTAGATTAGCTGCACAAGACCCCAAAATAAAAACACCATAGACGGGATACGAGGGGGCAGGCAGAAGGGTGGAGGTGGATTGCGGATCCAGAATAATTTTTAGTCCAAGGAACTTAATCTTCTTTTTCAAATTGGAGGATGATTGTTCTATAATGCTATGTTGCTTCTGCTATATAATGAAGTGAGTCAGCTGCATGTATACATATGTGCCCTCCCTCTTGAACTTCCTATCCACCCCCATCCGCCCGCTCCAGGTCATCACAGAGCACTGAGCTGAGCTCCCTGTGCTATAGAGCCGCTTCCCACCGGCTATGTGACACACGGTGGTGTGTATGTCGACTCTGATCACCCCGCTTCCCTTCCTCCCCTGTGGTCTTCATGCTGTTCTCTATAGCCTCATCTTTCTACCCTGCAAGCAGGTTCATCAGGACCACTTTCAGGAACCAGAATCTTTGAACACAAATAGATCCCCATTTTGGAAAATAACAATGCGTCATTACTCAAGAAGCACCCCTCCAAGCCCCCGCAAGCTTTACTTTAAACCAATGCTTTCCAAATCTGAAGTGGTGTCTGATATGGTAAATTTTAGGCAACTTAGATCAAAGAGGGAATTAGTCAGGACCATGACTGCCATCAGTTCACACCCACTGAAATAGTTCTAAATGCAGAAAGGGCATAATTTTTGAACTTGATTTTATAAAACAAGCAGGCCAACTTGGAAGAGGGCCTTCTGTTCGGCATATGCTAGGCATCCAGAGCTGCTTTTGCACACATACCCTCATCCCTTTGGGCCAGAGCAAGTGATGCTCGATAGGACTCATCTGAATGACAGTCGTGGGAAACCCTTGCAACAGGATCTATCTCTGTCTCACCCTCACGGTCAGTCTGTTTCTAAATCCACCTTTCCTCAGAAGCTCTGTATACAGAGCAGCATGGGGAAGGCTACAGGAAGGAGGATGTGGCTCTGCAGCCCTCAGAAGAGCCCTATGGCCAGAAGCTGTGCCCAGAGGCCCTCCAGGAGGAGGGACAGCAAGCTGGAGCTGGCGGTCAACCCAGGGACACCTGACGCTCACCACCAAGCTTTCCCAGCATGCAACCCTCTCGACATCCAGAAGTGCAGGTCTCTGTGAAGCAATCGAGAACCATCAGGGACTTCCCTGATNTTAGTCCAAGGAACTTAATCTTCTTTTTCAAATTGGAGGATGATTGTTCTATAATGCTATGTTGCTTCTGCTATATAATGAAGTGAGTCAGCTGCATGTATACATATGTGCCCTCCCTCTTGAACTTCCTATCCACCCCCATCCACCCGCTCCAGGTCATCACAGAGCACTGAGCTGAGCTCCCTGTGCTATAGAGCCGCTTCCCACCGGCTATGTGACACACGGTGGTGTGTATGTCGACTCTGATCACCCCGCTTCCCTTCCTCCCCTGTGGTCTTCATGCTGTTCTCTATAGCCTCATCTTTCTACCCTGCAAGCAGGTTCATCAGGACCACTTTCAGGAACCAGAATCTTTGAACACAAATAGATCCCCATTTTGGAAAATAACAATGCGTCATTACTCAAGAAGCACCCCTCCAAGCCCCCGCAAGCTTTACTTTAAACCAATGCTTTCCAAATCTGAAGTAGTGTCTGATATGGTAAATTTTAGGCAACTTAGATCAAAGAGGGAATTAGTCAGGACCATGACTGCCATCAGTTCACACCCACTGAAATAGTTCTAAATGCAGAAAGGGCATAATTTTTGAACCTGATTTTGTAAAACAAGCAGGCCAACTTGGAAGAGGGCCTTCTGTTTGGCATATGCTAGGCATCCAGAGCTGCTTTTGCACACATACCCTCATCCCTTTGGGCCAGAGCAAGTGATGCTCGATAGGACTCATCTGAATGACAGTCGATGGGAAACCCTTGCAACAGGATCTATCTCTGTCTCACCCTCACAGTCAGTCTGTTTCTAAATCCACCTTTCCTCAGAAGCTCTGTATACAGAGCAGCATGGGGAAGGCTACAGGAAGGAGGGATGTGGCTCTGCAGCCCTCAGAAGAGCCCTATGGCCAGAAGCTGTGCCCAGAGGCCCTCCAGGAGGAGGGACAGCAAGCTGGAGCTGGCGGTCAACCCAGGGACACCTGACGCTCACCACCAAGCTTTCCCAGCATGCAACCCTCTCGACATCCAGAAGTGCAGGTCTCTGTGAAGCAATCGAGAACCATCAGGGACTTCCCTGATAGTCCAGTGGTTAAGAATCTGCCTTGCAATGCAGGGGACACTGGTTCAGTCCTTGGTCGGGGAACCATGTGGTACAGTCACAAAATAAATACAAATTGTGTGTGTGGGGGGGTGGGCTCAGTCATGTCTGACTCTTATGATCCCATGGACTATAGCCCACCAGGCTCTTCTATACGTGGGATTGCCCAGGCAAGAATACTGGTGTTGGTTGCCATTTCCTTCTCTAGGGGATCTTCCCGACCCAGGGATCGAATCCATGTCTCCTGCTTGGCAGGCAGACTCTTTACCACTGAGCCCTGGGGGAAGCCCCAAATACAAAGACATCAGTTTCCAAAAAGAAAAAAAATTAAGATGATTGTGTTCCCAGTTAACACAGCCTTCCAAAGAATTCACAGATGACAGAAATAAGCCGTAAGGAATCTCCTGAAAGAAACTAAAGACATTCATCCATAAGGCAACTCCCTGGGCCCCTTCCCTGCCCACACTGCCCTCTAGGCAGGAGGGAGGGGATAGCGATTGATCCTTGTAGGTTCTGGGCCCCCCAGACTGGTCTCAGCCATGGACACATGGGGAGGTCAGTGGATCACAGCTCTAGAACCAGAACGACACTTCAGGGAGGTCCTTGAGCAAGAGGAGTCTCTCCCTCCCTACAGCATTGCTTTAACACTGTGACACTAACAAGACACAAAAAGCTGTGGGTACAGGCTATTAAGGGCGTCACGATCAGCGTTAGTTATGGGCTGGTGCGTCACGCTGATTACAGTAATTACTGCAGGAAACTGAATCGTGATTTGCTGCCAACGGATGAAAGCACTAAATTACAAAATCTGGAGCAAATGACAAATAGAAATATTGAACAAAGAAAGTCTATGGGCGGATGTGAAAGTGGCCAGCCATCAGCCCAAACCGAGAAACCTGGCCACATGGAATTGTAAGACAAACAGGCTTCTGTGCTGCACTGTCCTAAATCCCCTAAGAACACGAAAACCAGGTCAGAAGTGGCCAGAACTCTGGGAGCCTGGCTACCCATGGGAAGAACGCACACACACCCACAGGCACACACACGTAGACACAAACACACAGCCCCTCTGCTATGCTCTGTCAGATGCATTAAATTCCCAAGAGGCTCTTGAGACAAGATAACAGATGGAGATTTGCAAGAGGAGATTCATGAACAGTAGAATTTGGGGAAATTCCATCAAGGAAATGGTGGTCTGTTGGCCTTCCCAAACTCCGTACAAAAACCCAACACAAACGGAGGTGTTTGGTCAACCTGCAGAAACCCCTGCACCTGCAGTACAGTGCCCCAGGGTGGGCCTTTCAGGTGCTCTACCTGGGGAAAAGAAACAGGAGCATTTCAAGTGGACAGAAGTGTGGTTTTCAAACTTTATCTGTAAGCATGAGCAGCATGGCCCATCTCATAATCTCTTCACAAGATTCCAGTAATTACAGGTAAAAACAGAGGTACACTGGTTGAAGTGGGACCTCGGGGCAGCTGGCTACTGCCTCCCCTCCAAACACCTGAGACATCTATGTCAATCCTAGGGTTCCACAGACCAGCGTTCAAGAACTGCTGGTCTAAAGTATGCCCAAGGTGGCAGGGGAGTCCAGAAGAACGAAATAAATTGGGGGCTTTTATAACAATCTCTGTAGGGCAGTGAAGGCAGGATTGGGACAGCAGGAGGTCATGAGGGACGAGGTGATGGGGAGCTGAGAATGGCAGAGGTCGGCTGCTCATTCCCCGATGTATTGGTGGCAAGAAGGCAGCAGCTGGAGAAGGATGAGGAATTCCATAAGGGTGTCCAGAAGCTAGGAATCCAGGAGATGGAGGAGGGGGAGGGAGGCGCCCAGGTGGGAAGGACAGGTCCCTCTGAGACCTAAGGGAAGGTCAGGGATGTGGGACCATGCCAGAGATTTCAGGATTCCATGCCTGAGGGCTCCCAGGCAGATGGCTTAGGCATCCATCGGGGCAGGCAGGGTGCTGGCAGAGCAGAGAAGGAGCTGTGCTTGAGAATGCCTCCATCAGCTCCAAGTGTAGGCTCTACTGTGGGGCCCCGGCATGGACTCCTAGTGGCCATTCTCCACTTTAATTTTATAAACCACTTCCTGTGGAGGAAGAAAAGGAGAGCTGGCTCATGGCCCTCTGTTTAAATAAGAAACAAGAACCAGACTGAAATTGCAGTCACTAGTGCATGCATAAGTGCATGCTCAGTCGCTCAGCTGTGTCCAACTCTTTGCAACTCCATGAACAGTAGCCTGCCAAGCTTTTCTGTCCATGGGATTTCCCAGATGAGAATACTGGAGTGGGTTGCCCTTTCCTTCTCCAGGGGATCTTCCCAACCAAGAGATCTAAGCAATGTCTCCTGCCCTGGCAAGCTGATTCTTTACCACTGAGCCACCTGGTAGATGTTGACCCAATTCCCAGATCATATAGATTCAACTGGCACCAGAACATGGGTGCCATTTTTGAGTCTACCAAGACCACTCCCATAGAGACCCATTTGTTGGTGAAAACATGATATGAAAACAAATATGAAAACATATTTGTAATTATAGAAACTGCAACATAGTCTGGGAAAAATAAAAGCAGAAAACCATCACCTGTCATCTCAAAGCTTCTGCTACTTTTCCTAGCAGATCCAATTCTGCTATGCCCTGCTTTGAGGAAACCCCATAGGTGAAATTCATCGCTGAGCTAGAGAGAATATATGTACATTTTCAGAAAAATATTTGCCTATATAAAAAGGGGAGTCATATTACCAGGGATTAGCTATAGGGTTGCTTGAAAGAGTAAAGTCCAGTGTTCAAGATACGTCTTTCAAATCAAGCTCAGTGATGGAATTATTCACATTGTTCACAGCCTTATTTATTTTGGACAATTTGAGACTTGGGCCAGAGCTTTAACTGCCAGGTTCTGGTACTCTGCATTCTGAAGAAGTCTTTAGAGGAAGCCAACGTGCTTTTTTTTTGCACAAAATCCTTTTTAAAAAACCCTTCAATAATGCCTTTCTTCTTTATGCCTTCCATTCAAACATCTCAACTGGTCCTATCTATTTGGGATTCTCACAGAGATGGTGTAGACCTTTGTTCAAACCTTTCAGAGACAGGAAAGAAAAGATGGGGACCATTTAGATTTATTGTAGAAATGCCAAGAAGTCAACTGATAGTCAATGAATCTTGTCAGCTTAGAGATTCAGCCATGTAGAGGCGATGGAGAGGAACTCCACTATATCTTGTTAAACTTCTCTAAGTCTCAGGTATAAGAATGCATGCTCCTCAATTCTCAGGAGAGAATGACATTTCCTGTTATAATTTGTTTGGTTGTTTGAGTGGGATTTTTCTAGCAAGATTTTCTTTAAACTTTTTATTTTATATTGGAGAATATTTGATCAATAATGTTGTGTTAGTTTCAACTGTACAACTGACTGATTCACTTATACACATAAACATGCATCTACAATATTCTTTTTGAAATTCTTTGCCCATTTAGTTACATAACATTGAGCAGAGTTGCCTGTGCTATGCCATAGGTCCTTGTTGGTTATCCATTTTAAAAATAGTGCGTACATGTCCATCCCAAACTTTAAGAATTTTTTAAAGTTCTTAGATCACTGTCTTCAGGTTAATAAGTGTCAGGCTATACAGTGGTCTCTGTTTATATCCAGTTTCCTTTCATTTATTGCCAACTCCCCACTAATGGCCTTAGGAGGGCAGAGCTGTATTCTCCCCAAGTCCAAGGAGATGACAAACACACCCAACTGGTAACGATGGCAAATGAGTTTTATAAATAATGCAGAATTTGAAGCACCTGGAAAAAGTGTGCTATTATGTGAAATAAAGCTAGAACTTCCTCTTTGAAGGTGGGATCATATGTATTTTTAATTTTCCTACCATGCATAGGCGGGCTTCCCAGGTGTCTCAGTGGTAAAGAATCTGCTTGCCAATGCAAGAGACTTGGGGCCTATCCCTGGGTGAGGAAGAGTCTTGGGATAAGGAAATGGCAACCCACTCCAGTATTCCTGCCTGGGAAATCCTATGGATAGAGGAGCCTTGCAGGCTACAGTCCATGGGGTCGCGAAGAGTCAGACACTGTTGAGTACACGAGCAGGCACCACACACAGGCTGCCTGAACTCACTCACAAAAGGTGCTTGGTTCACCATAGAAGGACGAAAGTGATGGAAGGTATTCCTGGGGGAAAAGAATGACGTGCAAACTGTGGAGTTCACAAGTGATGACTTACATACCTGGGGGCAGGAACGTCTAAGAGGTGTGTCTCTGCCTTTCATAGCAGCAGAGAGGAAGGCCAGGTCTCTGCTTTTGTCATAGATGTTTGAGTGGCTGGGACAACAGGCATGGAAGCACCCTCAGGCGGCTCACAGGGTTAGGGTGGTGAGAATGTGTCTAGGCCTTGTGGGAGGACTGTCTGCAAGCTCTGAGGTGGAGGAAGCGCCTTTAAGTCTAAGGGTCAGCCATGAGTCCTGCCTTGACCGGAGTGACACCTGTGGCTTGGCTCCAGCGTGCAATGGCTGATGGAGATGTGGATTCTCTTACTTTTGTTCTCTTCCTAGATGTTAATGAGAAGGCACGATGGCCTTGCTTACTCGTTTGAACCCTGGCCATTTATGCAGTGGCTTGGCCGACTCTCAGCACTTGGAGTGGTTTAAACAGAGGGTCAGACAGAGGCCTTCCCAGCCCGGCCCTCTCCTGGAAATTCTTATGAACATTTCCAAGAATAAGAAGAAAATCATGCCCGCTTTACTGAGGGTGAGAGAAAGAGCTTAGGCCTTGTAGATAGGAATTTGGCATTTTCATCCTGGCTCAGGAATGTTCCCTGGGCAGGTGTCCTTAGGGATATCACTTAACTCTCAGCGCCTCAGTTGCCTCATTTGTCAACTGAAGGGAATGCCATCATGAGTTAGTTGTAAGAGCCATTTAATGAGCTCACACACACACACAGCATGGCAACACCATCAATGCCCACACGGTACAGAGCAGACACTCAGTGACCAGCCTTCATCTGCCACTGGGAACACAGAGGCATCTCAAAGCCACATCGCACGTTCATCATGTCAGCCCATAAAATAAACCACGAGAATAGTTTGGGGGTGCTGATGGGTCCTCTCTTCCCCTTTAGCTCATGGTGACAAACCCAGATGGAGAAAGAAGTGTCCACTTCACTCAGACTCCCTGGCACCAGCTCCTTGGAAAATCTTTCAGAACACTACTTGTCCCAACCTAAGTGATGAAAGCTGGGCCCACAGGTAGGGCCAACCTGCTTCTCCCAGAGGTTCAGGGGGGTCACTTTCTGAACTGGGGGCAGGTGGGCTGATTCCCTCTGTCCCTTGTGGTCTACTCACCACACAGGAACTGAGAATGTTAAGTGCCCCCTCACCTCCCGCAAGCTCAAAGAGGTCAGAAGAATCAAAGATGAAAGACAGTGAGGACTCACTTGGTGGTCCAATGGTTAAGAACCTGTGTGCCAACACCGGTGACCTGGGCTGGATCCACAGTCAGGAAGATCCCACGTGCCTCGGGGCAGCAAGCCTGTGCACCACCACTACGAAGCCTGTGCTCCAGAGCCCAGGAGCCCCAGCGGGTGAGCCCATGTGCCACGACTACTGAAGTCCACACAGCCCAGAGCCTGTGCTCTGCGGCAGTGAAGCCCTCGCAATGGGAAGCCCAAACGCCAGAACTAGAGACTAGCCCCCACTTGCCACAAACAGAAAAGGGCCCACACAGAAACCAAGACCTAGAACGGCCCAAAGCAAAAAAAAAAAAAAAAAAAAGACAGTGAGTCCTTCCTATGTAGTAATGGTCTTTCACATTATTAATGAAGTTATAAATCAGTGAAGTGAGACTGGGTAAGAGCCGCCCTGGGGAGGGAAGCTGGCCAGGCTGCTGATGTCAGAACAGGATGGAGGCAGAGGCTGGTGTGGACACCTCCCCAGCCCCCAACACAAACAGAAGGCAGCCATTCCAGATGTATGGCCGGGAACACAGATGGCTCCAAGTGCCAGCAGGGACAGGAGGAGAGGACTGTGGTGACCCACAGGATTCTTGGCAGCAGAAAGCAGGGAGGCCAGCTGGGATGGACAGAGGTGTCTTGCCTGCCAGCAGTTTCCACTGGAAACTTCAAAGATGAGAGCCTGAGGCCCAAACAAGAAAAGACCTCGTGCCTCCAGAGGCCAAGAACAGGTGAAAGGGAGCAAGAGGAGGAAGAAACACCAGCAGGAGGGGGTAGCCGAGCCCGAACCATGAACTCCTGCCTGGGACACTTGACTGGAATCTGCTGGAGGTAAAGCAAATATCACTCACTTCCCTTTTCCAGTGCCAGGCAGACATCACTAATCAAACACCACACCCTTTCCCAGGACCACGAAGGTGCTGTTGCAATCCTCCCTTGAGTTGATATTGAAGGATGACACCTGATTGCTACCCCAGGCCTAGAGGAAAGACCCACAGGAGGGAGTGTGCCACACTCCGGATGTACCAAGTCAACGCTCACCTTGGCCTCAGCTGGGTCACGTCTACACTAGAATCTTGCTGTCTGCACACTGGGGGTTGAATTTCAACCCTACCACTCATCAGCCAGGCCCTTCCTTCTCTGTGAGGTCAGGACATGGCCCAGGTGTACGTGAGAATTCCCACACCTGGCCTGCTGGTTGTGCATGTATGAGATGTTCAAAGGGGGTCAGCTGTCTTTTTCTTGTATTCATCATTTCCCCTCTGGAGGCTCCCCCATCTGACCTCAGACTAAATACACAACTCACTGAGCATCCTTATCATCTCCCTCTCTCTCTTGCTTTTTTTTTTTCATAGATTTCTTAGTTTTATTTTTAATTGGAGGATAGTTGCTTTATAATGTTGTGTTGGATTCTGCCATACATCAACATGAATCAGCCATGATCAGCTAACTCACTGGAAAAGACTCTGATGCTGGGAAAAATTGAAAGCAAAAGGAGATGAGGATGGCAGAGGATGAGATGGTTAGATGGCATCACCAACTCAATGGACATGAACTTGGGCAAATTTGGGGAGATAGTGAGGGACAAGGAGGCCTGGCAGGCTGTAGTCCATGGGGTTGCAAAGAGTCAGACACAATTTAGAGAATGAATGACAATAACAATACATATGTCCCCTCCCTCTTGAACCTCCCTCCCACCTCTCACCCTATCCCTCCCCTCTAGGTTGTCACAGAGCACTGGGTTTGAGCTCTCTGCATCATCCAGCAAATTCCCCCAGCTATCTAGTTTGTGCTCAGTCAGTCAGTCATATCTCTTTGAGACCCCACGGGCTGCAGTCCACCAGACTCCTCTGTCCATGGAATTTTCCAGGCAAGAGCATTGGAGTGGGTGCCACTTATGTATATGTTTCAGCGCTGCTCTCTCAGTTGTTCCATCCTCCTCTTAATAATAATTATTGTTATTGTATTTTTTGGCTGCGCTATGTCTTCATTGCGGCAAGTGAACTTTCTCTAGTTGCAACACTTGGGCTTACTTGCTCCATGGTATGTGAGATCTTAGTTCCCTGACCAGGGATTGAACCCAGGTCCCTGCATTGGAAGGTGGATTCTTAACCACTGGACCACTAGGGAAGACTTCTCTTAATAATTATCAAGCCTGCTATGATTAACCCACATATGGCTTAGCGGGGAGCATCTCAATGGCTTGGATGGAAAAACTGCAAGTCCTCACGTCTAGTCCCAGAATGGGAGACCCAGGTGATGGTGTGTGTGTATGTGTGTGCAGATTATAGAAGAGGGCAAGGCAAGAAGGGGGCTTCTTGGAGAGTCAGCCTGGGACTGAGAAATCAAGCAGGGTCCCCATTAGGAGCCCTCTGTGTTTGCCAGTGGGATCCTGAGATCTGTTTCCTGTCCTGAGTAACTCTAGCCCTGGGATGGCAGGTTGGAGTCCCCTGGCTGAGGGTATCATCTCCAAAGGTCCTCATACAGGTAGGTGCTTTGCTACTGGTCAATCCTCTGGGGAGTCCAAGCGTGTCTGAAGTTGGCTGCCATCAATGGAACGGCTTGTACTTAACTCCGCAGGAATCAGCCCATACAAACGTCTGGAAAACCACACAGGCTGGCACTCCCCAGGGGCGTAAACACAGGCACACTCTCGCTTCAACAAGGAACTCAAACAAACTGTTTTCCCCAGTTCCCTTCCCAGAATCCTGCTCTCTTCCATTCCAACATGTGCAAGAAGGGTGCTCGCGGTTTGTTCTTGTTGTTGTCCTCATGCGCAAGATCGCGGAGGCCCAGGGAGGGTTCACAATTTTCCTGCAATCACACCATCAGTTGGCAGCCCAGCCAAGACTGGATTCCGGACCCCCCGCTCCCAACTCTCAGCGCCATCTTCTCTCCGGGTTTGACAATTTCCCATACTTGGCTCTGCTTCCTGACCATCTGTTTGAAAAGCTGAGGAGCGAGGTGCCCTGTGTGGTGGCAGATGGAAGTGGATACAGGCACAGAAACCAGATGGCACCATGCGGTGTGGAGGGATGCTCTCAAACTGGAAATGTCCTCACTTTATGCCACAAACAACAAGGCAGGAGGAAGTAAACTAGACCATTAGCCAAGCAGCTGTGCTTGCTTCTACAAACACTGCTCTCCCTTGCAGTGGCCTTCACTGCTGGGCAGGTGACTCTTTTAAGCGTGGTGTTGACTCTGCTAATGTTGGTCAGAGCTTTCTGCTCTGTGTGTGTCCACCGTCTCTTTCGTTCTTCCAATGGAAAACTGAGGATGGAGACATGGGGCTCATACAAACAGTCGCCACAAGAGCTGGTCAGAGGGAGCTTAAAAGGAGGCTCACGAGACCCACGTCCAAGGGAACTGTGCCTCTGTTTCAGAGACCTGAGGCCTGGCTCAGAATGGGTTTGGTTTGGAAAGGGGCAGAGCTGTGCCCACACACACGAGAAGACCATCAAAACAACATGAGGTCATTACAAACATCAATCACCCTCACTTTCTGCGAGGGCTCAGAGGTAGTGGCCCCAGGAGCAGGCAGCAAGGAAGTACATGTACTCAGCCAGGAACCACTCGGGGAGCCAGGCCTTGGGCTCGGCTCTGGGACTGAAGGGAAATGCACTGATCAAGGGCCTCTCGGAGCAGGGCAGCTGGGTACAAGGAGTGTCAAGTTTCAGCCATGTCTAGAAGCATCTGCCAAAACCAACTAGATGCTTCTGAAGGGGTTCTCAGACCCATCCCATACCAGAGACAGGTTGATAAGTTAGTACACATTTATTGGTTTTCCACTTGAGGACAAAATACGATCCAGTCCCTGGACCAGAGTCTCAAGGTACAATAACCAGGAGGAAAAGGAAACTGGCTAAGTCACTCTCCTTGGGCCCAATAACAGACGGCCTTCCAACACGGTGGTCTCTAGCGAGCTCAAGAGTTATCAAGAGCTCCTGACTCGTAGCCTTTCCAATCCCATGGTGAAGCAGAAACGCCCACCTGGGGATTCCCCTCAGAGGCCCCCTTAGGGGACCCCAGAGCTCCACCTCAGGTTAGTTCTCTCCTCTCAGCCTCAATTCTGTCGCATGACCCGTGGTNAGTAATGAAAATAGGATGATATTAGTAAAAAGACAGATAAAGAGATTAATGAAACAGAATAGAAATGCTGAAAATAAAAAATATGATAGAGATTGGCTTACACAATAGAAGGAAAAGGATACAGTATTTAGTTAATAATGTTGGAAAATTTGGCTAGGGCTTCCCTGATAGCTCACAATCTTCCCTGATGGCTCAGCGGGTAAAGAATCTCCCTGAAATGCAGGAGACACAGGAGACACGGGTTCGATCCCTAGGTTGGGAATATCTCCTGGAGGAGGAAATGGTAACCCACTCCAACATTCTTGCCTGGGAAATCCCATGGACAGAGGAGCCTGGTGGGCTACAGACCCAGGGCCACAGTCCATGGGTCGCAAAGGGTCGGACATGATTGAGTCACTAACCACAGCACACCTAGAAAAGAAACGGTACTACATATAAAAATACATTCTAAGGGAGTTAAATGTATAAATACAGAGACTTCCCTGGTGGGCCAGTGCTTAAGACTTCACCTTCCAATGCAGGGGGTGAGGGTTCAATCCCTGGTCAGGGAGCTGGGATCCCTCTCAGCCAAAAACCAAAACAGAAAACAGAAACAATATTGTAACGAATTCAATAAAAACTTTTTCATGGTCTACGGCAAAAAAAAAAAAAAAAAAAAAAAAAAAAGAAGCAAATGTGCCCACACCCTTCTCTTGCTCCAGCTCTTTCCACGGCTCTATTTCTTATGGGTCATAACTTGTTAGCATGACCCTTTATAATCTGGGCTCTGCTCACCTTTCTGGTCACTCGCAACACAGCACTAGTATATGAAACCACTAGGAATAAAATAGAAACCAAGCTTCCTGAATACAACAAGCCAGGGAAGAAAGAATATNGATAAGTTAGTACACATTTATTGGTTTTCCACTTGAGGACAAAATACGATCCAGTCCCTGGACCAGAGTCTCAAGGTACAATAACCAGGAGGAAAAGGAAACTGGCTAAGTCACTCTCCTTGGGCCCAATAACAGATGGCCTTCCAACACGGTGGTCTCTAGCGAGCTCAAGAGTTATCAAGAGCTCCTGACTCGTAGCCTTTCCAATCCCATGGTGAAGCAGAAACGCCCACCTGGGGATTCCCCTCAGAGGCCCCCTTAGGGGACCCCAGAGCTCCACCTCAGGTTAGTTCTCTCCTCTCAGCCTCAATTCTGTCGCATGACCCGTGGTCATGTCAAAGGGAGCCCATGAGAAGATGTTCCATAGAAAGAAAGGAGACCCAGGGGATATAAGTGCCCTTCTTCTTCCCACAAGACTTCACCTTCACTCTTCTCACTTCCCTGCCTCACCCCTTATTAAGACCTGTCATCCTGTCTTCTTGGGTAAAACCTGTTAACTTAATCTCTCATAGATCCCTCAAATTTGTCTATTTTGAGTCCTTGTTATTTGTACCTGGTTGACGGAAAAAAAGACTTCCAAGTTGGGGTCCCTACCATTATTGACCCTCTCCCATCCAACCCAGGTGGCTGTCATAGTTGTCGTTCTAAAAGGCAGATGTGATAGAACTTCCCTGGCAGTCCAGAGGTTAAGACGCCATGCTTCCAATGCAGGGGACATGGGTTCAATCCTTGGTCAGGGAACTAAGATCCCTCAGGCTCTACGGCCAAATACAAAAAAAAAAAAAAAGAAGAAGCAAGTGTGCCCACGCCCTTCTCTTNAGTTGGCCTGAGGTGACACTTCTCCACTTTCTCTGCAACAGCTCAGGAGCTACATTGTAGCTTCTGTCTGGATCCCTGCTGTAGGTACAGGCCCCTGTGAGCATAGCTGAGAAATTCTGACATTGGGTGGATGCTCCCTGAAGCTTACAGGGTTTCTGTTGTGATACAAACACAGGAGGTCAAAGCATAGAAACATTCTTATTTATTGGGGGGCAAGTATGCAGCACTTTGCCAAAATTAAAACCAGTGCAGGAGACCCGGGTTCAATCCCTGGGTTGGGAAGATCCCTGGAGAAGGGAATGACAATCCACTCCGGTATTCTTGCCTGGGAAATCCCAAGGACAGAGGAGCTGGTGGGCTACAGTCCACAGGGTCGGAGAGTCAGACATGGCTGAACAACTAACACTTTCACTTTTTCAGAGTAAGACAGAAAACCAACAAGGACCTACTGTATAGCAAGGAGAACTCTCCTCCATATCCTGTGATACAGCGGGGAAAGGAGGGTGGAACGACTTGAGAGAGTAGCGTTGGCATAGATACACCACCATGTGTGAAATAGATGGCTAGTGGGAAGCTGCTGTATAGCACACGGAGCTCAGCTTGGTGCTCTGTGATGACCCAGAGGCGGGGGATGGACAGTGTGGGAGGGAGGCTCAGGAGGGACGATATATGGAGAAGGCGATGGCACCCCACTCCAGTACTCTCGCCTGGAAAACCCCATGGACAGAGGAGCCTGGTGGGCTGCAGTCCATGCGGTCGCTAAGAGTCGGACACGACTGAGCGGCTTCACTTTCACTTTCCCCTTTCATGCATTGGAGAAGGCAATGGCACCCCACTCCAGTGTTCTAGCCTGGAGAATCCTGGGGATGGGGAAGCCTGGTGGGCTGCCGTCTTTGGGGTCACAGAGTCGGACACGACTGACGTGACACAGCAGCAGCAGCAGCAGCAGCAGCAGCAGGGCTGGTTCACTTTGCTGCACAGCAGAAACCAACACAACATTGTAAAGCAATTATCCTCCAATTAAAAACTTCAAAAAATATTCTGTGATAAAGAAAAGAAATCTGAAAAAGAGTGAATATACGTATAACCGATTCACTCTGCTGCGTACCTGAAACTAACACAACATTGTAAATGAACTGTACTCCAAAACAAACAAACAAACAAACAAACAAAAAACCCATCCACAGACACTCATGTTGGCTTCTCCTTTGGGTCCAGGGTAAGTCTGGGCTTTCCTGCCCAGTGTAAATTTAGACACAGTTGTGTGACTTCAACTGGCCAATCGTAGGTGAGCAGAAGTGATGCATATCATACATGTGAAGTTTTAGGGACCAGCTCGTGGTTCCCCTTTTCCCTTCCTTCCACCTGGTGATTGTAGATGTCTGTGTTGAGACAGAGCTCCTACTCAGTTGGGTGACTACCCTGGGTAGCCCCTTCTTGCTGAAACTTACACACTCCACTCAGAACATTTTTTCAAGGGGTGGGGCATGGAAACAAGTCATAGATCTCACTGAAAAATTAAACATTATCTGAACATTGACCCTGAAACCCCAAAATCAACTCCAAAATGACCCAACACAACCACTTAAGAATAAAGTCAGTGGACCTCCCTGGTGGTTAAGACTGTGCTCTGACTGCAGGGGGCTCAGGTTCTATTCCTGGCCAGGGAACTAAGATCCCCATGTGCCACATATGCGGCCAAAAAGTTTTAATTTTTAGAAAGAACAAAGTCAGAATTTACCACCACAACTTCCTAAATTAAAAACCTCACTCATCTTTGCAACTGTCATCCAAATCCTCCTCTCCAGCCACACCCGACCCCTGAATGTTCCCATAATCTCTCTGCCTTTGCACACATATTATTTATGGAAATCCTATTTTCCAATTCTTTAAACCACTCTCCCGTCACTTCTCAAATGGTACATACTACACACTCCTGGGCAGCCTACCCTCTGGCCTTCCACATTCCCAATTCCGAGCTATATATAATCCTAATAATTATATCAGCTAATGCATCGTAATTTTAGCTCCTTCCTCCTTTTGCCTGGCTTTCAATTTATATTTCTACATAAATAGCCTTATTATATGCCCTTTACTGTCAGCTAGCTCCATTCTTTTCTGGAAGTAGGCAGAGTATATATTACCAACGTAAAAATATAGCCATTGATTTCTCCTCACTCTCTTCAAGCATATAAATAAGATCTGAAGTCATGGGGAGGGGAGGCCATCTCTTGCACTTGGTTTCCGGTTCCTCTCCTGGAGTCAGGGTATGTGGCAGTTCCTAAACACCAGTATGAATTGGTCCCTTTTCTGGCCCCGGGTCAGAAAGATCCCCTGGAGGAGGGCATGACAACCCACTCCAGTATTCTTGCCTGGGGAATCCCATGGACAGAGGAGCCTGGTGGGCTACAGTCTGTAGGGTCTCAAAGAGCCAGACACAACTGATTGGCTAAGCAGCAGTAGCACCTATGCCCTGGGCTGTGTTTGGGACTGAAGATACAGGATACAACATTCTCCCCACCTCAGCTCACCCCTGTCTCTTCTCCCAACACTCTATCCCAAGACCCATGCCCTCCCCTCATCACACAAACAAGATGAGAAGAGTTTAGACTCTACGCTCCTGATGCAGGGGGCCAGGGTTCAATCCCTGGTCAGGGAGCTAGATCCCTCATGCTGCCACTAAAGATCCTACAAATAAGACCCAGCACAGCCAAAAAAATAAATTTAAAAAAAAAAAAAAAAAAAAACAGTAAATGCAGCAGATGGGGCCATGCTAGAACACTGGAGGAAGTCACAGAGTTGGCAGCAATGGAGGCTGGGAACGAGGCAGGAAAGGACATTTTGAGATCCCGAGTGGCCATGCAAGGCATCCCAGAGGAGCTACAGCTTGAACTGGGCTGGGAAACCTGGCTTCTCTGAGGGGCAGTGGGAGGGTGGCCCAGGTGAAGCAGAAGCAAGGTTAGGAGGCGGGAGAAGGGAAGACCATGATGATGGGCATGGACCTCAGTCTGAAGGAGGCTCTAGAGAATGAGGCAGAAATGAGTTTGAGGAAATATCCAGACAGCTCTTCTGCCCTCTCAAGACTTCCGTGGCTTCAGAGACTTCCCTGGTGGTCCAGGGGCTAAGACGTCATGTTCCCAATGCAGGAGGCCTGGGTTCGATCCCTGGTCAGGGAGGTAGATCCCACATACCACAACTAAGAGTTTGCATGCCACAACTAAAGATCTCACTTGCTGCATCTAAGACTCAGTGCAGCCGATTAAATAAACGAAAATAACAGCACTGACTTTTCATGGCAAAATCGCACTGCAGAACACTTGCTTTAGCAAGTCACAGCCACTCTTAATTCACTTGGATTTTATGCATAAATTTCAATCTGGAAGAATACTGGAAAGAAGGCACTGTTGATGGATTCATCCCAGGAAAAGTATTTATTCTTGCCTTTCCTTGGCCAAGGAAAGCTTCTCTGCTGGAAAAAGCATCTCACCCTCCACTGAGCTGCATGGCAAAGATTATAAATAGAAATAAAGAAGTCATTCTGACATGTTTATCATTTTTCCTTTAACTCCTGGAGCTCCTGGAGCAGAAAAGATCTGGACTTTCCCCCCCTCCTTTTAGAAAAAAAAAAAAAAATCTTATTTCTTGATGTTTCTAAGTTATAGCCCAGTAATAAAACATGGTCTTTTACTTTTAAAACAGGACAGATTCCGTTTCTTTACTTAAATAATCTTTAACTCCTCATTTTTATAGCTAAGAAACAAAGGGGAGGGAAAGAATGAAGGGAGAGAGGGGAGAGGAAGGAAGGAAAGAGGGAAGGAGGAAGAGACCTTGTTGAGTCTCTACTCCACTCCAGGCACCATGCTGTGCACTTTCCCACCAGATACCTCACTTCATCCTCAGCATCAGACTATCTGGCAAGTATCTGTGGCCTTATTTGAATGCTCAAAGAATCCGAGGTATGGTGTTTCTCCACGTTTCCTTCCCAATGGCACACAACTAGATGAAGGCAGAACAAGGAGAAGTAACCTCCCTGCCAGCCTAAAGTCTGGCATATGCATGAGTTCTTCAAGGCCAGCCTCAGCCAGCAGCCTTCTCAGTTCTGAAGCCACAGCAGTCTTAAGAGAAGCAGAAGAATTACCTGCATATATCTTTGAACCTCTTTCTGCCCCGTTTTCCCAACGAGTGAATAGCTACTATGATCTCATTGGAAAGACTCTCTCAGGGTTCAGGGAGAGGAGCAGGGGAACTATCCGTTTGCACTGAGCACCTGTCAGTCATCAAGAAGTATGTGCATGCTCAGCCATGTCCAGCTCTTTGTGACCCCATGGACTGCAGCCTGCCAGGTTCTTCTGTCCAGTCATCAAAGGAAGAGTACAAAGCAGACCTCACCATTGTGCAGGACATATGTCCCTTGGTTCAGACCCATGAATATGAACACTGGGAGAAGAAACAGAAAATCAACGTCATTGACCTTGCCTATCCCCAACCCATATTCTAGAATTCTGTCACCAGAGTTGCTTTGTTTTCCTGTCAGTGTCAAATGATCCTGTCATTCTCTTATAACCCTTTCTATAATGTCTGAGCAAGATCATGCTGTTAGGAAAATCACTAGATAGCTACCCTATAAGATTCTCATGGAAATGACCACTGGCTAAGAAAACAGGTGTGGATAATGAGGAGAGGAGGGCAGGAACAGGCTGGATGGATCAAGCAGCTTCTTCTGCCCAGAATGCTACAGGTTGGGCCAGGAGAAGTGAAGCCTCAGAAGAAACACTAGAAATTCTCCCTCCTGACAAAGAGTATCACGGGGTAGGCAGAAGGGATCTTTCCAGGCAAGCTTCACCAACGTGCTCCAACAGGTAGACGTGGAGGGGGCTGAGATGCTACCAAGGGACAAGTCCAGGTTCTCCACTTGCCCCTGAGGATCCACAGGACTGAGGGGCCCTGGATGCTGAAGGCACACAACCCGTGGAACACAGACACACGCTGTCAGCATCTGAAAGGAAGGCGCTGGCAGTCAGAGGCTGTACCTGCTACGGAGGCTGAGCCAAACCAAAAGCAGGGTAGACATCTGGTCCCAGGCTTCCCTGGCNCCAAGCTTCACCAACGTGCTCCAACAGGTAGACGTGGAGGGGGCTGAGATGCTACCAAGGGACAAGTCCAGGTTCTCCACTTGCCCCTGAGGATCCACAGGACTGAGGGGCCCTGGATGCTGAAGGCACACAACCCGTGGAACACAGACACACGCTGTCAGCATCTGAAAGGAAGGCGCTGGCAGTCAGAGGCTGTACCTGCTACGGAGGCTGAGCCAAACCAAAAGCAGGGTAGACATCTGGTCCCAGGCTTCCCTGGCGGTCCAATGTGAGAATCCAACTGCCAATGCAGGGACACGGGTTCTACTCCTGGTTTGGGAGGGTCCCACATGCAGCAGAGCAACTAAGTCCGTGAGCCACAACTACTGAGGCCCACACGCCTAGAGCCCGTGCTCCACAAGAGAAGCCACAGCAGTGAGAAGTCCAAGCACAGCAACGGAGAGGCGCCCCCGCTCGCGGCGACTGGAGAATAGTGCAAATGCAGCAACGAAGACNACTGCCAATGCAGGGACACGGGTTCTACTCCTGGTTTGGGAGGGTCCCACATGCAGCAGAGCAACTAAGTCCGTGAGCCACAACTACTGAGGCCCACACGCCTAGAGCCCGTGCTCCACAAGAGAAGCCACAGCAGTGAGAAGTCCAAGCACAGCAACGGAGAGGCGCCCCCGCTCGCGGCGACTGGAGAAAAGTGCAAATGCAGCAATGAAGACCCAGCATAGCCAAAAATGGACAAATATTTTAGAAATGAAATCTAGTCTCTTAGGGGAGGAGCCCCCTGCAGAGAGAAGTTTCCCTGGTGGAGTCTGGCCCCTCCCCACCCCCGCACCCACTTCCCCACCTCCCATCGCCTACAGCCTGTGAGTCACTGGACATGCCCCACACCCAATGAGAGGTGCAGGCAGAACACAGCTCCCTGCTTTTCAAGTCTAGATAAACCTCTCATTATTAAAAATGAGTGAAAAACAAGATACCTTAGAAAGGATCCTATGAAAAAACTCTGTCAGCATAAAAAATGGATACCTCACAGGAGGCCAGACACAAGGATAAGTTTGACAATGTATCTAATTCACAATTTCAACATATTTGAAGAACATGTGGATTCCAGGAAACAACAAAAAATTCAAGATAAGGTAAGGCACTGGCAAAAGCAAGGCTGCTGCTGAAAACAGAGGTAAAAGGAGGACCCTGGAAGGTTACAAGGAAACTGAAGATGCAACAGTAGAATTTAAATCTGCATTGGAAAGATCATAGAATTAACACTGGAGAAAAATCACCATTTGGAGGAAGTACTGGATGGTTCTCTCAGAACCATGCATTTCTCTAGGTCTGTGCCTTTTTTTTTTTTTTTTTTTTTTTGTCATGTGGCATGCAAGATCTTCCCCAACCAGGGATCGAACTCTTGTTCGATCGATAGACTTGTCCTCTGCAGTGGAAGGGCAGAGTCTTAACCACTGGACCACCAGGGAAGTGCCTCCAGGTCTGTGCCTTTGCCATGCTGTTCCCTCTGGCTTGGGTACCCTTCCCATATACACAGACACAAAGTCAATTGGTCTTTTAAGGTCCAACCAAAGAGCCTCAGTGGATGAGGACATCCTAAGTACCTGCACGTTCTGCATTGTGGTAAGAAGCGGTGACATTGAGTTTGATCTTAAAGGACGAACAACAGATTGTCAGGGACATATGGAACTTGAAGAGGACCTTTAAAGGCAAAGGACTAAATAACTAGAGATGGAGCTGAGGGCCAGCATGCTGCCCTGGCTGGAGCACAGAGGGAACTGCGGGAAGCCGGCAGGGCTGGAGACATAGCCAAGCTCTGAGTTGCTCTGAGTGCGTGCCAGAGATGGTACTATGGATGGGAGGCAGAGGCTCAACTTTAATCAGTAAGTTTCTCCTACTGACAGTTAAGAAGTCATGTCCTGGAGATACTCCAGCAAACCAATCCTGCCCTCCCATCCTTGAGAAGCAAGGAGACTAGTGGGCTTTAAATGAGAGAGAAGGGGCTTCCCTGGGGGTCCAGTGGTTGAGATTCCACCTACTAATGCCAGGGGTTTGTGTTCGATCCCCCGACAGGGAACAAAAGTCCCACATTTTGCAGGATGTGGCCAAATTTTTTTTTTAGGTTAAAACAAATGAGAGAGAGAGCATGATCAAATTTGCCTTTCAGAAAGATATTTGTAATTTGTACTTATCAAATGGCAAAATTATTCTGAAATGCACACTTCAGAGTGCTAGCTCTGAGATCACCTATGAAAGTGTTAGTCACTCAGCTGTGTCAAGCCAGGGACTGTAGCCCGCCAGGTTCCTCTGCCCGTGGGATTCCCCAGGTGAGAATACTGGAGTTGGGTAGCCATTCCCTTCTCCAGGGGATCTTCCTGACCCAGGGATGGTGAACTCGTTACTGTCTAGGTCATCAGGGAAGATAACCTGCTCAAGTTCTAATCAGATGGGGCCCCGTGCTGTCTGACCATGGGCAAGTCACCTCACCTCTCTGGTGCCTCTGGTGCCTCCTCTTAAAACAGTGTCACTGCTCCGATCACAGAGGGTGACGGTGGTGGAAATGCCCTGGTGGTCCAGTGGTTAAGACCCCAAGCTTCCAGGGAGCNGATAGCAGCTAACGTTTACAGAACACTCATGATGTGCCAACCACTGTCTTAAGAACACCTGTGTTAACCCATTCAGTCCTGATGACAACTTTCTAAAGGTAGTGTTAAAATGTTCCCACTTTACTAACCCCTCTGGAACTAGAAGTGTCCTGCTTCTGGTTCCAAAAGGGTAATTAACTTGTTCAAGGTCAAGTGGGGATAGGTATTATTAGCTCTCATTTTCATTTTTCATATTGCACCTTTACTTCCAAGAGACAAAGGCATTCATAAAGTGACAACTCATCCTGTGTTGTAAAAGGAAAAACGCACAGTGATGTAAAAGAATGAATTTCTTTAGAAGCCTGTCCTCTAGTATTTCAGCATGACTGCTGTAAGCTTCTCTGTGCTCAACTGTCTTTTTAAAATCCTAACATTAAGAGGTACTTTATTATGCAAGCAAATATTAATCAAAATGATGCTCAAGACAATCAAGTATCAAAAATAATAGTTATAGGACAATTCGAATATGTAGGCACTGAGATGATTTTCTTTCTTGATCATTCAGTCATCCTTCCCAGGTTATAACCAGGTAAAAGTGAAAGTGTTAGTCACTCAATCGTTTCTGACTCATTGTGACCCAATGGACCGTAGCCCACCATGCTCCTCTGTCCATGGAATTTTCCAGACAAAAATACTGGAGTGGGTAGCCATTCCCTTCTATAGGGGATCTTCCTGACCCAAGGAGCAAACTTAGGTCTCCTGCATTGCAGGCAGCTTCTTTACCGTCTGAGCCACCAGGGGTAGGAGGTGGGAGGTAGGTTCAAGAGGGAGGTAAATATGTATACCTATGCCAGATTCATGTTAATGTATGGCAGAAACCAACACAACATTGTAAAGAAATAATCCTCCTATTAAAAATAAATAAATTTTTTTAAAGTGAATTCAAATATTAGGTTTATTCATGGAGGCTCAATAACTTCCAAAATACAGGGCTTTCTGGTCAAGCTCTGTCTTGAATGAGTATAACTGGCCTCAGCCCGTCCCTCTCCATGACAGGGTGTGTTAACCTTTCAAGATAAAGTGTGTGTGATGATCCCCTGGCCTACGCTGAGTGTTTGCTAACTGCACGATTCATTTCAGTGTTTTCTTAGCCTAATAAATTAGACCGAGCACTTTGTTATTCTACTGCATTAAGCAAGACTTGACCGAACGTTTTTTATGAGCGTGGTTAACCATAAAGCTGATTAGTCTGATCAGACAGCCAAGTTTGCCCGTGGAAAAATAGGAGCATGCTCACACTACAACTTGAAAAGATCAAATGGCCCTAGAAATAACCACAATAGCTGAGAACGAAAGTAAGTCCCCTTCTCTGAGTATTTTCCTGTGCCCTAGGCTTCTCACTTCATCTGCCTTAGCACAGATAATCCTGAGAACAAGCCCTCAAGCAGATGCCACTTGCTTCATTATACAGGTGAAAAAACAGGTAACTCACACAGGGCAATACACTTGGTTAGTGGCAGAGCTAGGATTGGAACCAGTCTTCAAAATTAATGCTGTTTTTTTAAAAAATAATAATAATAGACTTTATTTTTTAAGAGCCATTTTAGGGTCTCAGAAAACTCGAGCAGAAGTACAGAGATTTCTCATATATTCCCTGCCCCACATATGCACAGCCTCCTCCATTAAAAATATCCCCCACCAGAGGGACACAACTTTTATATCAGTTTGGGATACTAGTGCAGAGGTAGTAAGAGGAAAAATAATCTTGAAATATTGATCAAAATTAGCCTCCATGGGACTTCCCGCATGGTCCAGTGGTTAAGAATCCTCCTGCCAATGAAGGGGACGTGGATTCGATCACCAGTTCAGGAAGATTCCACGTGCCGCTGGGCAACCGAACCTGAGTGTCACCACAAGAGAAGCCACAGCAAGGACAAACACACACACTGCAGCTAGAGAAAGCCCACACGCAGCGATGAAGGCCCAGCACAGCTAAATTAAATAAGTGAGTTTTCAAAAAGTAGCCTCCACAAAGATTTTTTTTTTTCTTTGTCAGTGAGGGAATAATGTTTTAAAGAGTAGTGAGGAGCTAGAGAAATGACAACAGAAACTTCGAGATCTGGAGTGGCTGTTTAATTGGATGAGTGACCTTCCTAGCACAGGACTTAAGAGGGAGAAATGTCAGTACCTTGTTAACATGCCTATTTCCCAAATACCTGGTACCTTTCTAATAAATGGTAGCATAGTACTTTATTTTTGTCAAATGCCAATTTGCTGAAAATACCATCAAAACAATCTACTGCCAAGACAAAGTTGAATTTATAATATAAGAGAGACAGACTACAATTTACTTATTTTTTGAAAGGTGTCTGATTCTATTAGATTTAACACATGCATGCATAAATTTACACNCCAATTTGCTGAAAATACCATCAAAACAATCTACTGCCAAGACAAAGTTGAATTTATAATATAAGAGAGACAGACTACAATTTACTTATTTTTTGAAAGGTGTCTGATTCTATTAGATTTAACACATGCATGCATAAATTTACACAACCACCGCTATAGTCAGAATACACAACAGCTCCATCACCCCTCAAATTTCCTTACGCTGTTCCTTTGTAGGTAAAATTTCTCCTTCTAATCCATGATGATGACTAATGCCTCCTACTTGGTCCCTGTAATCCCACTATATGGATATATTCATATTTGGGGATGCAATATATTAGAATCATGCATTGTATCAATGTACCCATTCAAAAACATCTGGGGCATTTGCAGATTTGGGCAATTATGAATAATGTTGCTATGTGCTGTGTTTAGTCGCTCAGTAGTGTCTGACTCTGCGACCCCATGGACTGTAGCCCACCAGGCCCCTCTGTCAATGGGACTCTCCAGGTAAGAATACTGGAGTGGATTGCCATGCCCTCCTCCAGGGAGGGGATCTTTCCAACACAGGGATCAAACCCAGGTCACCCGCATTGCAGGCAGATTCTTATCATTTGAGCTACTAGGGAAGCCCAATATTGCTATAGCCATTCATATATAGGATTTTGTGTTAAATAAGTTTTCAGTTTTTTGTGTGAAATAAGTGTGAATAAGTTTTCAGTTCTCTTGAGTAAATACTTAGGAACAAGACTGCTGGGTCATTTAAGAGTATATTTAAATTTATAAGAAATTGCAAAACTGTTTTCCAGAGTAGCTACGTGATACTGTATTCCCACCAATGAGTGATACTTTCTTTCTTCATATCCTTTCAGCACTTATTGTCAATTGTTTGTTTATCCATTGCATTAGGTATGTAGTGATATTGTATTGTGATTTTTATTTGCATTTCCCTAATAGCTAATGATGTTGACCATCTATTCCTGTGCTTACTTGTCATCTTTGTATTTTCTCTGATAAAGTGTCCTTTCAATTCATTTGCCTATTTTTTAAATTGGGCTTTTTCTTGCTGTTAAATTTTGAGAGTTCTTTATAAATTCTGCATACAAGTCCTTTGTCAGGAGATTTAAAAATATTGTCTAAGCAGTCTCTAAAATTTGCAGCTTTATTCTCCAAACATTGTCTTTTACAGAAAACAATATTTTGAAGTTTTGATGAAGTTCCATTTATAATTTTTTTCTTTTATGGATTGAATTTTTGGTATCATAATTAAAAATAATTTGCCTAACTCAAAGTCACAGAAATTTCCTTCTATGTTTTCTTCTAAATGTTTTATAGTTTGTGGGCGTTGAGGTTAAGGCAAAGGATTTTTTTTTTTTTGCATTTGCATATACAATTGTTTTCCCCTACTATTTGCTAAAAAGAGTATCCTTTATCCATTAAATTGACTCTGTACCTTTGTTTAAAAAAAAAAAAAAGCTTCCAATGGACATGAAGAGAAAAGCACTGACGTGATTCCGGGAGCTGCCCACTGAGGTGACCATACTCTGAACAACACACCACCACTGGGGGTTTGCCAAAGTTGGCCACAGACAACCTGCATTGAATCAGGGGACGTGCAGTCAAAATGAAAACCAGGCCGACAGTGAGCCCTCAGGCACCGTGACATGAATTCTCTGGCACTCAAAGCAGCTAGACAAATTGCGCCAGAGAAATCAAGGTATCTGTGGGCTGTGTTTAAACGAGGCTCACAGAAAATGTGGTGGAAGATGACAGTCATCACTGTCAGTTGATCAGGGCTGCCTCTGGCATGTCTCAAGTGTTCATGACAGTTACCCTTGACCGTGTCCAGGAGAGACTAAAACTGATTCCATTGATTTAGCCCTCCAGGGCTGTGTGCTGGGATTCCTGCAGTATATCAGATGCACTGGGCGAAACAACGCACTCAGAAGGAATTAGAGCAGTTGTGTTCTCCATGCCCTGGGGGAAAAGCAACAGGCTTTCACTGGGGCCAGATGACTCATCCTCCAAAGGCCAATACATAAGTCTCTTCTTTGCCTGATTTTCCCCAGACCTGATTAGTTCCCACCTGCTTTGGGCTTATAAGCTACCTGACATATTCTGTTATTAGAGGACTTTTCATGTTGAATTGTAATGATCTGTTTACTTTTCTGTCCCCCTTCTCCGGTAGGGTATAAGCAGATAAAAGGTAAATGCTTTGATCCTAGCATCGTGGTGCCCACTGCAGGACCTAGCATGTAATTAGTGTTCGAGCAGTTCTAACAAATCAATAACAAAGATGATGTCTGTGTGATGGATAGGCTGATGGATAGATAGGTAAATGAGTGGCTGGAAGGTTGAGTACGTAGATGGATAGAGGAAGTAGAATTGAATGTACTGTTGGACAGGTGACCAGATGGATGGAACGTTAGTTGGATGGGTATGTGTATGGGTCGATGGGTGGACAGATGGAAGGACAGATAGATGAAGGAATGGCTGGATGGATGGGTGAATGGACAGATGAATGAAAGAATGGATGGACAGACTGGTGGGTAATTTGTTATATGGAGAGCCTAGTTGATGGGTAGATGAATGGGCAGGGAAGGCAGGTGAATCAACAAGGAACAGACAAGTTCCCAAGAAGCCAAGTCACTGAACCATTTTAAGAACAAGTTCAAAGAGCGCGATTTAAAAAAGTGGTAAACCATTTTGCAGGAGAATTCAAAATGAATCTCACCCAAATCAAAAGGCAAAATAGCTTCAAGCTATACTTGTAAGCCTTATTTTGCATTATAAGACACTTAGGGTGGTCCCAACCATGTCATCATCTTGTACATACATATTACTATTAAGAAAGAACTCAGTGTATCAGTTGTGGTCGGCAGGGTTTCAGGATTCCCTCACTAAGATTCCTGGCACCTGCTCAGACATTAGGTCAAACACTAACATAGGTGCTACTGGGAAAGGATTTTGCAGATGTGATTTAGGCCCCCAAACAGTTGCTCACTTCTTTAAATCTGCCCTGAGCAAGTCCACCCCACAATCCAAACCTATCACAAAAACTCACGGTAATTTGTGTTTCTGATGCTTACTTAGCATCGACCATCAAATCACTTCCACAGGCTATTTCCTGGGTCATAAACTGAGGCTCTTGTATTTTAAACAAATGCACCAGAACTTAGACATCCAGATGGTTCCTATCTTATCCCACACACCCTCTGACCCAACCGGGAACTTATTCTAATATCTCTCTAACATCTCTGAGTGACCTTCAAAAGGCTGCAGCAATTCTCGACATTACTTAAAGGTGGCAAATTTTTACCATTCTTAGGATTCAATTCCTGGAGATAGTCAGACATCATTTGAAAAAAGAACTGGAAAGTAAAAATGATCACACAGTACACTATGGATTTCCCTTGTGGTCCAGTAGCTAAGACTCCATGCTCCCAATATAGTCTGGGTTCGAGCCCTGGTCAGGGAACTAGATCCCACATGCTACAGCTAAGACCCAGTGCAGCCCAAAAAAAAAAAAAAAATTAAAAACCCATTATACTGTTGTGCAAAGTGAGTGCCAAACTCTTAATCTCAGGTATTAATTCTCTTCCAGGGCTGACAGTCTAGTTTAGAGAGCAGTTCCAAAGAGCTTTTCAAACTCTCCTAAGCCACCATCTAAGGGAGACGTTATACTTAATTCTACCACTGATCTTTTCCCATCCCTTATGCCAGGTATATGAAAAAGATGAAGTTCCAGGGGCTTCCCTGGCAATCCAGTAGTTAAGACTTCACCTTCCAATACAGAAAACACGGGTTCAATACCTGGTTGGAGAGCTAAGACCCCACATGCCTCGTGGCCAATAAACCCAAACATAAAACAGAAGCAATATCATAATCAATTCAATGAAGACTTTAAAAATTGGTCCACATTGAAAAGATCTTTTAAAAAAGATGGAGTTCCATAAAGTATACAGTGAATAGATGATCACTGTATATGCAGCATCATGTGCTCCTTCCTGGCTTCTGGCAGAAAATTGTTCTCTTGGGCTATGCCACACCGTTGGGGAGATCAGAGACCCCTGTGGACATAGTCTCAGGGGCTCTGCAATGTAAGTATATTCAGGATCATCCAGATGAGTCCCTTCTAATGAAGTGCTGTGTACAGTTTCAGCGCCCACATTTGCATCATCTGGGATTCAGTTCTGACTGAACGATATCTAAATGCCCTCAAAAAGTTTTCACTATAATTAGAAGAAATGGTAGAAGTGAGTCACCAGACTACATGTTGGTACGGGCATACCAATCTCCCCAAATGGTAGGCGATTCTGAAGGTTGCTAGCAGACACACTAGACAAATCTTGACTTCACCTGCACTAACGTTCAACTGTTCATTCGCAGTCAGTGAACATGCCATGAAGAACATCCCATGAATCAGCATTTGACTTCTTTTTTTTTTGTTGTTAGACACTGATTTCCTTTTAGAGACTGGCTTAATAAAATAATGGCTTTGTGGCTCCAAATGAATTCCGTGTTATCACATGGAGCAGGGGGATGATACAGGATAACTCAAACAATGGTCCTTTATGCACAAAATCAAATCAAGACCCTAACAAGTGAAATATGAGATGTCAGCAATAAAGCTTTCTTCCTTGAAGCCCAACATCAGAGATTGGCAAGGTAGTGTACTGAGCCAATGTGGATGATCTGAATTTCATTCATGTTACAGTTCTATTGGCATATCATTTGTAAAATTGTTTTAAATTTATAATTGTATAAGAACTGTAAGCTGGAACTCTCTTGGCATTAGAGTGGATAAGAAACTGTCTGCCAATCCTCCCTCGTCTGGGAGGATTTCTTATGCTTCAGTGCAACTGAGCTTGTGCACCATAACTATTGAGCTTGCTCTCTAGAGCCCACTTGCTGCAGTTACAGAAGCCCAAGCGTCTAGAGCTGGCACTCTGCAACAAGAGAAATCAGCACAATGAGAAGCCCGAACACCGCAACGAGAGAGGCGTCCCCACTGACCACAATTTGAGAAAGGCCTGCTGGCAGCAACGAAGACCCAAAGCAACCAAAAATAAAATGAATACAGATGAAAGGCAGTGAAATTGTCATTTCCTGCGCCAGGAGATCTTCCCAACCTAGGGATCGAACCTGCATCTCTTACATCTCCTGAATGGGCAGGTGGACTCTTTGCCACTAGTGCCACCTAGGAAGCCCAAATACAAATAAAATAAATAATTAAAAAAAAAAAAAGAAACTCTAAGCTGAAGGAATGTATACCTGGTGTGATATTTGTACATATTTAAATAACATAATAATAAGGGTAATTTAAGTCAACACTGGGACATCCTTGAGAATGTTCTTCCTTTAAAGGGGTCTGTGTCTTATTCAAGTAGGAGCAACACCGCCCTAGACTTACTAACCACACCGTAACCACCACAGTGCAGGCGGGCTCAACTGTCTGGCAAAGGCGCTCTTTAAACACCTCCCTCAGGGATTCCCAGACAAGGACTCCAGCATGGGGAGAGCCTGGCTCACGGGGCCATTTAAACCTGAAAAGAAGGTCTTCTTGTTTGCGTGTCTGCTTTGTAAATATTGTCCTGGGCTGGGCAGGAAGAAGCAGGTTTTTTAAGACACCCATAATCATCATCTTCTGTGTGTTCCTTTTGCCCTGGACTGGACTCACAGAACACAAACTGCCTCCAGCAGCTTTGACAGGCTGAAGCTGACTGGTTTCTCCCCAGGGTGATAGGATCTCTCAGCCAATTTTATCAGCGCACCAAGCTTGTTCTTTGAGCTGTTGAGGTATCAGCCTGTCTCTCTCTCTTGCTTTCATGTGGTTGTGGGAGCTGGGATGGGGGTGGGTATTAACACAGGAACTGGGGTTTTCGTGCTAGCTGAAGGCACACAGGGGCAAATGTACACTCACAGGGCAGCAATGATGGTTCAACCACGTGACCCGCTCCCAGCACTGGTTCCCTGAGAAACTCAGGCCTGGGCTATCTCCCACATTACAGAGGAACTAAACTGACTCAAGAGACAAGAATCTAAGCAAACTCCGGAAGATGGTGAAGGACAGAGGAGCCTGGCATGCTGTACTCCATGGGGTTGCAAAGAGTCTGACACTATTTAGCAACCGAACAACTATAAGGAGATCAAATGAGTCAATCCTAAAGAAAATCAACCCTGAATACTCATTGCAAGGGCTGTTGCTGAAGCTAAAGCTCCAATAGTTTGGACTCCTAATGCCAAGAGCCGACTCATTGGAAAAGACTGCGATGCTGGGAAAGATTGAAAGCATCAAAGGAAGAGATGGTTAGATAGCATCACTGACTCAACGGACATGAGTTTGAGCAAACGCTGGGAGATAGTGGAGGACAGGGAAGCATGGCGTGCTGCAGTCCGTGGGGTCACAAAGAGTCAGACATGACTTAGCAACTAAACAACAACAATGACAAAAGCAACAGCGGAAGTCTCTACCTTTTGCTCACCACATGGTTTAGGTACTGTGATAAGAACTCTGTAAAGTCTTGTCCTAACCAGAGGGAAGAGATTTTATTACAAAAGGAAGATCCATTTGCTCTCATGTCAGAGTCATTTCCAGAAGTTTTGAAGTGTTCACCTGATGTGAAATTCCAGTCATCCATTAGGAAAAAAAAATGCTTCAAGAAAGCTGGATCCTGGGACTTCCCTGCTGATCCTATGATTAAGACTCCGAGCTCCCAAGGAAGGGGGCCAGGGTTCCATCTCTGGCCAGGGAACTAAGATCCTGAATGCTGCATGGTGCAGGCAAAACTCTTGATTCTGCCTAAAAATCTGCCCTTGCATGTCTGGAGCAGCTGGGGAAAGGAGATGGCATTCTCCTCCAATGCTCCAAGGGTCCCAGGGACAACTGCACCCAAGCTTCTTGTCTCCAGGTAAGGACAGAGGCTCAGAAGGGTCAACCTGTCTCAGGCCACACAGCCACTTGGTGTGGAAATCGAAAATAAAAATCAGGGTTCCTGGACTTTCCTGGTGGTCCAGTGGTTAGGACTCTGTACTTTCACTGCAGATGGGTGAGGGTTCAATCCCTGGTCAGGGAATTGGATCCCACATGTTGAGCAGTGCTGCCAGAACAAACAAACAAAAAGCCCAGGGTGCCTGTTCCTTCTCCCAGAACTCTTACCATCTAACGACAACTCTCAGCTTGGTCTCATATACTCTCTGGGGGTGCAGCAACATCACTACAAACAGGGCAAGCAGAAGGTACCATTTTCTTCGGCAAGACATTAAGTCATAGAGATCAGGGTCATTCAGCACTGGAAAGGGATCCTAGAGTCCAGCAGATTCATTTTCCAGGTAGGATCTTGGAGGCTCCCCATAACATTGTTAGAAGATGAGAGAGAAGCCAAGAAGAGAGACCTGAGCTCACACAGCAGACCTCCCCACCCCTCCCATCACCACCACACACAGACAGATTTACTGTGTATCTTTGGGCCAGTTGCTTAACTTCTCTGGGCCTCTTTTCATCTCATCTAGGTTGTCTGGATAGCACAGACCCAAGCCTGGGGAGCAGCAGGGAGAGCTGCAAGAGATGCAAATACTGATCATAATGCCTGAAGAATAGTGGGTATTCAAAAATTATAACCATCATTATCACCACCTTCATGCCTTACCTCTAGCCCAAGGAATTTTCCATGACTATCTTTGCTTCCTGCAAGATTCTTTTCAGTTTTGCTTTGATGTGGATGGACCTACAGTCTGTCATACATACAGCATGAAGTAAGTCAGAAAGAGAACAGCAAGTGTTGCATATTAACACATATATGTGGAATCTAGAAAAATGGTACAGGTGAACCTGTTCGCAGAGCAAGAATAGAGATGCAGACACAGAATGGACATGTGGCCACGGGGAGGGGAGAGATGAATTGGGAGATTAGATTTGACATAAATACACTGCCATGTGTAAAATAGAGAGCTAGTGGGAAGCTGCTATATGGCACAGGGAGCTCAGCTCAGTGCTCTGTGATGACCTCGGGGTGGGATGGGGGGTGGGAGGGAAGCCCAAGAGGAAAGGGGATATATGTATATGGATAGCTGA
>SJYV01002808.1:104031-138386 GCA_006410875.1 Neotragus pygmaeus | reverse complement strand
AGACATCCAAGATGTCCTCCTGTAACTTCCTTCATGGTCCAGGGGTTGAGACTCTGCAAGTTTCCACTGCAAGGGCACAGGTTCAATCCCTGGTCTGGGAAGTTCCACGTACCACGCAGGGGAAAAAAAAAGATCATTCTGTACCAGCTCTGAACCCATGGGCGTCACTCACATGCAGGCACCTTTGCCCCCTCTGGGGAACAGAGAGAAGGAGGGCACGCAGCAGGGTGAGAGCCGGGCAGTAGCCGATGCAACCAAGTAGACAGCTCGGGCTCATCACTGGCCATCCATCAGACAGTCCTGTGGGATCTAGGAAGGCAGTGTCATTGGTCACCTGTCCCGACAGATCAGGGCAACCTAAGAGCCAGTGTAAGGCCAGCCCTAGGAGGCAACAGGAAGCTGAACCCTCACAGTTTAGGAATCAATCCCATAGTTCTTGGTGGGCCAGTTTCCAAAGCAATGGGTGCTGATGTCAAGACCCTTGGCCACAAGGCCATCTGGATAGAGAGGCTGCTGATCACCAGCTCTTTCTTGACACTGCCTAGTTCAGTGGGTTGTTGGCCTGGCAGCAGACCCAGCCCTAGGCAACAGCACGTGTACATCCTGAAGGGAACCCTCGACATCCCTTCCCTCCATTGGGGTTTCTCAAGTACCCAGTAGTGCTCTCTAGACTGAGCATGCCTTACATTCGTCACCTTAAATCAGTCACATGATGATGCCTTTATAGCTTGCTCTGTGTCCAGGTGGTGCTACTAATACAGAACCCACCTGCCAACACAGGAGACATGAGACAGGGGTTCGATCCCCAAGTCAGGAAGAGCCCCTGGAGAAGGAATGGCAACCCACTCCAGTATTCTTGCTTGGAGAATCCCAGGGACAGAGGAGCCTGGTGGGCTACAGTCCACAGGGTCACAGAGTCGGACACGGCTGAAGTGACTTACACACACCCACACAGTGTATACAGGGAGTTCTTCAGATCCCTTCCTAAGAACAAGGACCATTCAGCAGTGAGGGGTGGGGCTCCCTTCAGGCATTGTTCCATTTACAGCATCAATTTTCTCCTTTGAGAGAGCTTTGTAAGATGCACACAGGAGCTCCAGCTTGAACTGGAACCTTCCGCCTCACCCTGGGCCAGTGGAACTTTTCCATTCTTAAGCTTCTGGCTTAACAGTCCCTTTTCAAAACTCACTCTCAAAAACATCCTGCCTTTAAATTTTACATTTGGCTACTTTACACCGATGAAAAGAGATGCGAGATCCTGGGTAGAATTTGTTGAGTCTTATACCCAGAAATATGCTTTTATTTTTTTCCCTTGCCAACTTTTTTTAGAATCTGAAAAGTCTTGGACGGTTAGACAAGGTTGCAAGTAGAAAAGCCCATTTCTGCAAGAAACTCACTGCTCTCTTTGCTTCCCCCAGTGGACAGCTACTGCTGGAGACTTCTGAGCAGGCACCTGCCACACTCCCTTTCTCACGGGGAGCCCGTGTGCCCCACATTTGTCAGAGTGTCACACAGGACAATTCTGGTTTCCTTCCACTGACAACTATTGACACAACAACCAGCAAGGCATCCAGAATGTCAAGAGGACACAGCAAGACCAATCACAATAAAACTAAGATAACAGTCTTCATAGGGCTGCCAAAAGCCATAAAGAATTCTCCAGGACAGAGGTTTCCAAACCACGCTCCACGGAACCCTACAGTTCTGTGGAATTCTTTAGAGGCCACGAGACAAAATTCAAACCCTCCCAGCCACAGCCACGTTTTCTCTGGTTTGTAAACTGGATTTAGTAAGATTTTGTAGAAAAAAAAAACTTTATGGTTAAAGTAGTTTTAAACCACTGGCCTGAGAGACAAAGTCTCCAGAGACCTACAGATGCCCAGAGGGATATTCTCTCTCTTCAGCTTTAGAGAGTTCACGCACCTGAGGCAGCTACGGAGCTTCATGGAACTGAAGGGTTGCAAGAAATGAAATGTTTAGGCCTATCTGTGCTTCTGGATTTTTCTGCATGGCCTCCCCATTTTCCCCTATGACATGCTGCAGTCCACGGAGTTGCAAAGAGTCAGACACAACTGAGCGACTGAACCGAACTGACTGTGCTTCTGGATTTTTCTGCATGGCCTCCTTTCTGTATAGAATGCCTTCTGAACTCCACTCTCTACATTTGCCTCACCAGAAAATTCCTCTGTGTGTGCTCAGTTGCTCAGCTGTGTCCCACTCTTTCGTGGCCCCATGGACTGTAGCCCACCAGGCTCCTCTATCTGTGGGCTTTGGCAGGCAAGAATACTGGAGCAGGTTGCCATTTCCTTCTCCAGGGGATCTTCCCAACCTAGAGACTGAACCTGCATCTCCTGCATTGGCAGGTGGATTCTTTACCACTGAGCCACCCGAGAAGCCCCAGAAAAGCCCTGTAAACTCCTGCTAATCCTTCTTGATGCACCTCTTCTCACGCCACTTCTCAGGGGAGCTTCTCAGGGGCTGTCCACTGGCTTTGCCTGCCCCCAAGAAGGCCCTCTGCCCACCACATCTCCTGACCCATCTGTCCTAGCCCCAGTCACACTGCATGGCAACCACTGATTTGGATGTTTGCTTCCCTGTAGCAAGGCTTCCTGCCTGCCAATGCAGGAGACACAAGTTTGATCCCTGGTCCAGGAAGATCTCCTGGAGAAGAAAATGGCAACACACTCCAGTATTCTTATGAGAGAATCCCATGGACAGAGGAGTCCAGCAGGCTACAGTCTGTGGAGCCACAAAGAGCTGGACACGATTGAGTGACTAAACAACAACAACCCCTTCATGGGACTGTTAGCTCTGGAAGACAGATATCACTTATTCAACTATGCCTCCTTCATGGCTAACACAGGGTCTCCCCCTAGAAGATGCTCAAATCAGTAGTCAATTTCTTCCCTGCCCCTGGATGCAGCAGTGGTGACTAAATGCAGTTGCATACCTGCATCTTGGGCTGCAGGGGGCATCTCCAATGGCCAGTTCATCCCCACAGTAATGCCATAGGGAGGGCAGCTGAGGAAGATCATTGAGCCTAAATTTCATTTTCAGGTTCCAAAAAAACAAAAAGTTGTGATCTTCAGAGTCAAATAAAGTTGTTGAAATGTAAACATGCATTCTCAGTGTCTGGAAGAGGACTGAGATGAAATTCCCCAAGTGATCTCTTAATACCACCAAAATTACACTCAAATGCCTCTGCCAGGCAAAGATAAATTGCCATTTTCACAATGGTCTTGCACTTAAAAGTAACTTGGCCCAGGGAGCTTTGGAAAATTTATTATGACCGGGAAAAGGGGAAACTCAAAGGGGTTCAAGATATTTAGTCTACTGATAAGACAGCTTAGGAGTGACAACAATTATCTCTAAGAATTTGAAGGGTCGTTAGCAGGTCATTAGAAGGACACTGGCCAGCTGGGCCCCATCTACTTGGAAATCAGAAATGGACTCTAACTACACCAGAAAGAGTGGAGTTAGGGCTTCCCTGGTGGCTCAGTGGTAATGAATCTGCCTGTCATTGCAGGAGATGCACGTTCGATCCCTGATCCAGGAAGATCCCACGTGCCTGGAGCAACTAAGCCCATGTGCTGTAACTACTGAGCCTGTGCTCTAGAGCCCATGAGCCGCAACAAGAGAAACTTCTGCAATGAGACGGCCATGCACCACNAGGAGATGCACGTTCGATCCCTGATCCAGGAAGATCCCACGTGCCTGGAGCAACTAAGCCCATGTGCTGTAACTACTGAGCCTGTGCTCTAGAGCCCATGAGCTGCAACAAGAGAAACTTCTGCAATGAGATGGCCATGCACCACAGCTACAGAAAAGCCTGGGCAGCAACAAAGATCCAACACAGCCAATGAATAAATAAATAATTTTTTTTTAGTATGAAGACCTTAAAAAAAAAGTTGCATTAGTGTCACAAAATGTTGGAAATGATGTAGGCCCTGGTGACCCAAAGGAAGCTCTACGGACCAGCAGCATCACCTGGGAGCTTGTCAGAAATGCAGATGTTGGCCCCAGCCTCCCAGATCTGTCTGATCAGAACTTGGATTTTTACAAGCACCCCAGTGACTTGCTTGCACATTCGAGTCTAAAAATACTCTGCCACGGTAACTTCCTTGGTCCCACATGCTGAGCTAAGTTGCTTCAGTCGCGTCCAGGTCTTCACAATCCTATGGACTGTAGCCCACCTGGCTCCTCTGTCAATGAGGATTCTCCAGGCCAGAATACTGGAGTGGGCTGCCATTTCCTCCTCCAGGGGATCTGCCCAACATAGGGATTGAACCCAGGTCTCTTAAGTCTCCTGCACTGGCAGGCAGGTTCTTTACCACTAGTGCTACCTGGGAAGCCCCACGGGCTGGGTCTGAGTCTCTTTATGGCTGAGACTTCCCAGCCATAAAGTCTCAGGGCACCAGCATGAACTCTGATCCCAGAAAAGGCCACATAGTATAGTAGGCTCCTGGAGAAGTCTGCAGCCCCCTGCTACCACCCCCCGCCATGATGAATAGAGACAAGAGAGGCAATAGTCTAGCACAAATACATCGCATGCCAGAAGGACCCTTTTCTAGATGGCCTTCCCTGTGACAGAAAATGCCTAATGGCTAAGCTCTTCTATGGACAGCTGAAGGAAAGAAATGCTTAGGGTTTGCAAAAGCTGTTGTCTGGTCAAAGCACTTTAAACCCAAGTTATATCTATCATGTGGCTGTCCTTGTGAAAGATTCAGATAATGCCTCAGCAATTTCCCCACACGAGGAGCCAGACTGTCCGGAGCTGGAGAGCGGAAACCTGTTCTGAGTGAGTGTCGGTGGGGGAGGTGGCTGCCTGGACTCCACCACACACAAACCAGCACTCCCTCACCTGCAGGGGGTGGGAAGGGAGAGGTGGACTCAGATGCTTGGAGCCAAACTGAGCCTAGAGAGGGGCCCTGGAAGGTAACATAGGAGGGGAGAGTCACAGCTCCTCTCCCTTGGGGTGGGGAAGTGAGTTTCCTGGCACTGAGGGTACAAAGCAGAAAGCAAATATATATTTGATGACATTTCTCTGCAGGCAGCCTCTCTTCCAAAGAGCCAAGTCTGAATGAAGCTGGGTACCAAAGCAGAGAGAGGAAAGAGGATAGGGAACCTCCGAGGCTAGGAGAGCCCCTGGAAGTGCAGATGTTAATAAGACTCACTGTGATAGGTACCATGTATGTGCATGCGTGCTCAGTGGTATCTGAACTTGAGATCCCGTGCGCTAGCCCAACAGGCTCCTCTGTCCATGCAATTTCCCAGGAAAAAAATATTTGAGTGGGAAGTGGGAAAGAGGTTCAAGAGGGAGGGGACATATGCATACCTACGGCTGATCCATGTTGATGTATGGCAAAAAAAAAAAACAACAATATTGCAAATCAATTATTCTCCAATTTAAAATAAGCAAATTAAGAATAATAAAGAAAATTGGAGTGTGTTGCCATTTTCTTCTCCAGGTGATCTTCCCCACTCAGGGATTGAAGCCCAGTCTCTTGGGTCTCCTGCATTGGCAGGTGGGTTCTTACGAGCTGAGCCACCATAGAAACCCAATAGGCGCCACAATTCTGTCCAATTTACCAAAATGTCCATCTGCCAGGCTCTTGGGAAAGTAGGCTCTCAGCCCAGCTGATCAGCCGGCAAAACAGTGAAAAAAACTCAGTCTCTGTCCAGACCCATTACCATCCTAACTGCCTACTAACCTAACCAGACCCAGGAGAGTAAGAATGTAATCACTTCCTGTTCCCTGTTGAAAAGAAACTGAGTTGCCTCCATATAATGATAAAAAATGCAGCAAAAGGAGACAACTGATGCAATATCTGGAAGAGATGAACCATTTTGATATTTGCCATCATGTGGAAAGAGAGATGTAGGGATTTCTCTGGTGGTCCAGTGGCTAAGACTCCAAGCTTCCAAAGCAGGGAGCCTAGGTTCGATCCCTAGTCAGGGAACTAAATCCCAGACGCTGAAACTAAGAGTTCAAATGCTACAACTAAAGATCCTGCATGCTGCAACTAGGACCCAGGCTTGCTGTTGTTCAGTGGCTCAGTCATGTCCAATTCTTTGCAACTCCACGGACTACAGCACACCAGCCTTTCCTGTCCTTTACTATCTCCCGGAGTTTGCTCAAACTCACGCCCATTCAATAGGACCCAGTGTAGCCAAATCATTTAATTAAAAAATTTTTTAGAGAGAGATGTACCCTAGACTGATCATGGATATGGGATCTTGTGGATTTGACCCATAAACATAACTTTGTTCCTTTTAGTAATCAACATGCTTATATTTATCTTTTGAGTTATAACTAAAAATGCAAAATGCGTTTATCCTGTCAAACTGTGCTGCTCCATCAATACCACATGAGGTACTAAAAGGGGGTCACTTAAAGTGGCAGGCCTCAAAAGATGCTGAGAGTCACCCTCATCAGCCCGCCAGCCATCCCCACTGAATGCCACACTTGCTATTTGATCTGTCTGTCCCAGCCACTCAGAAGCTGCTGCAGCAGATAGAATGCTACAGGATCCAGGAAGAGCCTCTTTCTGCCTCTCACACCAGTTCCTCCCCTCTTTGGCCCTCTACTCGAAAAGGATTCTGTAGTTAGTTTTCCTACCAGTAAGCCTTGTGTGCTGGAAACTGGAACAGTACAGGAGTCCAGAGAAGAGAATCACGACTTCAAGTTCAGCCAGGGCCCACGTCATCATTCACATCACCAGGTAGACGAAAGATTCCCAGAATCCGTGGACTGCATCCATCAGTTCCACTTCTTCCAGATGGAGGGAGCTAAGATGACTTTGATCTACTAAGGAAAAAATATATATATATGGAAAATCTAAGAGCATCAGAATGTAAAACTGGCGGAAACACACATAGACACCCACATGTACACCCATACTTTTTGCAGGAAAAAAAAATCTAACTGTGATATTGGACTCAGGACAACTCCATTATCCAAACTTCTGCATGACATCACATATTCAACTTGGCTCAGTGGTAAAGAATCTGTCTGCCAATGCAGGAGATGAGGGTTTGATCTCTGGGTCAGGAAGATCCCCTGGAGGAGGGCATGGCAACCCACTCCAATATTCTTGCCTGAAGAATCCTATGGGCAGAGGAGCCTGGAGGGCTATAGTCCACAGGGTTGCAAAGAGTTAGACATGATTGAGTATGCACACACCAGACAGAACCTCAAAGACAGAGCTGGAGGAAATGTTCAGATCTATCTGTGACCACCTAAGTGGCAATGCTCCAGGGAGAGTACGGTAGTGTTTTGGTCTGGGTCTCACAGCCAAGCAAGGTTCAAACACAAGGGCATGTGCCTCCTGACTGGGAACAAGCATTCAGGGGTTTCCTAGACCATGTGCTGCCCTAGAACATCGACCCCACACTTCATCCTGCAAGAATCAAGAAATGGGGCTGCAGAGGGCACTTCCCATCAATACCCAAGGGAACCTCACCTCCAAGAGGACTAGGAGTTCCCTCAAAAGATCCTGAATTTCTCTGAGAGAAGGATCAGGAAGAATAGATCATCTCAACCAGAGGGCTGTGATAACATTTTGAAAATGACTTACTTTCTCCAAGTGGCACAGGTGGGGAAAACAGGCAACTGATTTGTTTCATGCAAACATTCTTCCACTGATCTTTGGTGAACATGTTAGGGGTTTTTTTTGTTGTTGTTGTTGTTGCTTTTGTTTTTCCCAACACTGTAATCAACTTCAGCACTTTCATCATTTCTATCAACAAGTTCTTGAACATGAATATAAAGTGGAGCTGGAGTCCCTATTAAACAATCACAAGGTTAGGAGAGACAGCAGAGGGCTGGTGAATGTAATCCAAAAGCAGTGCACAACCAACTTTACAATATGCCTCTGGGAACCTCCCTGATGATCCAGGGGTTGAGACTTTGAGCACCCAAAGCAGGGGGCATGGGTTTGATCCCTGGTTGGGGAGCTAGGATCCTGCATGCTGAGTGGCATGGCAAAAAAAAAAAAAAAAAAAGTAAAATATACTTATAATCACTACCATTTTAAGCGCTTTCTTTGTGTTTAGCATGATGGGCTCCCCTGGTGGCTCAGAGGTTAAAGCGTCTGCCCGCAATGCGGGAGACCCGGGTTTGATCCCTGGCTCAAGATTCCCCTGGCGAAGGAAATGGTNATATACTTATAATCACTACCATTTTAAGCGCTTTCTTTGTGTTTAGCATGATGGGCTCCCCTGGTGGCTCAGAGGTTAAAGCGTCTGCCCGCAATGCGGGAGACCCGGGTTTGATCCCTGGCTCAAGATTCCCCTGGCGAAGGAAATGGTAACCCACTCCGGTACTCTTGCCTGGAGAATCCCATGGAGGGAGGAGCCTGGTAGGCTACAGTCCATGGGGTCGGAAAGAGTCGGACACGACTAAGCGACAAACTACAAGTGCTTTACATTTTACTACTTAATTCTCACTGGCAACTTGGCAAGGTTGGTTGTGTTGTCCCCAGTTTCCATATGGGGAAACAGAGTTTAAGAGACTTTTGAAAAGTCACACAAGCAGTCTTCAAAAATAAATAAATAAAGATGCTTGAGTATTTTTACTCTCTATAGGCCTTCTACAAACAGCAGCAGATCTTCTGAATTTCTGGCAATGTTAAGATGAAGGAAGCTACATCTTCTACATAGCTAAAAAATTACAAAAAGAAGAGCCTCAGCCAATGTCATTTCTTATCAGAGAACAGAGATGTTTAATTTGCCCAGATTAACTCCTACAGGTTCTCCGCAGTCTGTTTCCAGGCAACCAACTTGCAAAATGCTCTACTGGGCTAAAGAGGAACCAATGGAAGCTTCTTTAAGAGTGTTATGCGCCTGGGAGGAAGCGACTGGGCTCGGAAAACAGCACAGCTGCTTTTGCAAAAGCATCCAAACTCATTCTCTGTAAACGTGATCTAACTGCGTTTTCTCCATTCTGTCCCTGTAACTGTGAAACTAGTATCGCCTTCCTGTACCGTATTTACTAAAGAATTTAATACAGCGGAACATGATCCTATGTCATACGCCTAAAACAGTTTGGGGTGTGGGGGTCTCTAATTAGGTGTGGCATCATCTCACTGTCTCAGCGTGCGTTGCACAATCACAACACTTCGGAGGGCCCCGTGGTGCTGCAGAGAAGCCCGCACGACACCACACTGAAAGTCGGGTAAGGGCTCAGCTTCAGGGAGACCTCGGAGCGGGTCACAAACCACCCAGGCTTCCTTTATCCTCCTGGTGGCTCACGTCGCCTCGGGACGGGATCCCGAGGGCTCCCGCAGACCATCGGTCCCTCTCCACCTGCCCTGTACCCCTACCCTCCGAGTTCTGGAAGGAAAGCCGCGCCACTTCTCTGGGAGACCCAGGGCCACCGACAGGGAGTGGAGGAAGCGGCTGGGAGCTGTCCATGGTGGCGCCGCGCCTGGGCACGCAGAGCCTCCGGCTCCCGCCCCCGGGCGCGCCCGGGATCACGCTCCAGACCGCCGGAATGGAGAGACAGACTCGCTCCCAGACTGCAGCCAGGCACTGGCTCACACATCAAAAGTTCCGTTTTAAAAGGGTTTTCTCACCTGTGGGCAGCCTTGGCTGCACGAAGCAGGACTCGGGACCTCAAACCCGGCTTCTGGCGGCGCGCCTGGGACGGCCGTAGTGTTGGACCCATGGGGAACCGCGGCGGTCTTGAAAGCGCGGACAGCGAGTCTGCGGCGGAAGACCTCAGCGCACTGAGCTCCTTTCTCAAGAGCACACGCGTCCCGCCGGCCTCGCTCCAGAGTGTCTCTGGCCCTGGTTCCCAGAGCGGCGAGCTGGAGACCTGGCTCCGGCCCTGGCCTGGGCTCCGCCAGGTCCCTGTCTTCATTCCCAACCTTATTTGACCTTTCTTGGAGCTGACATTCCTCTCCAGGGATTGCTGAACCCTCTTGTAGCGATGCCAGGTTGGGCGTCGTAGTTTAGACATCAGTAGGGGTCCCCCTGTCATCTAACATTCAGTTAACCTCCACCGGCCGTGTGCCAGAACGATGCTGGGTGCCTCACGCCGTCGGGGAGAGCGCGCGCGGCGAGGCAGCAGGAGGCGGAGGGGAAACGAGAAGGAAGACAGTGCCCAAAGCCGAGCAGCAGGGCGCAGACCTGTCGCCAGGTGCGCGCCCACCACTGCTCGGTGTGAGCGGGCTCCCTGCGAGCTGGACTCCGCGATCTGACCCTCGGAGCAGTCACTCCTCGACGAGACACTTCGGGGCGCAAGTACCTCCCCGGAGACATTCAGAACCGGGGAACTCTACAGAAAACGGGGACCTGCTCCCCGCCGGATGCGCTCCGAGGACACTGGCGCCCCCCCGCACCTGCTCCTTGCAAAGTCTCACACGACCTCAGAGAAATCCCACAGCGGACGTGTGCCCATCAACAGACACGTGGACAGACAGACGAACAGACAGCACAGCACAGACTGGACAGACAAACAAGCCCCATGACGCGGTGCGTTTTCCCTAACACCGGCGGAGGCCCCGAACCNGTGGAATTTAAAAGTGCCCAATTTTTGTGATTGCTCTTAGAGGAAATTCTAAAGTTAGGTAATCAACCCTGAATATTCATTGGAAGGACTGATCCTGAAGCTGAAGCTCCAATACTTTGGCCACCTGATGTGAAGAGCCGACTCACTGGAAAAGACCCTGATGCTGGGAGAGATTGAGGGCAGGAGGAGAAGGGCACAGCAGAGAACAAAACGGTTGGATGGCATCGCTGATTCAGTGGACGTAAGTCTGAGCAAACTCCAGGAGCTAGAGGAGGACAGGGGAGCCTGGCATGCTGCAGTCTGCGGGGTTGCAAAGAATCAGACAAGACTGAGAGACTGAACAGCGACGACAATTAGGACTGGTGTCCCTGAGTGGGATTTTCTTGTGGGGAAGCCTTGAACTGACAGCACTCACTCTTTACCCTAGCTTCTTCCCAACTCTCCATGCCCCCCTGTTGCCCCAGATTTGTCCACTGTTTGCCTGGAAAAACCAGCAGTGGCGCTTGAAGGATGAAGCCACAGCTGTGGCCGGCTTTTAAATGTCATACAGGCAGGCTGCTTTTGCAGCAAAGACTAGCTTTGCTGGCCAGAGTCCTGCCAGCCGACTGAAAATATCAGACTTGGGCAGCTTATGAGAGCAGCGAGCAGGCAGACCATTCTACTATAAGGATGTGGTGGAGGAGGCTTCACCTCCCCTGAGAAAGGTAGGCTGGAGGTAGATGCATATGGAGGAACAGCAGGCTTTCTGGATGGACTCATACCATTTAAGATTACTTCCTGGGATTTCCCTGGTGGTCCAGTGGTTAAGACTACATGCTTCCAATGCACGGGGTATGGGTTCAATCCCTGATCAGGGAACTAAGATCTCACATGCAACAAGGCCAAAAAAAAATTTTTTTTTCTTTTTAATAAATAAAAAAGATTATTTTCTTCCCTATCTGGAGACTTTGCTGGGGGATTCTGACATGAACCAGAAAACCCAGCGTGGTCTTGACCAGCTCCTGTGCCTGCATTTGTAAGAACAAGACCTTGGATTGAGGAAAGTATGGGTAGTAATTATGTCAGAGTCATGCTGCCAACATTCATCCAAAAAAAGAACTGCCCACATAACCCGTCCATCACTGAGTGCTGAGTGGAAGTGCTGAATGGAGCTCTGGCTGGAGAATCTGGTTTAAGACACGCAGAGCCTGTTTGTAATTCATCAGCATTGCTCTTTCCCCAGGGGCATCAGTCTGTGATAAAGAAAGCTGGACACCGAGGAATGTGCCGGGCATTTCTGGGCTTTGAGAAAACATGACTAAGCACTTCTCAGAGCCCATCAGCAGACAGGAATCCTCCTTTACTAGCTTCATCTCTCAGAGGCCTATGGTACAGGCGTCTCACCAGAGACCTCGTGTCATGCAGGTCTCAAATCTACTCTCTCCTGATGGAGGGTGGTGGGCGGGGGAGCCTGCTTATCACTCACTGCTTTAAGCAAGGCTGATTCAAGGCTGGTCCAAGGTCTCCATTTGCACTAAATGCTCAGCATTCTCCAAATGCCTGGTGTCTGGGGGATCTTATTAAGAAAGAAAAGAAATCAGGAATTAAGGAAGGGATGCAGGGGCCCTTGGATATATTCTATCTAAATTTGCTGGAAAGGAAAGGCTGGGTGGGGGACAGACGGGGAGGGGAGAACCTGCCGTAGTACCCAGCCTGTTACCTGTCAAGAAAGGCTGAGAATCCTGGTAAGGGACCTAGGGATGGTCAAGATCAGCCTTCTGAGAAAGGTCTGGAGAGGCAAGGCATTGCTTCCCTAGTTTAGTCAGGTAATTAAGGCTTCTGTCCCAGTGCAGAAAACACAGACACAGAGTCCAGCAGCTTCTGTCTGACTTCAAAGCCCAGACATGGATTCACAGTGCGATGTGTGCTGCCTAGAATGAGAACCGTACCTGCAGAGTCAGTTTTCACATTGCGCTGGAAGGGAAGGGAGAAAGGACTAGCTATTCTAGGAGGACTCCAGTCCGCCAGGTGAGTGCCTGAGCTGTAAGCCCCAGGAAAGTGGAAGAGGTACAGCAAACAGAGAAGGAGAATGGATGACTCCAAACCACAAAGCAAGTTGGTGGCTGAGTTGGGAGAAGATGCCAGGTGCCCCAGGGCCCTGTTATGGGCTCTTTCCACTAGGACTGTTTCTTCAGCAGGGAAATATCTAGACCAGTTGTACCTTTTTGATCTGACCCTGGAGGGCTTCAGTCTGTCCAGAAAGGTAGAGAGCTCTCCCCCACATACAGGGAGGAGTCTAACTTACTGAAGACCTGCTGTGAACTAGGTACCTGCACTACGTTGCCCTCACATCCTATGAGTTGGTAAGGAAGCAATGCATTTTCCTGATGAAGAAACTGAGGCCCAGGGAGGTTAAGATCCCTGTGAAAGTGAAAGTGTTATTCTCTCAGTTGTGTCTGACTCTTTGCAACCTCATGGGCTGTAGCCCACCAGGCTCCTCTTTCCATGGGATTCTTCTGGCAAGGGAACTAGAGTGGGTTGCCGTTCCCTTCACCAAGGGATCTTCCTGACCCAGGGATGGAACCCAGGTCTCCCGCATTGCAGGCAGATTCTTTACCGTCTGAGCCACCAGGGAGTGATAAGATCCCCATCCGCAGTCACATACCTAGCGTGTCTGACTCTGGTTTCAAATCAAGATCTCTTTGACGGAAAAGCCCACGGGTCTTCCACTTGGAGCAACTGCTTAATCTTATACTAGGATCTCTTTCTAAAGCCACCCTCTCCTTACCAAAGGCAAGCTTGTGTGCCCAACACACAGTGAGGCCAAGCAAATCTAAGTGTCAGAATTTGGTGCAAAAAAAGTCTATTGCAGAACCTCGAAACCTGGAACTCCAGGAAGGGTTTCAGCAAAGCGTTTTTAAAAGCAAGGTGAGGGACAGGGCAAGGTTGCTGGTTGCAGATGTCTTGATACAGTAATCTTTGTCCGCTGAAATCGGGTCACAGTGCTATAAACTTCCAACAAGACAAATGTTACTCTCTCTTCTGAAACTTTTTCTCTCTCAGTACAAGAACAAGTGCTATCCTCAAAGGTCAGAGCCTTGAGAATGGGCTATCCTTTATATTTCAGGCCACAGGCAACACTGTTAAAGCAATAGAATACAAAGGTTAAAGCAAAAGAAACACATCTAATACGGACTCAGGTTTGTTCTTCCCTATTACACCCTGATAAGATTAGGAGAAAAAAAAAAAGATTCTGAGACTTAATAACCCTGAACCTCCTCTCTCAGCGATTCTGTGCTAGGCGCTAGGCTTTCTCTGAGAGAGCCTCTCCCCTAGCTGGTTTGGAGTGGGGATTCAGGCCTACGCACCGCGACCGCAAACCCTCTGAGCGCAAAGAGGCTCTCCGCGGCCAGCCGCTGCCGCTTCTCCCGTGTCCTGGGCTCCAGCGCCCTCACCTGGCTGCTGCCGCCGCTGCCGGCGGGCTCCGCGCGCCCNAACAAACCTGAGTCCGTATTAGATGTGTTTCTTTTGCTTTAACCTTTGTATTCTATTGCTTTAACAGTGTTGCCTGTGGCCTGAAATATAAAGGATAGCCCATTCTCAAGGCTCTGACCTTTGAGGATAGCACTTGTTCTTGTACTGAGAGAGAAAAAGTTTCAGAAGAGAGAGTAACATTTGTCTTGTTGGAAGTTTATAGCACTGTGACCCGATTTCAGCGGACAAAGATTACTGTATCACCTTGCTTTTAAAAACGCTTTGCTGAAACCCTTCCTGGAGTTCCAGGTTTCGAGGTTCTGCAATAGACTTTTTTTGCACCAAATTCTGACACTTAGATTTGCTTGGCCTCACTGTATGTTGGGCACACAAGCTTGCCTTTGGTAAGGAGAGGGTGGCTTTAGAAAGAGATCCTAGTATAAGATTAAGCAGTTGCTCCAAGTGGAAGACCCGTGGGCTTTTCCGTCAAAGAGATCTTGATTTGAAACCAGAGTCAGACACGCTAGGTATGTGACTGCGGATGGGGATCTTATCACTCCCTGGTGGCTCAGACGGTAAAGAATCTGCCTGCAATGCGGGAGACCTGGGTTCCATCCCTGGGTCAGGAAGATCCCTTGGTGAAGGGAACGGCAACCCACTCTAGTTCCCTTGCCAGAAGAATCCCATGGAAAGAGGAGCCTGGTGGGCTACAGCCCATGAGGTTGCAAAGAGTCAGACACAACTGAGAGAATAACACTTTCACTTTCACAGGGATCTTAACCTCCCTGGGCCTCAGTTTCTTCATCAGGAAAATGCATTGCTTCCTTACCAACTCATAGGATGTGAGGGCAACGTAGTGCAGGTACCTAGTTCACAGCAGGTCTTCAGTAAGTTAGACTCCTCCCTGTATGTAGGGGAGAGCTCTCTACCTTTCTGGACAGACTGAAGCCCTCCAGGGTCAGATCAAAAAGGTACAACTGGTCTAGATATTTCCCTGCTGAAGAAACAGTCCTAGTGGAAAGAGCCCATAACAGGGCCCTGGGGCACCTGGCATCTTCTCCCAACTCAGCCACCAACTTGCTTTGTGGTTTGGAGTCATCCATTCTCCTTCTCTGTTTGCTGTACCTCTTCCACTTTCCTGGGGCTTACAGCTCAGCCACTCACCTGGCGGACTGGAGTCCTCCTAGAATAGCTAGTCCTTTCTCCCTTCCCTTCCAGCGCAATGTGAAAACTGACTCTGCAGGTACGGTTCTCATTCTAGGCAGCACACATCGCACTGTGAATCCATGTCTGGGCTTTGAAGTCAGACAGAAGCTGCTGGACTCTGTGTCTGTGTTTTCTGCACTGGGACAGAAGCCTTAATTATCTGACTAAACTAGGGAAGCAATGCCTTGCCTCTCCAGACCTTTCTCAGAAGGCTGATCTTGACCATCCCTAGGTCCCTTACCAGGATTCTCAGCCTTTCTTGACAGGTAACAGGCTGGGTACTACGGCAGGTTCTCCCCTCCCCGTCTGTCCCCCACCCAGCCTTTCCTTTCCAGCAAATTTAGATAGAATATATCCAAGGGCCCCTGCATCCCTTCCTTAATTCCTGATTTCTTTTCTTTCTTAATAAGATCCCCCAGACACCAGGCATTTGAAGAATGCTGAGCATTTAGTGCAAATGGAGACCTTGGACCAGCCTTGAATCAGCCTTGCTTAAAGCAGTGAGTGATAAGCAGGCTCCCCCGCCCACCACCCTCCATCAGGAGAGAGTAGATTTGAGACCTGCATGACACGAGGTCTCTGGTGAGACGCCTGTACCATAGGCCTCTGAGAGATGAAGCTAGTAAAGGAGGATTCCTGTCTGCTGATGGGCTCTGAGAAGTGCTTAGTCATGTTTTCTCAAAGCCCAGAAATGCCCGGCACATTCCTCGGTGTCCAGCTTTCTTTATCACAGACTGATGCCCCTGGGGAAAGAGCAATGCTGATGAATTACAAACAGGCTCTGCGTGTCTTAAACCAGATTCTCCAGCCAGAGCTCCATTCAGCACTTCCACTCAGCACTCAGTGATGGACGGGTTATGTGGGCAGTTCTTTTTTTGGATGAATGTTGGCAGCATGACTCTGACATAATTACTACCCATACTTTCCTCAATCTAAGGTCTTGTTCTTACAAATGCAGGCACAGGAGCTGGTCAAGACCACGCTGGGTTTTCTGGTTCATGTCAGAATCCCCCAGCAAAGTCTCCAGATAGGGAAGAAAATAATCTTTTTTATTTATTAAAAAGAAAAAAAAATTTTTTTTTGGCCTTGATGCATGTGAGATCTTAGTTCCCTGATCAGGGATTGAACCCATACCCCGTGCATTGGAAGCATGTAGTCTTAACCACTGGACCACCAGGGAAATCCCAGGAAGTAATCTTAAATGGTATGAGTCCATCCAGAAAGCCTGCTGTTCCTCCATATGCATCTACCTCCAGGCCTACCTTTCTCAGGGGAGGTGAAGCCTCCTCCACCACATCCTTATAGTAGAATGGTCTGCCTGCTCGCTGCTCTCATAAGCTGCCCAAGTCTGATATTTTCAGTCGGCTGGCAGGACTCTGGCCAGCAAAGCTAGTCTTTGCTGCAAAAGCAGCCTGCCTGTATGACATTTAAAAGCCGGCCACAGCTGTGGCTTCATCCTTCAAGCGCCACTGCTGGTTTTTCCAGGCAAACAGTGGACAAATCTGGGGCAACAGGGGGGCATGGAGAGTTGGGAAGAAGCTAGGGTAAAGAGTGAGTGCTGTCAGTTCAAGGCTTCCCCACAAGAAAATCCCACTCAGGGACACCAGTCCTAATTGTCGTCGCTGTTCAGTCTCTCAGTCTTGTCTGATTCTTTGCAACCCCGCAGACTGCAGCATGCCAGGCTCCCCTGTCCTCCTCTAGCTCCTGGAGTTTGCTCAGACTTACGTCCACTGAATCAGCGATGCCATCCAACCGTTTTGTTCTCTGCTGTGCCCTTCTCCTCCTGCCCTCAATCTCTCCCAGCATCAGGGTCTTTTCCAGTGAGTCGGCTCTTCACATCAGGTGGCCAAAGTATTGGAGCTTCAGCTTCAGGATCAGTCCTTCCAATGAATATTCAGGGTTGATTACCTAACTTTAGAATTTCCTCTAAGAGCAATCACAAAAATTGGGCACTTTTAAATTCCACCAACAGGGGTCGCACTTGGACCCTGAGCCTGAAGCTGGCATGCTGCTGCTACTGCTTGGCCGACTCTGTGCGACCCCATAGACGGCAGCCCCCCAGGCTCCTGTGTCCCTGGGATTCTCCAGGCAAGGATACTGGAGTGGGTTGCCATTTCCTTCTCCAGAAGCTGGCATTGAAAAGGGGGAATTCCCAGCCCTGGGACCTGGGGCCAGATTTCCAGGACTCTTAACTGCTCAGTTCCTGTTTCATCGGATGCAGACGAGGTTGCCCAGCTGAGAAGAGACAAGTACTCAGTTTTTCTGGCGAGTGGAGGTCCACATTGGAATTTGAGATGGGAAGTTCTAGAACACTGGCCAACCACTTAGGAGCTGGATAGATTTCTACATCTTCCTCTTTGATGTCATCATTATCATATAGAAAGAACATGCTTTCCTGTGTTTTTCTCTGTCTAAAAAATATATATAAACTTTATGTGTGTACATGATGTTTTCCTATCACTTAGTTCTTTTTCATAGATGCAAAAATTATATATATTCTTTGCAAAATAGCAAACAAAAAGACTGTAAATTCAGAAACTGAACAAAGGAGAAATCACCTAACTGCAAATATTATGTGTATAATTGTGACATTACAAAAATCTGAGAAAACACAGAAAAGCCCAAAGAAAAATATCACTTCTATTCAAAGATCTTCTCTGTTAACTCATAGTATATAACCAAGTACTCTTCCATAGATAAGTTACATATACAGATGCACAAATATGTACATGTGTGTATTGTGTTTGGGAAACCATTCTGGCCAACCCAATAAATATTCCATAAGTTCAACGTTAAACTCAAAATCTTTCTCTTGCACCAGGTCACATATCCTGGGAGAGAAGGAGCAGAGTCTCCCAAGTTCACCCTTCTACCTACAGTGTGTGTGTGTGTTTAATTGCTCAACCATGACCTACTTTTTCAGCCCCATGGACTGTAGTCCACAAGGCTTCTCTGTCCATGGAATTTTTCGAGGCAAAAATACTGGAGTGGGTTGCCATTTCCTACTCCAGGGGATCTTTCTGACCCAGGGACTGAACCCATATCTCTGTGTCTCCTGCACTGGCAGTCTGATTCTTTACCAGTACTGCCACCTGGGAAGCCCTTTACTTGCTCCTATGATGTCCAACAGAGAGTTGGTATGTAAGAAGTGCTTACACTGTAAACAACTGAATACACAGATGGAACTTTTTTATTTGTATTGTTTTGTTGGCTGTGCCATGCAGCTTGCAGGATCTTAGTACCCCAACCAGGGATTGAACCCTGCAGTCAAAGCCCCGAGTTCTAACCACTGGACCACCAGGGAGTTCCCCAGATGAACATTTTTAATTAAAATGGTATACATGCAGTTGATAGAAAAAGAGACCCAAATGGTTCGTAAACATTTGCAAAGAGACTCAACTTTGCCCATAAACAAAGAAATGCAAAGTAGTGCTATGCTGAAATCCCTATTAGATTGGCAAAAATTCAAGTGTTTGATGATACCACTTTTGTTGGGGTTGGGTGAGGTTGGGGAACAGAGCCTTGCCGCATACCTGCCTGATGAAAGCTCCATTTAGTACAACCTCTGAGGGCAGTTGGCCAAGATTTTTGAGAATGTACATAATATTTGACTCAGCAGTTCCACTTACAGGAATTTATCCTATAGCTAGAGTTGCACCATGTGTGAAATGACATGTACAGAGTTATACATTGCAGCCCTATTTGTAATCACAAAAAATTAGAAACAGCCTCATTGCCTAGTGGTAGGACTACCTAACATGTTACATTCAAATAATAGAAAGTTGTGTAGTCACTGAGTTGTATCCAACTCTTTGCGACCCCATGGACTGCAACCTACCAAGTTCCTCTGTCCATGGGATTTCCTAGGCAGGACTACTGGAATGGGTATTGTGTTGGCCATAAAGCTTGTTTGACCCAGGGAACAAACCGGTGTCTCCTGCATCAACAGGCAGATTCTTTACCACTAAGCCACCAGGAAAGTCCATATAATAGAATATTATGCAGCTATTTTTTTACAAAAAGAATAAGGATCTGTTTTATGTATTAAAATGAAAAATCAAAGTGTAAATCAATGTCTATAACAAGCTACTATTTGTCCAAAAGGGGAAAGGAAAAAGGATTATTTGCATTTACTTATAGATGCATAAGAAATCATCTAGGATGGTATATAAGACACCAGTAACATGATTTCCTATCTTTCTGGTGATGGTTTTGGTGGGGCGACAGGATAATGGAAGATAGGAATAAAAAATAGACATTTTTGTTGTGCATGGTTTTATGCTTTTTCATTTTTGAACCAAGTAAATGAACTACCTGAGGAAAAAAGTGAATAATTTTTAAATGGCAAAAGATTATGTTCATATGTAATAATAAGCCTTTGTTATTTAATAGTATATTGTATGCACATTTCCCCAAGTCTTTTTTTACTTTTGGTTGTGCTAGGTCTTAGTTTTTGTGAGTGGGCTTTCTCTGGTTGCAGCGATCGGGGGCTACTTTTCATTATGGTGCACGGCCTTCTTCTTGTGAGGACTTCTCTTGTGGAGCACAAGGTCTAGGTGCACAGGCTTCAGTGGTTGCAGCATACAGCCTTAGCAGCTATGGTTCATGGGCTTAGTTTCTCTGTGGCCTGTGGAATCCTCCCAGATCGAGGATCAAACCTACTACGTCCCCTGCTTTGGGAGGTGGACTCCTATCCACTGTACCACAAGGGAGTTAGTCAGTCAGTTCAGTCACTCAGTCGTGTCCAACTCTTTGCGACCCCTTGAATCGCAGCACACCAGGCTTCCCTGTTCATCACCAACTCCCGGAGTTCACTCAAACTCATGTCCATCGAGTCGGTGATGCCATCCAGCCATCTCATCCTCTGTCATCCCTTTCTCCTCCTGCCCCCAATCCCTCCCAGCATCAGAGTCTTTCCCAATGAGTCAACTCTTCGCATGAGGTGGCCAAAGGACTGGAGTTTCAGCTTTAGCATGAGTCCTTCCAGTGAACACCCAGGACCTATCTCCTCTAGAATGGACTGGTTGGATCTCCTTGCAGTCTAAGGGACTCTCAAGAGAATTCTCCAACACCACAGTTCAAAAGCATCAGTTCTTTGGCACTCAACTTTCTTCAACTTTCTTCACAGTCCAACTCTCACATCCATACATGACCACTGGAAAAATCATAGCCTTGACTAGACGGACCTTTGTTGGCAAAGTAATGTCTCTGTTTTTGAATATGCTATCTAGGTTGGTCATAACTTTCCTTCCAAGGAATAAATGTCTTTTAATTTCATGGCTGCAGTCACCATCTGCAGTTATTGTGGAGCCCCCAAAAATTAAGTCTGAGGCTGTTTCCACTGTTTCCCCATCTATTTCCCATGAAGTGATGGGACCGGATGCCATGATCTTTGTTCTTTGAATGTTGAGCTTTAAGTCAACCTTTTCACTCTTCTCTTTCACTTTCATCAAGAGGCTTTTTAGTTCCTCTTCACTTTCTGCCATAAGGGTGGTGTCATCTGCATATCTGAGGTTATTGATATTTCTCCTGGCAATCTTGATTTCAGCTTGTGCTTCTTCCAGCCCAGCATTTCTCATGATGTACTCTGCATATAATTTAAATAAGCAGGGTGACGATAATACAGCCTTGATGTACTCCTTTTCCTATTTGGAACCAGTCTGTTGTTCCATGTCCAGTTCTAACTGTTGCTTCCTGACCTGCATATAGGTTTCTCAAGAGGCAAGGTCAGGTGGTCTGGTATTCCCATTTCTTTCAGAATTTTCCACAGTTTATTGTGATCCACACAGTCAAAGGCTTTGGCACAGTCAATAAAGCAGAAAGTCCCTTCCTAAATCTTAAGTCTCCATCAACAGTATGTTTGAATGGTACACTGTTCCCTAATAAGAATATAATTTATACTATCAATTCCCTAATATTGGTTTCAGTATTCTAAATGAGACTATGATTTCGAACACCTTTGCACCTCTCTATCATTATTTCCTTGGGATTGATGTAAGGTTGCATCAACTTAAACCCAGCTTACCCTCTAGAAAAGTTGGATCAGTCTCCCTTCTAACAGTCTATGCCAGTGGGCCTCTTTCCCTGAATTCACTTTAATACCTGGAATTCTTATTTTTTAACCCATTGCCAACATAGTATAAAAATATATTTCATTGTAGTTTCAGTTTTCATTGTTTATAGTGGAGCACTTTGATGTCTGAGCATTTGTAGTTCTTCCTTTGGAAGTTGCCTGCTCCGGAAGAGCAGATGTCACAGACCAATCACACCGAACCTTTGTGAGCTTAGTAGATGCTATGCAAGAATTGCTGCAGTGAGGACTCTAAGCCACTTTGACATCAGACAGTGTCTTGGCAGGTCACGGAAGCACTGCTCATTTCCCCAAAGGTATACAGATAGCCAACAAGCACATGCAGAGATACCCAACATCACTAATCACTGGGAAATTGAAACCTCAGTGAAATACCCCTTCACACCCATTATGTTAGCCATTATTAAAAAAATATATATAGAAGATCACAAGTGTTGGCAAGGATGTGGCGAGATTGTAGACTATTGGCGAGAATGTAAAACGAGGCAGACACTATGGAAAATAATATGGCATTTTTCAAAAAACTACAAATAGAACTACCAGGGACTTCCCTGGGAGTCCAGTGGTTGGGACTCAAGGGGGCAGGAGTTCAGTTTCTGGTGGGGGAACTACGATGTAGCCAAAAAAGAGATATAGTCATTTTATCATCTGCTATATTCCTGGTGACCAGAACAGTTCCTCCATAAAATAAGAGGCACTCCACAAATATTTGCTTTCTTGCTATGTTCAGTTACTCGGTCACGTCCGACTCTTTGTGACCCCATGGACTGTAGCTCACCAGGCTCTTCTGTCCATGGGATTCTCCAGGTAAGAATACTGGAGTGGGTTGCCATTTCCTCCTCCATCACCGCCTGAATGCATATCAATTACTTCACTATAACATCAGTTGGGCTTCCCAGGTGGCACTTGCAGTAAAGAATCCAGCTGCCAATGTGGGAGATCCAAGTCCAGTCCCTGGTCAGGAAGATCCCCTGGAGAAGGAAATGGCGCCCCGGTCTAGTATTCTTGCCTGGAGAATCCCGTGGACAGAGGAGCCTGGCGGGCTACAGTCCATGGGGCCACACAGAGTAGGACACGCCTGAGTGAGTGAACACAGAGCGTAGGGGCAGCAAACACGACTGACTCGTCACGGATCGTGGGATGTTTGGGACCTTTCTCCAACGACCAATGAATTCATTTTTAATTCTCATAATGCCATTGGGAGCAGAGTGTGTTTAGTTGACAGCCCCATGTTTACATTTCAGGATCACTAGGGCACTGCTCAAAGAGATCTCTTCATCTCTTTTCTGCAGGGCAGACGTGAAGCCACTCCTCATGACTCAGATGTTGCTGCCTGTCAGCTCTCCCCAATCCTGGGTTCTCCTGGAAGCTTGTAGAGAATTCTGTTGTGGAGTCACAGCACCATGCGTGTTTGCTTCCCTCTCGTCCTCTTCCTTCCTTCCTCATCTGTGAGCTCTGAGGACCAGCCTTACATCTTACTCTTCCCTCTGTCCCCAGCCTATAACCCAATGACAGACCGAGTAGATGCTCAGCAGATGCAGTAATAAGTAAATAGCATTTCTCCAATGAGATTCAGAGAATATTCCCAAAGAGAAATTCCTGGCCTGGGAAACAAATATGTATAGATAAAATGGCATTTGAATACTCCATGAACTTCCTAGACAGCCAAGACAAAGGGTTTGGTTTTGCTTTAACTGCTAATACCCTTAGCTTCAGCATGTATTCCTCATGGTTTCAACGGCAACATGATAAACACATTTGGTATGTTTTTGTATGATGCCATGAAATCTTTTGCCTTCTTTCCAAAAGTATGGAAAGTACAGCAAAGCCTCATTCTCCTGAAAATGGGCACTGTTGTTCATGGCGTCCATAAACTGTTAATGTGGCTATGTTGAGAATACAGGTTCTGCTCCTATTACTGTAATTTTATTGCAGCGGTGACAATGAGACCTGTTAACATATCACAAGCCTCTTCAATGTTAGAAAAGATGAAGCAATGTACTCACTATATTTAACTTCTAGGGTCCTAAAGTAAATTGCTTGAGAAAACTGGATCCCCAAGATTACAAATTTGAATTTGGAATCTGGAAGTCTGTCCGTATTCCATTGAAGATCAAAGAAGCTGAACAGAAAGAATTGTGACCTGACAACATGACAGCTGTGGGCCGGGCAACACTTCTTTTTGAAAAGGCTCTCTTAGCTTGACGATCATGACTTTGGTGGGACTAAGGGGACTGACAGTGAAAAGAACTGGGATGTGAAATTCCTTAAAAAATTATTGACGATTTTGTTTATGTTAAATACCTTTACACTTTGTGCAGGAAAAGAAAGGACAGTTGTGTGGGAATGGACTACATGTAAACTGCCACTAAATCAGTTTTATTGGGCAGTTTACCTAGATCAGTTTACCTAGATCACCTCTTATATAAAAATGCAGTGTGTGTGTATGCTCATTTGCTCAGTTGTATCTGATTCTTAGCAACCCCAGGAGCCCACCAGGCTCCTCCATCTGTGGAATTCTCCAGGCAAGAATACTGGAGTGGGTTGCCATGCTCTTCTCCAGGGCCTCTTCCCAAACCAGGGATTGAACCCACATCTCTTGCATCTCCTGCATTGGCACGAGCGTTCTTTACCACTGAGCCACCTGGGAAGCCCAATAAAAATGCAGGTAGGTGGGCTAATCTGGATGTTACAGACTGACACCCTGCAGACCCCAGGGCTGCGGGGGTGACTCATTTGGCCCTGCAGGGGTGTATTTGTCATAATAACAACTGCCTCTTCACACCCCCACTTCTCTACCCAGTATTGCCTCATACCTGGCCCACTGTATGCATTCACAATGCTCTCTGCCCCATAAGTGTCAGCAACTGTCATCTCTGGACCAAACACAATGTTTTGCATGGGATGCTGAAGAAAGAGGTGTCTATGCCATATCTGAAGTAAAAAGCTGGATTTGTTGTTTGTGACGGCAAGAGGACAGAGAATTAGATAGTTGGATGGCATCACTGACTCAATGGACATGAGTTTGAGCAAACGCTAGGAGATGATGAAGGACAAGGAAGCCTGGTCTGCTGCAGTCCATGGGGTCGCAAAGAGTCAGACACGACTGAGCAACTGAACAACGACAAAACACAGTAAACTATGGATTTCTTAGTGAGCGTCTGGGAAGCGTGAGGCTGGGGATTAGTGGACTCTTAACAGCGGGAGTATTCAGGCACTCAGTCACCGTTAGCAAAGGAAGCCAGGTCACTGGAACAAGGCTGTCCCTGATTGGCTGGCCCTCAGAAGCATGTGTACTGACCGGAGGAGGATGTCAGTGATGAATTGGGACAGCGTTAAAACCTGTCCCCCTGCTACTTGTTCCAGGGGCCAAAGAACAAGGAGTCTTTTCCTGAACTCCTCTCAGTAGGACCCCTTTTGGATTTGAACATCAAATAATCCAGCTCAGAGATTTGCAAAATTTGTGTGTGCGTGCTTAGTCACTCAGTTGTGTCTGAGTCTTTGCAACCTCATGTACTGTAGCCTGCCAGGCTCGTCTGTCCGTGGAATTCTGCAGGCAAGAATACTGGAATGGGTTGCCATTTCCTCCTCCAGGGGATCTTCCTGACCCATGGACGGAACCCGAGTTTCCTACACTGGCAGGCAGTTTCTTTACCACTGAGCCACCTGGGAAGCCTTTCAAACTTAAAATGAAGCAAATCAGATCCCCTGGAGGACTTGTTAAACAGGCTGTTGGGTCCTTCCCCTGCAGAGTTTTTGGTTCTGCAGGTATGGGATGGTGTCAAGAATCCACACTTCTGATGAGTTCGCAGGTGATGGTGACACTGCTAGTCCAGGGACCACACTTTGAGAACTACTGGTCCAGCAGTGTAGGATCTGAAGGTAATCAAAGAAAATATTTAGAGGGTTTCCTTGGCGCTCAGTGGTAAATAATATACCCGCCAATGCAGGAGCCTCAGGTTCAATCTCTGATCTGGAAGATCCCCTGGAGAGGGAAATAGCAACCCACTCCAGTATTCTTGCCTGGAAAATCCCATAGACAGAGGAGCCGAGAGGGCTATATTCCATAGGGTCTCAAAGAGTCAGACATGACTACAACAGAATTTTTAGGGACTACCCTGGTGGTCCAGTGGTTAGGGCTCTGTGCGTCCATTGCTGGGGGCCAGGGTTCAATCCCTGGTTAAGAAACTAAGATCCCACAAGCTGCATGGCATGGCCAAAAACATTTTTTTAACTGAAAATGTTGCAAAGAGTTGGACATGACTTAGCAACTAAGCAACAGTAACAATATATATACTTAATATGATACTAGTGAGTCTAAGAACTCTGTAAATGATTTTGTAAAATGGTTTTTAATCACAGCCATATCTATATACCTTTGAAAACTAATGGTAAATATATAGGAGAAAGATAATATTTACTCCTGCTACAGTTAATGACTAGAAAATATGATTCCAGGACATATTGTAGAAACTCTGTCTCATCCTTCTCCTCCTCTCCCTTCCCTCTCCTCCCCATTCTGAAGGTGTAGTCCATCCTGTCCTGGGGGATCCTAGACCTGATAACTTCCCAAGGAAGCTCCAGGCAGCAGATGGTAGTTTAACACATGAACTTCTGGTCGAGGTATGAGTCACATTAGTGCTGCTAAGTTGCTACGGTCACTCCGACTCTTGGTGACCCTCTGGATCATAGCCTACCAGGCTCTGTTTCTTATAGAATGTTGTCCAAGAGATTCTTCAGGCAAGAATACTGGGGTGGGTTACCATGTCATATTATAAACTGATGTACATCAGAAATACAGGGGGCAAGGAAGCTTACAAGACAATGGGGAGAAGCTGGCTGACTTTAGAAACTCTTTCATGCACTCATGGAAAATGGCCCGTTTGTTTCAGTGTAAGTGCCGGGTGATATCAGGTTGCTCTGTGTCTTTGAAGATAAACCATGCTGCTGGCAGGACACACATTGTCCTCAGAAGGAGAGCCTGGCACTCTCCTGAGTTTACACTCTTACCTTCTGGTGGGGGTTGGTGGGAGGGAGAGGGTTGTTCAATGTAAGTGTATGAGAGAGAATTCAAAACACTTTGTCTTTCTGGAGAGGAAAATTTTTACCAAGAAAATTCTTATTAAGGAAAAAAAGCCCCCAGGGATTCTATTCTACACAAAAGCCAGTGCTCTGCGTGATATACAGAGTGAATAGAGACTCGGCACATGCTGAATAATGCTACCATGTACCCACATCTTCCCGGGAGGATTTTACTAATGTGTTCACGTGCAAAATTCTTTCAGGAGAGACCACAGTGTCCTATTTCTACAGCTGGTAAGAGCTGGTATTTTTATTGAGAGCTCAGTACGTTCCTTATACAGTCCTCACCTCAGTGTCATGATGTAAATAAGACAGACACTAAGTCACTGTCATTTTACAAGCAAGGAAACTGAGGCACAGAGAGGGCACACTGTGTCCCTGTGACACAGGGAGATTCAGGCTCAGGCCGAGGGACTCCACACGTGCAGGCTGAACCCCGAGGTCATCAACATCTCAAAGGCCTAAAGACTCCATCCTTTTAGTTACCTCCTCGGTTGTCTCTCATTTCCTTTGGAACACGTTGTGATCTGACTTTTTCATGTGCTCACCTAGTACTGTGTGTCTCCCCTCCTAGCAGAGAAGCTGCAAGAGGACGAGGGCTTTGTCTGCTCACTGCTGCATCCTTAGAGCCAAAAACATGTGTGAAAGGAAGGAAAGGAGGGAAGGAGAAAGGGAGGGAGGGAGAAGGGCAGGGAGGGACTGGAGGAGGGGCAGAACGAATTCTGTGTATGAATCTGCTTGGAAATGAGACTTGACGAAGGAATGCCTGTTGTATTCTGTTTTTTGCTATTGACTGCTAGTTGTGCACTGAGTGATCTTGTTTTTTTCATTTTTATTAAAGATTTTCTTGATGTGGACCATTTCTAAAGTTTTTACTGAATTTGTTACAACATTGCTTCTGTTTTAGGTTTCTGGCTTTTTAAACACGAGGCGTATGGGATCTTAGGTCCCCAATCAGGGATCGAACCAACACATTGGAGGTGGAGTCTCACCCACAGAACCGCCTGGGAAGTCCCAGTCTTGTTTTTAAAGAAAAAAACCCCATCAGTTTCTTGCACTGAGAAGAACAGAGCTCACCTTTAAGGTGACAGCAGGCAGTCCAGAGGGCACAGCACCACCCAGCTACATCCACCCGCCCTTTCTGTGCATCTTCCTGTAGGTCACCCTGAGGCCCTGGAGATGCTCGTGTGGCTGTGTGTGTGTGTCGGGGCGGGGGTTGGTGGGGGTGTCCCAGGCTTCCTTCCAGTATGTCAGGTGGGTCATCTCTGATGAGTGGGATTGGTAAAGCAGGAGAGAGAAGACAAGAGCCTCTCATCTTCCTACTTTAAATACTCCTGTATTGCTCGAATCCCACCCCCGCCCATGGGCATGTGTTATTTCTAGATCGAAACACAAGCAATAAACAATATCAAAAGAAGAATTTGTAAGGCAGGAATTGGCAGACTACAGCCCATGAGCCAAATCTGGCCCACCGCCTGCTTTGTAAATCAGGTTTTCTTGGAACACAGGCCCACCCCTTCATTTACATACTGGCTGTGGCTGCTTTAGTGCAACTACGGTGGGGTTCAAGGGTGGAGACACTATGGCCCTTGTAACCAAAAAGATGTACTCTCCAACATTCTATAGGAAACATTTTCTGACCCTCGAGCTAAAATAGCTTCTTTTAAATTCCTTATAGTCCCCCGCACCCACCGCCCCATAGAAGCGAGACACAGAGAAACGAGTTAACAGAACTGGATTCTTTCTGCCTACCAGGAAGGTAGTATGTGCCAGTTGCTCAGTCGAGTCCTACTTTTGTGACTCTCAGCCAAAAAAAAACCTTTCTTAGCATTTCTAGGAATACAAACATCTGTCTGTATATCTGAAAAGACTTAAACGAGCTGAGGGTCAGGCACAAGTAAGCTGATTGACTACTGTACTTGACTTTTCCTTCACGCACCCGGTAACACTTAGCCTATAATACATTTATCTGATTATTGCCTGTTTTCCCACTGTTACCAGAATGTAAGTTTTACTACATTAGGGATATAGGAAGCACAATTTATTTATAAGGAGCTTGATATTTAGGCCACCTAAATATTTGGGGTTATTGGCATTGATAATATTTATTGATTTCTTCTTGTGGTTTTGAAAAAAAAAGTTTAATGTATTTTGAGTCTACTTATTAAAGTAATAATGGAGCAAAATCCCATTACGATTTCCCCAAGTAAAAGTGAGAATATCTGTTTGGCAAAATATGTCATGAAGACAATAAAGAAGCATGCCTGCATGCTCAGTCATGTCCGACTATTTGTGACCCCATGGACTGTAGCCCACCAGGCTCTTCTGTCCATGAGGTTCTCTAGGCAGAAATACTGGAGTGGGTTGCCATTTCTTCCTGCAGGGGATCTTTCCCATCCAGGAGTTGAACCCATGTCTCTTATGTATCCACACTGAGCAGGTGGATTCTATACCAACTGCACCACCTAGAAAGCCCAGACAATAAACAGGTAAGGAACAAACTGGGAGGATATATTTGCAGAATGTGAAAGTAAAGGATTAGTACAGGAATATATAACCACCTAGAAAAGAGAGAACTCTGTCAGAAAAGTGGACCAGAGTCATGCCCAGACATTTTACATGAAAGAACTTACAAAAGGCCCATGTGTTTTTAAAAGGTTGCTTATTGTCAGGCATAATCAGGGAAGTAATATTTCACATCTACTCTTTAAAGCAAAAATTCACAAAATCAGAGGATGTCAAGTGTGAATGACTTGGAACTTCCCTGGCAGTCCAGTGATTAAGACTTTATCCTTCCAGTGCAGAGAGTATGGATTTGATCCCTGGTGGAGGAACATGCTCAAGATCCCACATGCCCAGTGGCATGACCAAAAAAAAATGTGTGAATGACTGAAACTTCTATCCAGTTGATGGGAGGGAAATCAGTGCTTTTCCTCTGGAAATGACTTGACATTACTTAGTAAAGCCGAACAGACAGATCCCATACAACTCTGTACTACTCAAAATGGAGCCCTGTGATCAGCATCACCTGGAAGCCTCCTGGAAATGCAGAATCCAGGTCCCCATCATGGACCTATGGAGTCAAGATCTGCCTTGAGATGCCCACTGGAGGCCCCTGGGGAGCTTTAAAAAGCCCAGAGGCCTAGGTGGCACCCAGACTGGCTAAACTGTAATCTCAGGGTGGGACCTGGGCATCAGCATTTTAAAAAGCTCCTCATTTCAATGTATAACTAGGGTTGAGAAGCAACAACCAGATGTCTCTCAGGAGAAACACAAAAGTATCTTTAATAGCTAGAATCTGGAAGATAACCAAAATGTCTACCAATAGCAGATTTTACACATGCGCATGCACGCGCGCACACACACACAAACACACATTCTTACTATAAAGAAAAGCAGGTGAGTGACTAATAGGAAATTCAGGATAGTGGTTACTCTGTGGGGTGTGGGAGGAAAAGGCATGTGATTGGAGGAGAATGGGGGAGAAAGTGAATTTTTAAGGCCCTGGTAATGTTCTTTTTTTTTCTCCAGCCATGCCATGCAGCATGTGGAATCTTAATTCCCTGACCAGGGATTGAATCCACACCCCCTGCATTGAAAGCATGGAGTCTTAACCACTGAACCACTAGGGAAGTCTCCCTGCTAATATTCTATTTATTTCTATTTTTATGTTCAGTAGTGGGGAATACTGGTGTTCCTTTCTTCCTCTTAAACTATAAAAACAGGGTTTATGCACTCCTTTGGATAAAATTGTAAAGTCTAAAAGATGTTTTAAGAGGGCATCTTTTACTATCCTTTCTTCTGAATTGCCTTCTTCAAGCACCTCACCCTTCCCCAGACCTCCTCAGCTGCTCTGCTCTGGGCTGGTTCTCTCTGCCTTTGCTGAGATGTCAGGGCTGAGCAAATGGACCCACTGCTCAGCCCACCTGGATCTTTTTCATCCCAGAGATCCTGGCTCACTCCAGGTCCCATCTTAGAAAGTTCTGGATGGGCTCAGGACTTACATATGCCTCGAAGGCCCATCTAAGGGGCATCTGGGAGTCCCAGGAAGGGAACTCTAAAGGGCATTAAAACAGGAGGCAGTTATCTGTGTGTGTCTGGAAGGCCTGGGCCCTTCCCACCTTCACACAGACAGAGCCAGACAGGGCCAGGTGTCAACAAGCCGAGACCAGCCAAATGGTAAATCATTTAGCAGCAGAATAATGATTAAGCTATGACAGGGCAGACTGTCTTAAACTAGAGTTTTCAAAATGCTTTCTGGTTTGTTCTAAACCCAAACTCAGCCATCTAGTTAATGAGTGGGTCCAAGACACCATTACCTCTTACAAAGCATTTCTACCTACAGAATCTCATCTGATCCTCCGATGACTGCGGTGGGGATTACTACCATTTTAGAGATGAAGAACAGGCTCAGCGCAGTTAAGAGAACTGCCCAAGGACTTCCTGGTGGCATGGGCTTCCCTTGTGGCTCAGCTGGTAAAGAATCCACCTGTAATGTGGGAGACTTGGGTTCAATTCCTGGGTTGGGAAGATCCCCTGGAGAAGGGAAAGGTTACCCACTTCAGTATTCTGGCCAAGAGAACTCCATGGACTGTACAGTCCCTGGGGTTGCAAAGAGTCGGACACTACTGAGCAACTTTCATTTTACTGGCGGCATAGGAAGACCCAACCTGCCAATACAGGGGACATGAGTTTAATCCCTGGTCTGGGAAGACCCCACATATGTCAGAGCAACTAAACTCCTGCACCACACCTACCGAGACCACGTACTGCAGTTAGTCTGTGCTCCACAATGAGAGAAGCCATGAGAAGACCATGCACCACAGCTAGAGAGTAGCCCCTGTCCTCTGCTACTAGAGAAACTCAGCACAGTCCAAATAAATAGAATAAACAAATTTTAAAATGTTTAAAATAAAATCCTCAAGAAAAAAGAGAGAGAGGGAGAGAATTGCTCAAGATCACACTGTTACTATGGCACAAAAACTCACAGCCAGGCCTGCTGTCTCCAAGATTCTTCCAGTCGTCTCAGCCCCTTCTGGCTGTGTAAATGCTCCTGCACTTGACTCTCACACACCCAGAAATGCCCTCCTTGTGCAGAGGGCCCTGTCCAGCCCATGCCCTTCCTTGCCTGGACTTGCCTNGGCCTGCTGTCTCCAAGATTCTTCCAGTCGTCTCAGCCCCTTCTGGCTGTGTAAATGCTCCTGCACTTGACTCTCACACACCCAGAAATGCCCTCCTTGTGCAGAGGGCCCTGTCCAGCCCATGCCCTTCCTTGCCTGGACTTGCCTGCAGAATACATTCAAGCTCCTTAGTAACCTCTCCAAAACCTGCAGTCACAGTTCCTGAGATTCAAAAATATTGGCTTTAAAAGAACTTGTAGACATGACTCTCTAGTTCAGTGATGTTAGTCCTTCAAGAATCACTGATATCTTTGAGAATCTGCTGAAACTGTGGAACCTCTCCCCAGAAAAATGCCCACAGACATCTCCAAGGGGCTATGAACCCCAAGACTCTTGTTGAGAATTGCAAATCAATGTTCTGTGATGAGAACTGCAAATCAATGCTCTGTGATGACCTAAAGGGGTGGGATGGGCGTGGGTGGGAAGGAGGCTCAAGAGGGAAGGGATATATATATACACATAGCTGATTCACATTGATGCACAGCAGAAACATGACGTTGCAAAGCAATTATATTCCAATTTAAAAAAAAAAGATTTTCAAGTCAAGAATTACAATTTTGGTGGTTTCTCCAAAAAGTTAAAATAGAAGTATCATAGAATCCGGAAACTCCACCTTTGGATAGACCCCAAAGAATTGAAAGCAGGGTCTCCAATATACATATATGAGTATGATATATATGAAAATGGAGAAGGCAATGGCAGCCCACTCCAGTACTCTTGCCTGGAAAATCCCATGGACAGAGGAGCCTCGTAGGCTGTAGTCCATGGAGTCGCTAAGAGTCGGACACAACTGAGTGACTTCACTTTCACTTTTCACTTTCATGCATTGGAGAAGGAAATGGCCACCCACTCCAGTGGTCTTGCCTGGAGAATCCCAGGGACGGGGGAGTCTGGTGGGCTGCCGTCTATGGGGTTGCACAGAGTTGAACATGACTGAAGTGACTTAGCAGCAGCAGCATATATGAAAATGGGTATATATTCATAGCAGCACTATTCATAATAGCTAAAAGGTGGAAACAACCCAAATACCTATCAATGGATGAATGGATAAACAAAATGTGGTATACACATACAATAGAAAATTATTCAGGCTTAAAAGGAAGGGAATGGAATGTTACGATATGAATGAACCTTGACAACATTCTATTAAGTGAAATAAGCCAGTCGCAAAAGGACAAATACTGTGCGACTCCACTTCTAGGAGGTTCTTAGAGTAGCCAAATTCATAGAGACAGAAAGCAGAAGGGGATTTGCAGGGGTTGGGGGAGGAGAAGTGAGGAGTCAGTATTTCATGGAGACAGAGTTTCAGTTTAGAAAGGTGAAAAGACTTCTGGGGTAGATGGTACTGAGGCTGCACAACAATAAGAATGCACTCAACGCTACTGAGCTCGTGCACCCCAAACTGGTTACAATGGTGAACTTTGTTATATATGCTTTCTTCTGGCTGGGAGGGAATAGGGTGAGGCCTCCTTAGGTGGCACAGTGGTAAAGAACCCACCTGCCAATACAGATATAAGAGACTCTAGTTCAATTCCTGGGTTGGGAAGACCGCCTGGAGGAGGGCATGGCAACCCACCCAAGTATTTTTGTCTAGGAAGTCTCAGGACAGAGGAGCCTGAAGGGCTACAGTCCATGGGGTTGCAAAGAGTTGAACATAACTGAGCAACTTTCACATATACACATACACTTACTTTAGAACATTTGGACCAATTTTGTGCATAAAATTAGCAGTAAAAAAAAATTTTTTTTTAGTTCTACCAGTTTATTGCTACCAACCCATCTCCCTCTACCCTCTTTAGTATGCGTGGCACAGACATGTAACCCCATGGACTACAGCCCACCAGTCTCTGTCCATGGACTTTTCCAGACAAGAATACTGGAATGGGCTGCCATATCCTTTTCCAAGCGGTAAAAATTTAAAGTGTCTTATTTATCCAAACCTTTGCCACAAATGGGTATTATAATTCAAATATTTATAGCACCTTATAATTTTCAGTTCAGTTCAGTTCAGTCACTCAGCTGTGTCCGACTCTTTGCAACCCTATGAACCACAGCACGCCAGGCCTCCCTGTCTATCACCAACTCCCGCAGTCCACCCAAACCCATGTCCATTGTGTTGGTGATGCCATCCAACCATCTCATTCTCTGTCGTCCCCTTCTCCTCTGGCCGTCAATCTTTCCCAGCATCATGGTCTTTTCAAATGAGTCAGCTCTTCACATCAGGTGGCCAAAGAATTGGAGTTTCTTCAACATCAGTTCTTCTGTTAGGGGAAGCACACTGATTGAAACCGCCCACCCTGGTCAGGCACCATAGTAACCATTTGCATGAGCTGTTCTATGACAGGAGATCCTGGTGAGAAATATGGAACTAATAAGCCACCACCAACCAGAAGAGTTTGGGAAAGGTCTAAAGGAGACACTGCGTGTCCGTCCACTTCCCAGAATCCCTCTCGCTAGCATCCAACTTGGCTGAGAGATGCGTGCGCCACCAGGAAAGACTCTGAATTAGAATGATTGGCCAAAGACCACCTGGAAACTAAACCCACCACCATAAAACCGGAGACTGCGAGCCACGCAGCAGAGCAGTTCTTCTGGGTTCCCTTACCCGACTGCTCTCCACCCAGGTGCCCTTTCCCAATAAAATCTCTTGATTTGTTGGCACATGTGTCTCCTTGAACAATTCATTTCTGAGCATTAGACAAGAGCCCAGTTTCAGGCCCTGGAAGGGGTCTGCCTTCCTGCAACACTTCCAATGAACACCCAGGTCTGACCTCCTTCGGGATGGACTGGTTGGATCTCCTTGCAGTCCAAGGGACTCTCAACAGTCTTC